>OY747110.1:5952900-6425977 GCA_963556455.1 Epiblema foenella
TTAAAAAAACTAAACGGCGGGAAAGCATGAAGTGTTTGACGTTTTAAGGTTATGTTACTCAAATCTTTATCTCATCAAGTGAAATGTTCTTTTGAGTAATGAATGTCTTTAACCTGAAATCTTAATTCAAATTTTGACGACCGGTTTAGCCTAGTGGGCCTGTGAAGCTAGTCGAATCCCGGTCAGGGCAAATATTTGTGTGATGAGCATGAATATTTGTTCCTGAGTCTTGGATGTTTTCTGTGTATTTAAGTATTTATATCTATTAAATATATCGTCGTCTAGTACACATAACACAAGCCTTCTTGAGCTTATTGTAGGGCTAGTTCGATTTGTGTAAGATTGTCCTCTAATATTTATTTATTTAATTACATCTCATTTCCCCCATTTTTGAGAAAAGCACTATATTAGCCTCGGCCGGAATGGCAATTGCAGGCTTCGTATTATAATTAAACGGACTCGCAAGCTCGTCCGTTTAAACAAATACTCAGCCTGCAATTGACTCCTTCCCGGCCACGGCAATAATGTACTATTAAAGGTGCGTCGTTTTTTTTTCATCTTTTTTTGACCACAGATAATTGGCACGTCATTAGACGTCATTGCTGATTTGAATTTTTTTTTTATACAACGCCGGTGGCAAACAAGCTTACGGTTCACCTGATGGTAAGCGGCCACCGCAGCCTATAGACGCCTGCAACTCCAAAGGAGTCACGTACGCGTTGCCGACCCTTTCTAAAATTTGAGGATACACTGAGTTCGCGCAGATCCGTTTCGATCATGTCGCTCCAGCTATCCCTTAGGCGTGAAGTTCAATTTAGGAACTAAAAATAGCAGATAACATAAAACTAATTAGTATTTTAAATAAAACATACCTGTGGTTTCCACAAACTTGGTTACTCCTGAGAGCAGACTACCAAGCTGGAATGCGTCTCCCGCACTGCCCTCTTCTGGCTTGTCAGCTCTATCCTCAGGCTTGTCTTGAGTTCTTGACTCACTTTCCTTAACTTTTCTGGCCAGTTCTTCTGGATCTGGCGCGCCTATGCCAGTTTCGAGGACTGTCGAGATGCCCTTGAATGAAAAAAAATAATTTATTGTATTTATTATATATGAAATAAACAATAGATACACCAAGTGTATACTCCCCGCAGCGAACACCCTTATATTGCTCTCATTATGAGGGCTATCGCGTATAAATTCGCCGCTAGAGGCGCTAGTGTAGCATGGGGTCTCCGAAACGTCAAATGTCACTCTTTGTGGTTGCGGTACGCGGGTTAATATCTAATTGTGAATATTTTGCAATACCTGATGACCTGAGCTTGATTATGGCAAATATAAGTTACAGGTCAATGACTGTCAGTGCTTTGAGACATTTTTGTCTTTCAGAAACTTATGTCCTCCTTTTTTCCGAACAAAACGGGACTGCGCTACAAAGCGGTGTGTTCGATATTTTTACGGTATGGTTTTAAGGCATTAAATATGATTTGAATGTAAACTTCGTTCTCATGCCCATAATAACCAATAACAATTTTTGACAGCTGGACCTTACTCGACAGTGGCGCCAACTGGTGAGCACAAAAACGATAGCCCCCATTATACAGCTTGTACAATAAAATTTTAAGGCCCAGTAGTTTCAGAGATAAGGTGGGAGGATGGCGAATTTTCGACTATTTTCTTATATAAATTCAAAATTATTATCATAAAATTATAAACAAATCATTTTAGATTCTCACAGAGTCATTTAATTTGATGTGTAAACACAACATAGTCTGCAAACTTATTGTTTTAATTTAACAATTCTGTGCCTCTAGTGTAAAAGGGTTAAACTCGAGTTTATCCAAATTACGGATTTATGAATTTTTCGTGATTCTCCACCGTTTGTATTGACTCTCTCCAACATATGATCACATGCCGGTCATAGTCAAATATGGCGCCGGCTGCTGTCATTCCATAGAAACTTGTCAAACTTTCCGCTTACGATTACAGACGGTTTGGTGCAACCCACCCTTAGTTGCTGAGATAATGATTGTGTAAAAGGGTTAAAGTTCATCAAAAATTACAGCTATTATGTTCAAAACGGTTTAGTTTAATTTTATATTCTTAATCTCCATAAATGGGTACCTCACTTGTAAATGTAAGCAAAAAAAGAAAATATGTAGCATTAAAAACTGTCCAACATTGTTAACTAAATAATGTGAGAAAAATAAAGGCTTATTAATATTATTATATTATTAAGTAAAGTGGTAATTTACAAGTCTAGTTTATTTTACACGTCTGTCTTTCGGTCACCAACATACATAATTATGTGTACCAAATTTCAATTCTATTGGTCCAGTAGTTTCAGGGCACATTGGTTGTGATAGATAGACAGACACACAAGTGATAAACTAATCAATCAATGATTTATTTTGCTAAAACATACACAAAGTTATCCTATAAGGGTTCCGTTTTCTCCTTTTGAGCTATGAAACCATAACAATAAACTAACCTGTGAAACCTGGTTGGTGATTGTAGAAATGCCAGCAGTGGCTGTGCTCAGCAAGGAATCCATGCCCCACCCCCAGCCCCAGCTGCTCTTATTGGCAGACTCCGCCAGACGGTCTGTCACTGCCCTTATATCCGCTTCTGGTTGTTTTTGTTGAGGTTTCTGATGAGGATGCGGTTCCTGAAAGATATGCAGATTAAAATAAATAGCCGATATAAGAAAATCTCACCTTTATTTCATAGAAGGATGGAAACAGATAGAAATAATTAGAAGGTATTTTTTTTACCCCTACATCAAATAGGGACTTGATATTTTTGAATCTGCACTTTTTTCTAATCATCATCATCAGCCTGTGTCAGTCCACTGTTGGACATAGGCCTCTCCCATAGCACGCCACTGAACTCGGTCTTCAGCTCTTCTCCTCCAATGCCTACCCACTGCCTTACGAATATTATTGCCCCACCTAGTTACAGGGCATCCTACACTACGTTTGCCGACACGCGGTCTCCACTCAAGAACCAGTCTGCCCCAACGGCCATCGGTTCTGCGACATATGTGACCTGCCCACTGCCACTTCAGCTAATGGTGATGAAAATCTTGGTTTATTGTAAAGTATTTTGGTAAAGGTATGGTCAGCCTCTCAATGAGCTAACATCTTTGTACCCTGTCAAATAATCATTGAAGCCATCAGTTAAATCAATCCTTACATTCTTATTCGCATCATCAGCGCCCCAGTCATCAAAGTCGTCCCACCCCGTGTCCTGTGACTTGTTATCTTTCTTAACTTCACCCTTCAAGGTTTCTTGTTTGCTGGGTACAGGCTTGATGTCTATTTTGTCATCTTTTCTCTCTGGTTCCGTGTCTATGTCTTCCCAGCCATCACCCCATCCGTCTGTTTGTGGGTCCTGAAAATTATACAAGAAACATATATGAATTCATTCTGCACCAAAAAATGTGTAAAATAGTTCATTAAATCATACAAACAATAATAACTGTAGATGTAACTGGGGACAGGAGAGCTGGCAGCTTCCTCGCTTAATGCTTAAGCATTGCGATTCAGTGAGGAAACACTGCCAACATCCTTGATTCCATGCCACAGGGGCCTATTTTTGCTTTATATAGTTATTGATTAACTTAGTTACTTAAATCATTTATTTTTCCCATAAAAAATATTAGATGTACCTACATATTATGTAAGTTAAAGATTTTTTTAGTGTTATTAAAAAAAATCTCCATACATTCAATTTGTATAAATTATTAGGTTTTATGCTACACCCATCTAAACTAAGCGCTATCTATTCTAATTCATCATTAGTCTATATATATTCCACTGCTGGACATAGAACTCCTCTCCTTGATGAGAGGGATTGGGCGGTATTTCCCAGTGGTGGTTGGAGACTTTACATACACCTTTGTATTTCTTTGCACATTTATGCATACCAAAAGGCGAATGGTAAATATTAAAATGATATTCCGTACATTCCCAAAAACGAGTCGGTATAGGTAACAATTATACAAGCTAAGATTCAAACACAAAACTGCCAATTGACATCCACATGCTTGAAACACTAAGCTAAAATCCACAATTAGGCGAAGTAAACTGACAAGATGTTGCCAGCAGTATAAAAATAGTGATGGTATACATTGAAAAGCATAATGTTATACAACTAACTTACTCCAATGTTGTAATCTATGAGATATAAATACAAATATGCATAAAGCCTAGTTAAGCAGGACAAAACAAGTATTTAAATAAGAAGTTTAGTCCTTTAAATAGTAATCATAAGATTTACAAGTAATTTTAATTTGACAAATTCAAAAAATATCGGATTGAGAGAAACACTAGTAATTTCGTTTTTCGATGTTCTCGGCAAGCACCTAGGAGTACCCGAAAGATTGGTGAGAGTAGTAAGGCCTTAAATAATATCGATATGTGCAGCACTGGCCATACTGTGGCAATATTTGTGGATTTTGAATTATCAAACAACGTCGCCTGATCGTGAACTTTACTGTAGGTTTAACATATCTTAGCCCCATATGGGATTGATGTACAATGTGTAAAATACTTAGAATGGGCTTGTATTAAACAACATCTAAAGCTTGAAAGACAATCTTGAACAGAAATTACCAATGTATTTGTATTACTACATAGTAAAATTTATATTATCATGGTAATGATTGTCACATACGTTATAAAAGAGTAGGAATTATGGCGAACTTTAAAAACATGTTTTCTACCTGTTTCTCTTTGCTTTGTTCTGCTTTCTTCCCAGCTGTGGTTGCTACTTTTTGAAGTTGTTGGTCCGATTCTACAGCATTGTCACTGTAATTTGACGATGAGAGTCGTTTCTTCCTCTCTTTCTTTTCTACGCTACCATGTCCCTCGTCAGCACTTTCGAAATCATCGCTATCACTCGACGGCATGGTCAACCGTATGTAGTTTTCAATATAATTATTACCATACACACTCTTGTCTAGGATTATTACTTTACGAAGACACGAAGAGCAGAGACGCCAGAGAATTGAGAGATTTTAGCGAAATTGGGCTACGTGTTGACATAAATTTGACAAATCAGCCAGGTTTGACAAGCACATTTGTATGAAAATTATTCACATTATATATTTTTAGTATCCTTTGTTCAAAAACTGTTTTAAGGCATTGTAATAAGGATAGTTTTAGGCTGTCATCTACTATCATGAAAAGTAGCGTAAATCGTGTCTGTACGTTTTGATTGTGAGGTGTTCCGTTATAAGCAAGGGGTTAGCCATTAGAATTATGTTTAGTTTAAAATAAATGTAATCATGATATATATCCTGAAAATGATGCCAATTAATTATGTGATTTATAATAAAATATGCAGAAAAACTGTAAAAAATTAAACCTTAAATACAGCACCTTTTCATAGTCACAATAAAAACGTTTCATTTTGAACTTATGACAATATCTGTGACGTTGAGTTTTGATTTCTTGATCGAACTCTAACTGGTGGTTTTAATTTTTAAAATGTATTAAAAATAAATGAAAATTAAGCATTTAAGTCAAATTATTCAGTTTAATTACCCAATGTGAATTTGAAAATATATTTTGGTAAGTGAAATACAAACCGCCTTTGAACTTTGAACTTTTTCAACCTCTGTAGCACCATTTTGGTAGGTAATAATTTCTATTCTAGGAACGCAATTTGTAAAAAAATTTAACCATCGGTTCCTTTGTCAAATTTAAAATATATGTTTGTCTAAGTCTGCCATGATAACTAGGCTTACAGATCTTTATAAATAATCCTGCCAAGGGCTAGCAAGATTCACAATAAGTTATAGGTACCTACACCTAGTTGTTTCTGACGTGTAATGTATAATATGATTCATTGCAAATAAATGAGTATGAGTATGAGTAAATATACCTATGGTCATGTATTGTATAGGCAGGGGTCGGCAACGGTTTTATGGTGAGGAAAACCAGTCGTAGTAAAACAATTATTAGCTACAATGGTTATGGTTATGGTTATGGTTGTGGACTCCTTTTTCCGCACTTAGTCCGTGTAGGTCGGACCATTGTGCGTGGATGAATACCAGCTAGGGATCTAGCCAGCCTAACTCCGACCAGAAGCGCAGGATTCTCCTGGTGTCACCACAGGCTTCTCGGAGTGACCTCGGTGTGTTGAGGATTTGAGTCCGTTGTGCAGCTACACCTTCGCATTCCAGGATGACGTGGGGGGCTGTTTCATCGGCCGACAGGCATCCCCTGCATAGGGGGCTGTCGGTCGTACCTAGAACATATAAATGTTTGTTGAGTGGGCAATGTCCAGTGATAATGCCTACGATTATACGTAGTGACGCTCTGTTGAGAGAGAGCAGACGCCTAGTAAGGCGTGCATCCGGGTGTGGTATTGTTTCCCGGGATTGTCTGCATGTACTGGTATTTGTCCATTGATCGGCGTGTTGTTTTGATGTTCTGAGACGTAGCCATGACCTCAGCTGGTTAAAAGGTAGTGGGAGTATTGGGTTAGGGCCAACCGTAGGTCGACTAGATCCTCTTCTAGCCAGCTCGTCTGCTACGTCGTTTCCTAGAGAGCCGCTGTGCCCTTTTATCCATTGTAGGGTGACAATATTTGTCCTCCCTATTACCTCCAGGGCTAGGTGGCACTCTAGTATGAGCCCAGACTGGATGAGGTTGCTGTCTAGGGCTTGTAGTACTGCAGCGCTGTCGGACACTATGCGTATCTTTTGGTTATTGATACTCCTCCTAGCTACTGCCTTGGCGGCCTGTGTAATGGCTATACATTCGCATTGGTATATGGAACTGTATTCGCCTAAGGCTATTGATATATTAATGTTTATCTCGGGTGAATACACGCCTGCGCCCGATCCTGTCTTTGTTTTAGAGCCATCGGTATAAATACGCAGTTCCTGTATTCCGGACCGATCGTGTAGTTCTTCAACCAGTTTAATTGTATAACTTTTGTTGAAGACGTGTTGCTTGGGTACCTTGTCGTTAGGAGCGGCTATCAGTGGTTGGTAGGTGATAGCTTCCTTGAGGATTTCGGCATGGGCCCCGTTAGATACACCCCAGAGGTTGAGTGATTTCAGTCTGATGGCCGCTGAGGCCGCCTCCTGCTGAATAAACAGATCGAGAGGGGGCAGCCCCAGCAGTACCTCCAGTGCCGCTGTTGGTGTAGTTTTCATGCAGCCCGTTATCGCTGTGCAAGCTAGCCTTTGGAATTGCTGCAGTTTATTCTTGGCTGTCGTTAGTCTGGTTCTTTGCCACCAGACTACAGCACCATAGGTGATTATAGGCCGTATCACAGCAGTATATTAGCTACAATTAGAACATTGAAAGTTGAAAGAGGTAATAATTTAGTCAGAGCTACCTAATTCTCTCTTGAAAGAGCACTTTAGAGTTTAGGCAGAAGTTTGTACCTACCTATGTTCTTTTATTATTGGATTCGGACATTGCGGACAATTAGAACAGAGGGGCTATCGCGAACCGAAAACGAACGAAGTTCGTATATCTCCCTCTGTCGCACGAATCAGCAAGTGCGACAGAGAGGGAGATATTCGGACTTCGTTCGTTTTCGGTTCGCGGTAGCCCCTCAGGCTGTTATTTATGTGTATACTACTTAAGTAGGTATAACGTATTGGTCTGCTTGTCATACAATACATACCTGCCTTGTTTTATAAGGTGTCTCAATCGGTTATGTCACCTCGCATCTTCACGTCATCCAAGCATTGTCATCGGAACCAGTCGGGCGTGTCGACTCAAACCGTCAAAAGCTACCCACTGACCTACTCGTTTCGTCATTATTTCTGTACAGGCAAGCCCCGACATTCCGTAGACAAACGTGTCCGTCTATATGAATGTACAGTCATGTCTTGCTAAACTGTAAGCAGCAGAATTAGCTAAGCAAAATAACATAGTAACTTACTCAGAATGATCTACTCAGATCCTTATTCTCTCGATCACCAAGCTCGCGTAACTACTTATGCGGCGGACTGTACCTAGGTCCCATAATCTTACCCACGTCTAGGTACTAAAAATAAAAATTATAGTCGTTCCTTAATTAGGAAAAGTAGAGGGCATTAAAATGTATACATTTTTGGACCTTATTTCAATGGAATAAGGTGAAAATAAGTATGCATATATTGGTGCCCTTGACTGTACATGATGCATTGCAATGTGCAATGGATTTCCACTATTCCTAGACAACAGCATGTGTTGATTATGCTGCCGTATTTCGAAGGAATTTACCTTCGAAATAAAACAATTTAGCGGCCTTTTAGTTTGACGACGGCAGTATACCTATCGTGACTTAGGGTTCTTTCATCATAGGCCTCATACATCTAGACAGGTGGTTTAAACAGAGGGGCTACTGCGAACCAAAAACGAACGAAGTTCGAATATCTCTCTCTGTCGCACGAATTAGCAAGTGCGACAGAGAGGGAGATATTCGAATTTCGTTAGTTCTCAGAGTCTGTACGCGTCGCACAACGCCTCTCTTGCCTATATTTTATAAAAGCCGTTGGTCGTTTGGCGCCTAATATCTTGCAGAATTTGTGCTTCGGGCGGCAATGTTTTCCACCCCTAAACTTTTATGAAATGAGACAGTATTGGCTTTGATCGATTCGTTACATCGTTAACTAGGTTTATACGTTTTACGTATACGTTTTGATTTTTTAGTAATTCTTTCTCGTTTATGAAATAATAGCAAAGAACCAGGAGGAAATTTTCAGAGTCAAAAAAACGAATCTTCAATGCAACATATTTTCACTTATAAGTTATTTTCCAAAACATCTAAACGGTTAATCCTTAGTATTTAATGATATCTACAACATTTCCAAAAATCATGCAAATCGGTGAAGGATTAGGGGATGGAAAATGCTTGCCGCTTTTTGTATGAAAAAATTCTGCTATATAATTAATAATGATATAAGTACGTTTGTACGAGATGATAAGCAATCGAAATGCTAGGTAGAGTAGTAATAAACATTTACAGCTATTCATCAGCTTTCATTTCCATCCTTGATTAACTTTATTATGTTATGATTTCAGGGGTAAAACAATTTATATATCCATACCGAATTTCATCTAAATCGGTTTAGCGAGAAGCTTTTTTTTGTTGGTTGAAACTGACTGTGGCTTCATAGGCCACGCCCAATAAAGCGAGGAGAGTAGCTTGGGGAAAATCCAGGGGAAAACCTCCGACACTACCATGCGTGTGGTTAGGAACACTGGAATACTCTAAGAGTTTGCGCTCCAGTGAGATCGGTTGAGCGGTTTCAACCGAATCTGAGGTGTGAGTGGAATCGACCTACTGGGAGTTTTGTCGCTGGTTCACTAAACCTAGCCTAGCTGAGAAGAGTGCAGCAAGAAACTCAGCTAGGCCCGACCTGGGTCGGACTGACTCTACCCGGTGTGCGGCGGTACCGGGACGAATAGGGACTATATGTGTCACTGTTGTCGCGATCGCGCGGTGGACCTCCCCGCCGGCGGGAATGCCTAAGTGTACGCGTCGTGTCAGAGTTGGACGCCGCAAGCGCAGCGTTCCATCTTTCGATAGACGCTGTGATTACGTCGTCCGGGTCCGTAAGTGTGTGCCTAGGACGCCGGATCGTGCGGCCCCTAATCAGTGATCGCCGAGTAACGACAGAGGGGGGAGGGATGGGAACGTAGTCGACAGCCTTCCTAACTAACGGATTCCTATGATGGGGAGCGTTGTCAAAATAACGTCTGGCAGTCTGCTTAAAGAAACCATACATAGTGCTAATCCCCATGTCGTGGTGTAGACTGAGGTTCGACTGGTACCACGGAGCACCAGTCGCCCTACGGAGAAAACGATTCTGAATGACCTGAAGCGGAAGACTATCGCAGTGCTTTTCTCCGGATTGACTTCGATACGCCAAAGATTAAACCAACGACCTAGGTCAGTGATTGCCTCCTGGAAGTATCGCCGGATAAAAGTATACCTACAATGAGTCGTAAAGAGCGCGGTATCGTCCGCGAACAACCCCAGTTGCACTTTAGGGTGCCTGGGAATGTCGTTCGTGAATAACGAATAAAGAGTGGGAGAGAGCACGGAGCCTTGCGGGACTCCGGCCCGGATGGGGTGTGGGTCCGAGTACGTTCCCTCTAGTCTGTATCGAAAGCTTCGATCCCTGAGAAAATCTCGTATGGCGAGTACGAGTCTGTCAGGCATACCTAGATGATATAACTTGTATATCAGCCCGTTATGCCAGACCTTGTCGAATGCTTTCGCCACGTCGAGAAAGATTGCACCGGTCCTGAGCCCCTTGAATCGAGAGGAACCATCCAGCACGTGCTCCGTGACGCGGTGCACCCGTTTCATCTAAAGCCAAACTGCTCGTCGATGAGGACGTTATTCTCAGCCGTAAATCTGAGAATCCTAGGATAGCGATAAGCATGAAAGCGAGCATGGCTGGAGCCTCATACATGCTCGCACTGGGATCTTGAAAAGGGGCATTGTATCAGCGTATCTTATTATGCAGATAATGCACATCATATTTTACTAAACTTGTAGGTTTGTAAAATTACGTACCTATCAAGCTGCTACGTGTCGTCAAACAGATACAAATCTTAACATGAAAACGTTCGTATGCAGCACACTACAGCGCTATACTAGCCCGAGTAGGTATGAGTAATTTGTATAGGCATACATACATACATACATACGCTGTGGAATGCGCGCTATACACTGTCTATACGTATTTATACTACGGAATCGTAAATAGATTGAATGGGTAGGTTAATTTTTGCATACATAACTCGTCTAGTCTGCACGAACTGTAGGTACAGAGTGCTAGGGCTGTGTGAAGTAATGTAAACATTAGGAGAGGAATGCATAAAGACAGTAGGTAGCTTGAATATTATCAAGGGAGCTGATAACGTGGTGTGGCGCTGCTTCAGTCAGCGGAGCGGAGCCGCTTTGAACGGTTGTGTGTATCGTAGCCGTCGGTGAAGTGTCGTGTCGCGCGCCTTCGCTCGCGTACGCGCCGCGCCGCATTCCATCGTGGGGGCCCTACACCGCCATTGGTTGATCCTGCGTGACGTCACGCCTTATAATGAGGTATTCAACATGGCCGTGTAGCTAGTTCGCGAGTGTGCTTCGTTATTCGTTTGAATGGATTTAATCAGTGAAATATGCCAAGGAGACGAAACGGTGAGATACCCTTGCCCGACGGATGGGATTATGCGAGGGACTTTGACGGGAAATTGTATTTTATCGACCACAACAGCAGAAAAACGACGTGGATCGACCCGCGAGACAGGTAAGTTTTCCTAAGAGAAGTGGTAACCCGTGAGAGCCCCATGTCAAAACTTCACATTCCAATGCGATTTACGGCGTTTCCCGATTGAATTTTCGCGAAGTGAACTCTCGGATGGAAGTGTTTATCGTGCTCTAGGCCCTAGTGAACTCGCAAGAGGTAAACATCGTTCCAAAATAGAATAAATCGTGAAAAACAAAGTGATCGTTCGCGCGCGCGCGTCGCCCTCTGTCGGAAACTATGCGCGACACCGTCGATTTCACACGACATTCCACAATTTAGTGACAACAAATGGGCTAAACACAAATTATGATTATCATTTGTTATCCTTAGGTATGTGCTTTGTGCGTGTGTGCTGTGTTTAGGGTTGCGTTTGTTTGAGCTGACAGGTAATGAGGCCACGGAACTGGTTCATAGCGATGTTAGCCGTCGAACTGGCGTAGAAATAATTCGATGAAGCGTTTATGTGCTGCATGAATGTGGCATGTTGTTGGTTTCGTAAGGTGCGCTGGTTCCGCGGAGAGCGGTGGGAGATGGAATGTAATGCATAGGCAAGTTGCGCGGTGTGAATGACAGGCCGTAGAATGCGGCCCAGGCCTCCGGCGATGGTCGCGCCTTTCTAAAGTGGGCACCCCTCCCCCCAAACCCGCACCACACTGCAGGTGCTCTACACAACCCTATAAAATACCGATCATGTCTCTAGCCGTATCTATTTACCATACTTTAAACGACAGCTGCCTCATTGTCTTAAAAAGTTGACCTTAAAATTTTCGCACCTGCAATGTACAGTTATGGGCATCTTATTGGTCTCGAACTGAAGATCATCCTATTGCAATAATAACCTCTACCTATTTATGCCGGTATCCTACTTAAGACAGGCCAATATCGAGACTATCAAGCCAAAAAGATATGTCTATCTATTCCAATAGCCAATAGGATTTAGTTTACCTTCTGGATTATAGGGACTCTTCCTCAAAAACTAGTGTTCATGGCTTCTGATATTTAGTAGCAAGCAGACCTAGGACTTTTAACTTTCTTAACAATAGTTGAAGATTCGAGGACGCTTCCGGGAAATCCGTATGAAAACGCTTAAGACAAGGAGGAAGCGCAACAACACATGTCAAAATGTCAATGTAATGCTAGAAATACTTTGACATGGTGTATTTTTTTACACTATCTATATATGCCTTTATATGAATAATAGAAATCTGAATTGGTAATCTGTCAACAAATCTTTAACTACTTAGATTTCGTGCTTATTTCTAATTCTATTACTGAATTAGTAGGGAACTACTATATTAAGTAATTCATATCTGGTACTTTTAATTAGAGTCATTCTATGTGGATACGAAAACTATGCATATATGTCAAAATGGCGTAAAAATCTTCCATCTACCGACTTATAATTTTACACGATTAGTCGAGTTCCCTTGTCTAACCTGCTTAAAAAAGAATGCCTGATGATTAGATCAAAACGACCGGTACATTTGAGTACCACTAAATACCGCAACGAAGCGAGAAGTAAATTTGGTTTAGAGTGCTGCAGCCAACATCGCTTCCGGAAGATTCTAAATTCCGTGGCATTTCATAACCTTTCATAGTTCCCATGTAAATTTCTAAAAACTCTTCTGAAGAATTAATTACTTTACCATTGGTGGTTAAATTTAAGTATATATGTTTACAAAAAAAAATTACTTGGCTCATGAACCGCTAATGGTAAGTATGCCTTCAAATAAACAGTCGACAAAATCACCCAAACCCACTGGAAGTAACAACTTCTCCAGTTTCTGATCTCAGTCCAATGACACTACTATAAAATTTGCCTCGAATGCAGGATACATAAAGTGTTATTTTTTATTAAACCTTTTGGCTTATTGCTTTCCGTGATTCCGCGACATCGGGTAATAAGAGACTTGCTAAACAAGTAAGGACATACAAAAACTCTTATGTAGATAATCAGATTTGCATGTGGAACTTTAAATAGATGCGGATTTTATGATCTTCGCTGTTAATTATTTTAACAACCTGTTGACTTGAGGCGCTTAATTTTTCTTCACTCTTGGATTTGAGGTTATAATCATCGTACGGTATTAAATAAACAAAGCTTGTGAACATTTACACGGATCTCAAATAACAGATCTAACAAAACTAAATACCGGCATTATTTGTTTAACAAAAGAGAAATCCTAATTGCATGCTATTTTGACGTGAATTTTAATCGCGGAGATGTTAATTCAAAGCTTAAATTGGGACCATGTCTAAATGGAGAACTAACAGTCCAGTTTGTGCTAGAAATGAATAATAACTGGCTATTAAAAACGAGATAACAGCTCAAAATTGTTGGACGTGTGTGAGGGAATCGTCGTTGCCGCTCGACAACGACATCCACTTGGGCGAAACGCACACAATAAACCAACCCACTAAGCCAATTTACTATATCTAAAAATAACCCGGCCATGTCTCCGACGCATACACTATTAACATTATACCTGGAATCTAAATGTTCACTATGAAAAATGTGCCCTCAAGTCAGTTAGCTGCGTGTTTCTGTCTGAATGTAATTATTTTCCACAAGAATGTGGACGACACGAGAGAACTGGTTTTTATTTTACATGCAAATTTCATTCTTATGATTGTCTCCAGTGTCACAGTATTACCCCTGAACTTTAATGAACTAGTCTTAACGAGCGTTGAATGCTCGGAGGCTGTAGCGGCATTTTGCTGCTTATAGTGTCTAACTAGTTGCGTGCGAATAAGCATTTTGCGGTTTTCGCGGATCTCACAACAAGTGTAATGGCACCCGGGTTACGAGAAGAGAGGTTTTTGCAAAAAGTCGAAGCAAAAAAAGTAACGATATAGGCGTTCGACAGCTACGCATTGTAAATTGAGGAAAAAATACTCATTGTCTCATTAGTAAGGAAGACAATGTAGCGTCGATTAACCAGCGAATGGGATCTCATACCTGTGTTTGTCGGCGTTTATTACTTTAATTGTATCGGCTGAATGCAGTTTCACTGCGGCTGTACGTTGACTCGCATCGCATTCCAACGTTTTGATTGTACTAGTTCGTCCCATGATAGTTTTTGAGAGTTCGGTAGCTTCGATTGTTTCAATATTAGATAATAAATTATTACTCAGTAACTTTTTGGTTCCGAATCGCAGGTCCCAAGACGCAGGTTAGGCCTTTGCCCAGCAGTGGGACAAAACATGATCCCAATAATACTAGTGGCTCTGTGAGCCGTAGACCTCGTGAGTGATTTTTTTTAATAATTTCCAAAATCTGACATAATAAAAAAGTTCAATTATGAATATCGAACCTGCTAACAAAATTTCACGAGAAGTGGTTGAAAAATGCAACCTGTAGAGGACAACAAACCGAAATTCGGACGCAGAAACTTACAAAATCATTGATTAAAAAATTGTTTTTGGAAATTTCTAAAAACCGCCTCGACAAAAAATTATATATAATTACCGGACCTGCTCACAAAATTTCACGAGAATCGTTTGCGAAATGCGACCTGTAGAGGAGAATAAACCGTTGAACAAATATTTTTTTTTAATTTCTAAAAACTTATTCGACAAAAAAATCTGTATATTTATCTAACCTGCTCACAAAATTTCACGAGAATCGGTAAAGAAATGCGACCTGTAGAGGAGAACAAACCGAAATTTATCCGCAGGAACTTACAAAATCATTGATAAAAAAATGTTTTTGGAAATTTCCAATAACCGTGTCGACAAAAAAATTCTATCTAACTATCGAACCTGCTCACGATATTTCACGAGAATCAGGTTAGAATTGCGACCTGTAGACGAGAATAAACGGAAATCCGGACATACGAAAGAATTTTTGTCGAAGCCGAAGCAGAGACCTTCGTTTCACTCGGTCAATTAAAGTTTTGGATCCGTGAGATCAGTCTCTAGAGACTAAACTTCTTGTGGTTGAGCAGAAAATTTTCTGCGTACTATTAGTCGTTAATGTATAATTCCATGTTGCCAGTGAAATCTCCGAGAGCCTAACAATGCGTGCTCTAGGTATAGGCAAATCGGACGTGAGAAACCTAAGGATGCATGTAATGGTATTCGCAATGAGGAATTTGTATGTAACACCGGACAATGAATCCACTGATAGCTAATTATTTTGTCTTTAATGCCTTAATTATCTTATTAAGCGTCTCGATTGTTCTAGTAACGCAGGCTATATTATTACCAGCATTTTCTAATAGAATGATAACTCCAAAGAATTCCACATTCTCATCTTGCAAAACGATCTTAAAAGCGTTTTCTTGGGGAAAATAATTTCTGTAAGATCGGCTGCGATGCATTGCTGTTTTTTTTTTAATTATTATCAGTCCTTTATGCCTAGGCGTTTAATTTCTTGTAAATATGTTTGCTTAGGTATTGGTAACAACGGAGCTGTCTTCGGATTGTGTAACCCAAGTGTGTGTAAGGCATCTTGCCGATACTTCCCACGCACTACACGCGTTCCTCCAAGCGTGACGACTAAGGGGCTGGGCATTTTACTGCGTTTCTTGACTCTAATCGTGTTGGCACTAAATAACTCGGCAATTTATTTTTCTGGCTGCTCCGTTTCTTGTAATCACATGTTTAAGACGAAGATTGCTGTGTAGTCATTAAATTGTCTTATACGTTTATTGTGTTTGTTATCGTGACTTTACCATGTCTAATTCAATGTTATGATGAATTGTTTTGTTTGCCTCGTTATTACGGTAGTGTAAAATTTAGCGGTAATTCGGAGGTTTTCAACAAAGGAATTTCGTTCGTTGTCTGACTCTGATCGACTTTCAAAACGATTTGTAAACATTTAAGCGTGAATACGTACCTACCCACAAAGGTGACGGTGTATTGAGAATCGAAAGTCGTCTTGGCCTGGTATAGTTGTCATAACAACACGTTCCGACGTAATTTTTCGACCAAACAAACGAACGCACCGGAAAAGGTGTTTCCATAATGATGGCTTGATGCTCGAGACAAAAGATCCATATTTGTTCATCGCATTATTAATAGAGGAACCTTTTGCAATCTGGCTATATCACTCTAGCTAATGATATATCAGATGTTTCTTTGTTTTTAAGGGAACCAGTCAAAATGATGGCATTGTTCTTTTCGGGTGTAGTATTAATGATAAAATCTGTATCTTCTGATGATGCATCAGTTAGTTACACCCATTCGCAAGTCTGCTTTGGTTCGAATGAAGGATGTAACACGGAATTTGCATTTGGTTTTGTTCAGGACCCGTTAAGGAATAGAGTAGGTCAACCAAAGATTAATCCGAAAATTATTGCTCTTTGTTGTAAGATAGAGGGTTGGCAGCTTTGTCTATTCTTTAGACACTAATATGTTAGAAAGTCTATAAATTCCGTGATATGCGATTGAGATAATTAGAATGGTCTTTGTAATATAAATATAACAAAATTAGGAAGCAAAACCAGTAAAAACTCTATGTAATTATTAGGTACTGATCTGCATGTGTATGGGGCACCTAAGGGTACATGAACGTCGCAATTGTCACCATTGTGTTTGAACAGAGTTTACGATTATAAACTCCATAAATTGACCGGCCATCTCATTTTACAAGCGAAATCAGTCAGTTCGTTAGTAACATCCACTCCTTTGTTTAAAGTTCCCTGTAAGGGTAGGTCGATGTGTCCAAATGCGTTCAGGGCGCGACGCGAGCGAAATAGCGTACAACATTGTTTACTTTGCGCATTCCTTTCAGATAAAGATGTCCTTGGCGGCTTATATGCGTAGACGCATGCGGGTGCGCCGATTCTACTGGCTAATTCAAATTCGTTGGTTTCGAATATATTAAACGTTGAGGTATAAAACACCATGAATTTAATACTGTCCTTGATGCATCATTATTTAGCTGAATATGTCCTTGTTTTTCTGTTTGATGCACTTCTTGAACTAGTCTCCTTTGGTCCAGATTGCACGACTTTAGGTTTATTATTATTATGTAGGCATGAAGCATTTTCTATATTGTTCTATTATTTAAATGACCCAAGTGGTAGTAATTATGTACATAGGATATTTAGTACTGTGCAACATGATTCAAAGCACGTAGCAGTCGGACTGACTGCATTGCGTACTCTTGTTCAAATTAGTATTAGTGATCGAGAATTTCCAAGAATTAAGTGTTTTATCGAAGTTTACCGACAGCGTTACGCTAATGTGACTAAAATCACGCGTGTTTAAAATTTATCTACATAAGTATGCGATAAAACTGGTGCTGCTCCCGTTTCTAATCGAAATTGGCATTCCACTCTTATCTTTGTCGTCATAAAGTAGTTATTTGCTCGTAAAATAGCATAGTAAAGTGTATTATTTTTACTGGTATGCATATTTTCTTCTATGATGTACTTACGTATATGTAAGCCCAATTTGATGAAACTAATAAGAACACAAATTAAACATAATAATTGTATTAACTAGTTAATGTTCACTTGAAATTAATGTCCTATTCTAGCTTAGAGAAATCAGTTACTAAGTTTCTTGAAAGTCCCGCTCAACATGAGAAAAGATTTAAGTTTCAATAAAAGAAGAAAGATAAACTTGCTAAATATGGCGTGTCGACATATCTGGCTAGAACAGGCCGACGGAATTTCTGTATGTCCCCATATAGGGACTGTTTATAAATTGTTGATAGTCGTCGGTCATAAAACTGATTAACTATTTGCGTGATTTGCATAAGATCTGTTGATTAAGCGACTCTACGGAGGACGACCACTCGCTTAAGAATGTTGTCTGTTTAATGTTTCCTCTATAATGAGGCTTTAAGATTTAATATCTACCGTAAAATGTGCGATCCTAATCTGCCGGATGATAGAACGAAAGCGATTTTTTACCGTTATCCGACTTAAAAATGTCTAATAAAAATTACATTTGTTATTTATTGTCGCGCACATTAATGGTGATGTAGATTCTTTTATTGGACGCTTAAGATAATCATCTTCTTAGAGGTGACACCTCGCTATGATGAATGTGTCTGATGTTGGCTAGATTCTAATATCCGGCGGAGTATAATTTGCAAGCCTACTTTTTGCACACAAGAACACATTTGTTATGAAGTTCTCGCCTTAATCTCCGTATTGAAAGTGAGAGGTTTGGTTCCTTTTGCTTTAAACGCTCGCCGCGTTTCCAACCGATAAGTTTTGAATAGTTGAAATTATACCAAGAATGGTTAAAATTCTCCTTGTACAAATACGGAGGCCGCCGGAGGCGAATGGGCACAAATCCTTGATTTTGAATAAATTGTTGGCGACTCGTGGTTTTAAGCGTGGGCGAAATAACAATTTGGACGATAACACAACTTTTTACATTCTAATATGCACCTTCGGACGACGTAATAGAAGGCTGTTTGAACGGATCGGGCCGTACAACTATGTTGGTAAGCAAAGTGATCGTAAGCACTGTGGTATGCGAACCACCTGTATACTTAACGACGATAAGGAGTTGACGGAATATGGCCGTGTTGCTTGAGCTCCATTCTATGTCAAAAGTGGGCTTGAGTAATTTTACAAAACACGCCTATATTTAAGCAAGTTGGTAAAACCTAATTGTAATCGTACTTAATATGTATATGTTAATGAAAGTGACAATGTTTATCCAATTACTAATGATTTAATGACATTACTTAATATTTTGGATAAAATAAAAGTCTGAGCACTTCAATAGCAATAATAAACAATTATTTAAGCTGGGAGGTTCTCATAAGAATCCATCAGTTTATTCAGTGTCTTCAATGTCGTTAATATTTACTACCTTTTATAAGATCATAGTCGCTATTTCGAGTTTATTTCCTTTTTATTACCCACAACTTCTCCAAGTCGCGTACCTAAGTACTATGTAAGAAACGAAATGATCAAAATTATCAAGGAAAAAAATAAACATATTTCCAGAAGTCCAGACAACGCCCCCGCAGCTATTAAAACAAATAAATCGCTGCAAACGGTGAGCATTTTTCAAGTCTCATTCGTGTTGCCCATTCACAAAACAATGGAACGAAGAATTTTGCGAAGCCTCGTTCGCAGAAGGGCGTCCCCCATTCACATCGGTGCATTGAAGCTGGTCTTGTTTAACCATACCATCCGGCCCAAACACGTCGCTGTAATAACACCTGTGAATGGAACACTTTCAGTGATGCTATATAACTTTATCACTGGGAAACTAAAACTATCTATCATTTGTTCGACGACTTACGTTACGTTGCCCATTAGCTACTGTCATACGGCTCGTACTCGCTATGTATTTAATAATTTCCAACTGAAAGTGCTAATAAATGGTAAAGTTCTATTTACCTCTGTTTTCCACTATTCCCGTAAGACATTTGTTGTGTACTTACAATGTTAATAATTCTTTACATGGAATCTCTTCTCATAAAAATGCCTTGAGTAGTATGGTGGTATTGTGGAGCGAGTTCGAGATGCTTGCGGAATACGCTGGCATCATTAAGGCAACATTATAAATACCACTAACTCTAATGATTCAACTACGTTTAGTCTATTTCAGTTAACGCAAGAAAATTAATAACGCAGCCAAACGGGTATAATTTGTAGTCAGATAAATGCATTCGTGAATTAATTTCGTAAAACTGGATTCGGAAACTGGATTCAAACCTAAAGGGAGTGACTGCATCGCAATAACAATTATGAATTCCTAGATTGTTACGATACCGTAAAGCGAGAGCAATTCGTCATTGTATCGAGACATTATTTAGACGGGGTTTCGTGTTGTAGTAGCTGAGCGGAACGCGGTCGTGATACCGCGATATTGTCGATGCCGGCGTGACGAAGGCGGCTGGCATGCATCGTGAATCAGAAGGAAACCTTATATATTCAGTGTTTATGCAATGCAATACGCTGGCCGTCCATCCGTCACTTTTGCAGACACCGTGCAACTTGTGAACAGGTCAAACCACTTCCGAATGCAGGTTTAGATAAAGTTTTTATGGCCAGCCGTTTCGATGACCCGAGATCTAGACTAGTTTGTTAGAAAGTCAAGGTTTATCTTAACATATCAAGTTTAAACCTTACGCAAGTACGGATCATTTAAGGTAGTTGTGAGTACTGACCTGCTGTCGGTAGCAACAGTTTTAAACTATACAAATTCAGAATAAATTCACAGCAGCTGCTTTCATTTTATGTCCGAGTTCTTGACGCTTCGTGCATTAAGGTTATTTTATTATAAGATGTTTGCACTTAAAGCAATAAATGCCCAGTAGGCGTTTTGTATCCATAATACTGATGATATATGACGTCTTGGCCTTTAATTTGTCACGCTAAAGACAACTATAATGAATGGTTAGCCGTAGTCGTTTAAAATTTCTGAGCATTCGACGAATATGATATGAGGGACACATGAATACAGCAAGGCGACCGAGAACGGAATATG
Organism: Epiblema foenella; assembly: GCA_963556455.1. Lineage (NCBI taxonomy): Eukaryota > Metazoa > Arthropoda > Insecta > Lepidoptera > Tortricidae > Epiblema > Epiblema foenella. Next base: position 5,973,575 of record OY747110.1, read on the forward strand.
GGCGTTGTACATCTTGACTTGACACTGTTCACACTTAAGGCGTCGGAATGTCATTAAAATTTGTCAATGATCTAATAACAAGTGACGTTAAGAGGCACATTAGCTCCCTGTCCCGCATACCATCACACTATTATCGTAATTTTTACCACGTCAAGAGATTGCTCCGGCAATTTTTGGGAAAATTTGGGTGATAGGTCATGACGTAAGGCGTAAAAAATGTTTATGAATACGGTTACCGCTCTAATGTATGGTTCGGTTCAGATACGAAATTTTATATTCACGGATTGGATCATCCGGTCGGCATGCTTCGTCGAGCTCAATGCAAGTTGTTTAATTTGATTATAACCGCGCTGTGGCAATGTGTCAGCGATTTGGAATGCGAGAGGAAATCGCGCTGACCCCTAACGCTTCCTTTTTTGGACATCGGAAAGTCTGCAATCATCCTGTCCATGAGTTCGGCATTTTAACTCGACTCTGAGAATACGAATGCTTGAATTAAGCCTATGAGGTTATGACTTCACACTCGAATAATTTCTATTCAACAGGCACTATCCTGCGTCTACTGACACAGTTTTAGATGACGGATTATCCAGCGGCGGACTAAAATCTAACTAGGACGATGCCCTCTGGAGGAAAAGGAATAAAAATTGTATGAAACCTCAAGGGAATGTGCATTAAGCGGGCCATCCGGATTAAAATATTTCCCTGGTGATATATATAGAACAGAGTCTGAGTACTGTTGAGTGTGAGACAGCGTGGCACCGCCTCCGACGTCGCGGTCACTCCAGGGTTAAAACTAATACTTAGACTTTTGTAATTCCAGTAACACGGCGGATCAGATAGTACAATCTTACATCTTAATTAAAACTTCGTAGAAGCACTTGGGTGCTGGTACTGCTGGTACAAGGAACAGCTTTATTTAAATATCTAGTTACATTGACAGTGTCCTACGGCCACGGAAATATCCATAGGAGTATACCTACAAGTTACGCAGTCGCATATTTTCAGTACAGAATGAAGCCATAAAGCCATTTGACGATCAATGCACTCTGCGTACTTAGCGATATCTCGGAAAACGGCCGTTTATTCCTTAATGCTCTTCTATTTTCACATTTTCTAACCGTACTTGATAGTTTAAAACATATTACTTAACATACTTACAGGTATAAAACTGTAGGTAATTCAGAATAACGTTAACGGTAGTACGTAGAACTTCTTGGGGTAGGCACGTACGGAAGTTCTAAAATTAATAGTCATATAATTTTTGTTATGACTTAAAGACGATTTTTCAAACAAACGGAGAACAACAAATTTATCGCATGACAACGGCAATGATGGGTATCGCATTTGGCGCCTTCTTACACCTGTTAATAGAACCAAATAGATTCCTATTCAAACATAAGGTCCCTTTGAGGGACGACGGGCGAACGACGGAGAAAGGCACATTTTGACGTTTATTACACGACTAGCGACCCGCCCCGGCTTCGCACGAGTGCAATGCTGATACTAAATGCACTACAGAAATATTATACATGTAAACCTTCTTCTTCAATCACTCTATCTATTAAAAAAAACCGCATCAAAATCCGTTGCGTAGTTTTAAAGATTTAAGCATACATAGGGATATAGGGACAGAGAAAGCGACTTTGTTTTATACTATGTAGTGATAACTATGGCTATATCAAACGCAGATTATGTTCTGCTGACCGGGGTGAATATCAGAGCATTTCAAATACCTTATTTCTTCGGCACAGAACCTGCGTCATACCTAAATGATGCCAAAAAAATTATTTGTGCCTCGCTCATTGTGGCACTCTTTGGGAGGTCTAATGACAATAACCAGCAGTGAACGCCTTTCGGCTGATATACTGATAATGATGTTCTGATGAGATGATAGCTACGCAAAGCCTTACCAAAGAAGCGATGGTCCGCGAACCTGCGTCTATTTGCGGGGCGGTGGACAGTATATTGGCTTTCTGCCGTGTTATTTTACAATACCCGATGCTGTGCTATGACATATCGAACACATGCGCGCGAATTAATCGATAAGAGCTATTTATAAATCTTATTAGTGAAGTGTTTGCAACTGTCCACTGGCTTACAAGTCACGACTTGCCGTTAACAATTAACGCTTTAAATACATTGAGCTTAAAAAGAAAGTCACGCACTTACCATTTGATTGACCTTTACTCCGGCATACGGTCAGATCTGGTGGTATTACGTATTGCAAGTGATAGTTAACTAACAGGTTAGGTACAGTCAGCCAAGAAAGTGGTCTACCACTTTTGAACTTAATGAACAAATACGAGTAATAGAATCGAAAAGTGGTAAACCAATTTTGTACAACTGTACCAAATCCAATACCATCCTTTTTTTTTGAACCTGACTGTGGCTTTATAGGCCGGGCCCAATAAAGCGACAGGAGTGCGCGGTTGGAGAGTAGCCTGGGGAAAATCCTAGGCCGGGCCCAATAAAGCGATTGGAGTGCGCGGTTGGAGAGTAGCCTGGGGAAAACCTCCGGCACGACCACGCGTGTGGTTTGGAACACTGGAATACTCTAAGAGTTTGCGCTCCAGTGAGATTGGTTGAGCGGTTTCAACCGAATCTGAGGTGTGAAACCCAATACCATCCATTAAAACTAAAATGGTAAGCTGGAGCTTCCAGTCTTGTTTAAAAAAAATGTTTTGCTTAGGTACGTAAAGGTTGATAATGCCTTTGAATCTAATGTTTGATTATGTAAGTTCTACGACTTTAATTTTAATGAGTATTTCACTAATGGCTCAAATATTGACACATATGCCATTTGACACCGCATAGTCTTCTGCATCTGTCTCCGTAATCTTTATCAATGTGTGATTCACAACCGTCTCTACTCACAATGACCCCGAGATTCATAACAACTGTTCATGATCGGAGGTCAAAATTACACTGGATCACTTGAAACGAGTCGATAAACGTTGTGAATACCAGCTAGGGATTCCGTGACACGGGTCACCGTTTCCAAGAATTTTACTCGCCTTGACGTACCGCTGACAAGACTGGTTTTCTTACGACGCAACGTTGTAACTATACCTGTCCTGGTCTACCGCACGTAAATTCTGGTGCTGACTCGTTTTATAGCTATGGATGCTAGCACGCACGCGCCCTCTATGCCTCGATAGGTGATCGTGTTTTGAAATAGACGCCGTTCGGTAGCCGAGAGGGAGTCAAAAACCCATTGGACTAGTCAAAGGGATTGTAATTTGCTGGAGTGAATTATGTTGCCGCCTAGAACGAAATTTACAGCATACGAGGTGAGGGAACCAGTTAGCTTATTTAACTGGTTTTCTATGTTTAGTGGGTAATCAAGGAGAGCTGGCGAATTGATGGTGTTTTGAATGTTAACGGCTGATGCAGTTTACAAAAATGTACCTATTGTACCTATAAGTTTTTCATAATAAACCCTACCTTCAGAACAGAAGCCGCATTGGACATGTAGATTAGATTAGCTCAATTTTTTACTAGGTAATTACCTAGTACCTAAATATTATTAATTTTTGTAAAGGGTCGGCAACGAGTACGTGACTCCTTTGGAGTTGCGGGCGTCTATAGGCTGCGGTGGCCGCTTACCATCAGGTGGACCGTAAGCGTGTTTGGCACCGGCGTTGTATAAAAACAAGAAAGAGGACATCTATTTAGTTGTCGAATGTAACTGAGATTCCTAGATACAGTTAACGCAAAATTTTATTGTGAAGATATAAACGGATTCGCTTTCAGAGTAAAGCAGCTACAGTATTCTTCACACAAATTACCGGCAATCATGGTAACGTTCAATTTTAAACACCACTGGACACGAATGTCAATTAGCCAGGGAAGCTTATTTAATAATCGACTACCGTATAAACGCCGTATTAAGGAGAACCGTTAGCGCGTACCGCGTACCGCGTACGCAGGTTTTATCGATTTCGTCACAATCGGAAAAGCGCATGGTCCACTCGGACCGCTTTTTTGTGAAGTGGGCTGTATGAATCATGCTTGCCATTCATAACCCAACAACTCTCCTTACACCAGCATATTTTAATACGCGACTCAAAACAACTGCACATCAGAAATCAGGCTTATGGCTGGTTTGCTCGAGTTGCTGTGCGTTGTGAACCAACCTTGGTTCGAAAACTGGTAGTGAAGTGGAGCAGAGTTCTGGGAGGCGGAAACCACAACATTTTCGACGGCTTTACGTCACACGATTGGAAACTATGAAGAGAAATCTCCGATCAACAAAACTGTATTAGCAAAGTTGCCAGGAAATTCCAGGCACGGTTAAATCTCCTTCTTAACTACTCTGCGCTCCTTTATCTAGTCTTTATATAACTCAGTTTATTTAAGCATCAGAGCGAAAAGCCAGAAAAATACAATTGATATAGTAAATAGAGTTGCTATTTGAATAGCTTGAACATCTGTCTAATTTTCAATTTACGAAGACAGTTTTATTGGGTCGACTAGGTAGGTTGCACGATTTCCACGAAAAAGGAAGGGTTTTTTTCGAAACAAATTGTAAATTTCTTCTAGTCGTAAATCAGTACAATCCTTCGTTGTGTCTTTACCTCAGACCTGTGTACAACACATGTGAAAATCAATAATACCTTAAACAAATGCTGCTATGCCAAATCAACAAAATCGCTACAATGCCTTAACTGTTTAAGAGCTTCGACGAATTACATCGTTCTTAAATAGCAGGGCAGTAGGCAGTATAGCTTTTGACAACTGGCGCCAACGCACCATGCCTCACTGTCTAGGGTTGTGTATTTGCGATATTGTGGCCTAAACAACTTGTGTTTCAACGTGAAATAGGGTTCGCAACATTGGATGAGTAAGAAATTCAGTAGATTTATGACAACATCCCTGTAATTATCACTTCATACTTTATAATATAAAAATCATTGTCATCGATGTGTCATGGATGCCATAATAAAATATCAGTGCCTATAAAATGGCATACAAGTTTAATAAAAAAATCGTGATCTGAGGACAGAGCAGACAGAGCAGTGGGTTGATATATAGCCAATGTCCAATCCGGAAGCCCGTTCCAATAGAAATCCAGGATTTTATGAAATCTGATGATTACCGAACACAGCGTACTGCTGGATTACCAATGCATACTGAACAACTCAAAAAGTAGCAATCTCGAAAATAATTTTTTTTAGTTCACAGTTTTTCCGGCTGTTCCTCTACCTACGCGCAATTCTCAACCGAATCTCATGAAATTTTCTAAGCAGTTTCGATAAGTAATAGATTTGTTTTGACGAATCAGTTTTTGAAAAATTTTCAATAAAAGAAAAAATACCACTCGCGGTCTAAAGCCCACAGAGCCACGCCATTAGTATCTACTATACATTTTGTTTACAGTATCGCAGTATCGCTATTGTAGCACCCTGTAGGCGCCAGCCACCATTAATTATCCGGCAACGGCGTGCATTTATCTGCATAGTTACAGCGAAACCAGAAACTTGCACCTGTTGCGATCCGAATACCATTATAGTTACTATGTTGCGCTGTTTTGGGTTTAACATTATTTGTTTATTTATTTACATATTATAAATAAATAAATAAATATTAGAGGACAATCTTACACGAATCGAACTAGCCCCACAGTAAGCTCAAGAAGGCTTGTGTTATGGGTACTAGACGACGATATATTTAATAGATATAAATACTTAAATACATAGAAAACATCCAAGACTCAAAAACAAATATTCATGCCCATCACACAAATATTTATTGCGCAAAACATGCCTCAAAGCATTAAGTCCGCCATTATATCTTATTGAGATATTGTCAGGTTACGAGCAAAAGTCACTAAGTAACAAATACCTACTTAAAATAAAGCTCGTATATCAGCATCGTTACAGTACTGAGATACGAAGTTTCGAAGAGTAGTGACAGATTTGATAGTGAGTTTTGCTTCTCACTCGACGTAGGTATGTAATTATTGATATTTCACCGTAAAGTAATTCATTATTAACTTACGCGATTTTATACTATCCATATTTACTATTACACATTTTTTAAAGGGCCTAGCTGAGTTTCTTGCTGGACTCTTCTCAGCTAGGCTACGTTTAGTGAACCAGCGACAAAACTCCCAGTAGCTCGTTTCCACTCACACGTCAGATTTGGTTGAATCCGCTCAACCAATCTCACCGGAGCGCACCACTCTAAGGCCGGGATTTAGAAAGATCCGTTAGACCAAATGTTAGATCTAACTTCAGTAACTCAGTATATTTTTTGATATAACAAACCGATATAAGGTCTAACGGATCTTTATAAAACCGAGCCTTAGAGTATTCCAGTGTTTTAAACTGCTCGCGTGGTCGTGTCGGAGGTTTCCCCGGGATTTTCCCCAGGCCACTCCAGTCGCGCACTCCTTGAAACGTGAAGGGAGTTTTAAGAACGTTCGCTATATATGAGAGAATAGACGTTCATTAGAAATAATGAGTTTATCACATTTACCTAAATCCTGCAGAAGAGCTCCTGCAAACTCATGTGCAACCTGCTGAAGACCTCTCATACATTTTAATCATCATGTAGGTACCGACCCTGTACTTAGAACTTCGTATCGTGCCGTCCCTTTCACTCATATAGAATAACACGAGAGTGCAAGAGACGGCACGATACGAAGTTCGGAATACAGGCACAGGCGACGTTCACAGACCAAATGCCATAAATGTAATCTCGTTACAGTAACGAAATAGAAAGCAAGCATTCACAAACACAAACCAAATTAGTAAAAACGGGTTTAAAAATAAACTGGTAAAATGATCGGGTTCAGTCAAAATAAGTGGTAGCTTATTATTTTGAGTTAATGATAGTTCTAGGTCGGTTTTAATCTCATGCATCGTGGGAAGAGTTGCTAGTTGTTACGGACCTTTCATTTTAAGTTGTATACAAAATTTAATTCGGTTTTCACTGTGAATACGGCCGTGTTTGCTGCTTCATTATTTTTAAAATGAGAAAGAAATAATGTATGTATCGCCTTTGCCTTTTTGGGATTATTGTTGCCCGCTATTGGACATGTAGTTTTAACGAAGCCATTTTCATGTCGTTTTCGCTTACCTGTGGACTCAGTCGTACTTTTAAGGCCGGGTTTTATAAAGATCCGTTAGACCAAATGTCAGATCAAATTTCAGTAACTCAATACATTTTTTGACATAACAAACCAACATAAGGTCTAACGGATCTTTATAAAACCGAGCCTAAGTATGTTCACAATTCGTAACATATAATTTAACTCAAAAATTTATGTATAGTTGAGATTCAGAGTTAACTATCTGTACGTTGAGTGAGCGAATGGTATCTAAATCTACGAAGCACCTAACCGTTAAATGTAGCCAGATTTTCTGATCCGAACTTCGTATCGTGTTGTCCCATTCGCTCTCGTGTTAAACATTATATTAGTGAAAGGGACGGCACGATACGAAGTTCGGAGTTGGTACGACTTACGAGTATGCTCTGGTTTTCGACCTTTCGAATACGAAGAATATAACTGTATTTTTTTACACTTGAAATAAGGATTGAAAGAGTATAAGATTTCAAGCTTACATGGTCATTTACATTAGAATTACGATTTGAAACGGGATATTTACCATGTATATTTGTATTTTTGAGTTCCCGATATTTCGGCACTGTTGCAAGCGCCATTATCAAGGATTAACTGACGTGCTGCGAGTTTTAGTTGTGGTCTACCCACACACCATAGCGATCTACCCTCTTCCTGGTTCGCTTTTTTCGCACAGTGTCACTGTCACTACCACCGTCCGCCTTGTCACTGACTTGCCTTGTGATTGAAAGAAACCGACGAGAGTGAACCTCTTGAATAATATAATGATGAAATAAGAATTCTTTGAACAGCATCTTCATGTTCTTAATACGTTGGAACCTCCTTCCTCCACCAGGCTTACCTTTAACCAGGTTGTAATGCATTTCTCTGACATTTTTGGTGCTCTCTCGTATATTTCTGTTTGTTGCCACTTCTACATTGTCTATAAATTAAATTAAATTAACGTTTATTTCAAGCTCGTGGCTCATAAAGTGTTAATTACAATAAAATTTTAAAAACTATGTTAGTGACATTTTTGTTACACACACATGAATTCACTGTTACTGGGCTTGTGAAGTCCACAACAGTGCATAATGTACGGACAGTAAATCCTGTCAGCAATCATAGTTAGGATGGTCCTACATTGTTTATGTCTAGTCCTACATTGTCTAAGTCTAGTTCTACATTGTCTATGTCTAGTTCTACATTGTCTATGTCTAGTTCTACATTGTCTATGATTGCTGCTAATGATTTCGTCATCGCAGGTACACCAAGCCGCAAACCTTCGCGGACTGCATCGGCAATGAGCTGCCTCTCGGCTGGGAGGAGGCCTACGACCCTCAGATTGGGCCTTACTACATCAACCACGTCAGTCGTAAGTAGCTTTATTATTTCGTTATTATATTTCTCATCAACATATATTAAGTGGTAGTCACCATCCGTTAATCCGCTATCGTTATTGTATCTCCCCTAATATCTTGTGATGTTAATACTACTTAGGTCATTGCCACTTGGAAAAACAAAAGTCCGCCCGGTGGTCAATAGTTAACGGCTTATGTACATGTAAGTTATGTTTTTATTACATGGATTTATAGTTACGGAAACACCGTTTATGCGGGTTACTATAGACTAATCCAAAATTAAGCTTTGTGGCCCTTAACTTTTGGTATATCCACCGAAAAGACGCGAATCTCAATCTGACAATGACCCACTTAATCATTCTCTTCGTAGATTAGATAACGTGCCTGTATACATCTTTTCCAGGGTCTTTTCTTCCCTTCCCTTAAATTTTTCCCTTTTTCTACTAAGTGTAAAAGATCTCAGTCGTCAGAAAGTAAGGTTATTTATGGTTTAGACTAGGTAGCCTAGGATCGGGATGAGTGGCATACTCGAAGAGGTTCAGTGGAGGGTGATGAAATGCTAATTATGATATTGATAGCTCATGCCTAGGTTTTTTCTTAAATATAATTATCAGCTTCTTGGAATACTTCGTCTTACTTATTAATAAAACATCTTAGTATTTCTACGTCAATATTCAAACACCCACACTTGTACTTTATCTCGTTTCCGTTGAGACAACGCTCTGCAAATTGCGTATTATCACAAACCAATATTTCATAACTTCACAAAGAAATTGTTTATGTCACCAAGACTTATTTATGATTCGGATTATTTAGTGTGGCAGGTGAAAAATCGGCTTCACGGGCGACTCGCGAAGGGACGATGCTTTAGGCCAGTGCCACACTAAGAGCATGATATTTCCTGCCTGTTTGTGTTGTTGTTGGCTGTCTGCTTCCGCGAGAACTAATTAACAAGAGACTGATAGTCTATCTCCGGGCGAGATAGCTCGCGTACTGTTATGCTAACCGTGCTGATCTTAGATAAAGTTCCATAGTTAAAATTTCATTGTCTGGAAACCATGACAATTCTCTGAGTTGACAGTTGTGGGACCAATTTAATGTTAATCGATCCGTTAAATATCATTGATGCAACCCGCTTTAATATTTAATATATTATATTTTGTGGACAATCTTACACAAGTCGAACTAGTCCCAAACTAAGCAAAGCTTGTACTATGGGTACTAAGCGACGATATACATACTTATAAATAGATACTTAAATACTTAGAAAATATCCATGACTCAGGAACAAATATTCGTGTTCATCACAAAAATACCTGCCCTGACCGGGATTCGTACCAGGGACCTCCAGCTTCGTAGGCAGCGTCACTACCAACTAGGCTAAAGCGGTTTAAAGCGGCGATGAGCAGTACCGTTTTGTATCTCGTCAAAGTATACCATACCACAGAATAATACTCCCTACTTAACCTTACACGTCACTCATGCCCGCTCATCGCTATCGCCCGCCCGTGTGGCCGACTCCTTAGTCGCTCTTATGAATTATTGAACGCGTAGATTATGTCTAGCTGGATAGCAGGAGCCCTGTGGAATCCTTCTACGGAACGATCGTAAAGTGTGTGAAGAATGGACATTTAAGGTATTATTATTTATTTTCACGGTCCGGTTTAGGGAGTTGTCATGAATTGCAATTGCGTAGGTATAGGTTTTGTAAGCTACTTACTTTGTAAGATACTATTGGTAAATAGGTAAACTTTTTTGATTCGAATAATTGTCACGTGACAAATATTACCCATATCTTTCTTCTTAGTTCTAGAGAATGACAATAAAATAGTTCGAAATGAAAATTATGAGAAATAATATTTATAAATTATAATGACCCAATATATGACCCAGTGGGACACTTTACAGGATTAGAAAAATAATGTAATACTATAGTAATACTCAACTTACATTCCTGAATTTTTTTTACTCCTAAACCTTTAAGAGGCCTTATAAGTTTTACAATGTTTTGATTTAAAATTATGACAAAAGTATTGATAATACTAATAAAGTGATTAAAGGATACGATGATTTTATAAAATTTTTAGATAAGTAGTAACATAGCCATTTTTGATTTTTATTGTGTGTATTGGAATTGAAGCGGAAAAACAGTTTTTAGCTTGTAAACGGTCGATTTGGAGTGATGTTTAAAGTAAAGTAAAGTAAAAGTTTATTTCATAAGTAGGTACGTACAAGAAGTGTTAGCCTGATTTTACAACATAGTTTGCAGTACTTTAAAATGAGTGAAACGATATTTCTTAATGAAAAATCCAAAAAATACTTTTATAATTTATGACAATAGGTCGCAATGGTCCTGTTCTATATAGTAACACTGAGAAAATGTAAAAAATGAGTCAATTCAATCAGAAAATCGCCTAAATAGATGAGCGTTTTTAACTGATAAGGACTCTTAATAAAACTATGATGGGCTTTATTGGGGTGTCTTGAAACACTGTCATTGAACAGTCAAGTTGTTAAAAAAGTCTGCTTTACGTATGTTTAACGAAAACACTGCTATCATACAATATATGATGTGAACCCGACACGTGATATTCACAATACCTATACCTCTACACCCCGATCTTTGTCAATATTACTTGACCCCGGAACAAGATATATTATAATTATAAAGTATTGCGTTCCTAATTTCATATCCCACTCGTACGTACGAGGGGTGAGTGGTGAACTAGATAAATCGAGATAATTGTTTTCTGAAATAAGAACTCAACATCCATTACGCAGAGTTCTATTTTCAATAAACCTTTTAGATGACTTATCGGGTTTGACCACTCACCCCTCGGTATGTTCTTTATCCAGTTTTTAACTTTAAAAATTATAAAGTTATTCATATTATGACACCTTCGGGATCTAATTATTTAACATGTTGAATAACTAGGGGGTCCTCATTAATAAAAAAATCTTTAAATGAAATGTTTTATCCTTTTCTATAAATACAGGTGGCAAAGGGACAGACCAAGAAAAATTAAATTATTTTAGGTTTGATGCACATTTATGATGGGCATAAGTGTGCAGCGGCTTTAGCTAGCGACCGACTGCTTTGTCAACTAAATTACCTATATTTCAATTACCTACATAGAAAATATATGTTTACACGTGATTCCCAAACTTCACTAGTGTGCGACCAATGTAAAAAAAAACAGAGTCCACGAATTCAGGAGAAGGGAAAATCCTCGGGTCCAATTCAAGGCTTGATGAGTTGCGATTCAGTAGATCAACATTAGCAATGACTGTCACAGTGTTATAGCGGAAATGGTAGTAGTAACCCTGTCAGTGAAGCTGTCAGCGCCTGTGTGTGTCTAACTGTCAACCAACACAACGAATCCTCAAGTTAATAAAGGATCGGCAAGACGCTTGTGATTCTTCTGCATTGGCAAATGTCCTTAGGTATCTGAGGCTGTAGTTTAAGTTTTTTCGAAACAAAACACAAACGAACGCTTTTGCGTTTAGTCTCAATTTGTATGGCAACGCGAGTAGCGCCTCTGGTGGCCTTAGGTTGTAACTATTTTTTGCCATTACGCGTTCGTTTGTGTTCTGTTTCGAAAAAACCTATACTATAGTATAGGTTTAGAGGTACTGATTATGAACAGCAGCCCTACTCCGAACTTCGAAATCTGAACTCCGTATCGTGCCGTCCCTTTCATTCATATGGTAATACGAGAGTGAAAGGGACGGCCCGATATCCGGAGTAGGCCCTCAGGTAGGCCGTAAGTAAAGGCTTCTTTAGCCTCCTTACCAGGGCTCGGAAACCGGTTTCGTCTTCATACAATTAACCGGTTAAAAATTTCGGTTAATTGCGTTTTATGATATTTTTCGTACTTTAAACCATTTATTCCATAGATGAAGCCTAACAAAAGCAAATCTTAAAATAAAAATGGAGATATGAGAAGTACTTTTAGGAAATATTTCCAAAATAGTAAAAATCTGTTCCGAGCCCTGTGCCTTTACCATGAGTTTGCATGACCGTATTCGCTAGCGACTGCGTAAACGATTTAGTATGCCGATTCTTAGTTCTATTGCGTAACCGCCAGAGGCGCTGTACTTTTGCCAATACAATTTTTTTACGCAGTCGCTAGCGAGTACGGTCCTGTAAACTCATGGTAAAAGCACTACTCCTTACACTAGTTTCAACGCTTGTGTTTGTGAATGTCAGGGCAAACAATCCGGAGCCTGCACTAACCGTAACGGTGCACAAATACACGCACATTTTCGCACGAGACGCATACACATGCATTATTTATAAGATCTGGGAACTTTTCCGCAATTTTCTAGCGTTTTTCAACTGCTATCGGACCACCCACTTGATATCTGCGGATAGCTTGTTAGTTTGAGCGAGGGAGCGTTCGGTCTTTGATACAGTCATGTATAAATATGTAGTTAGGCTTCGAAATTTATGTTTGACGGGGAATAACGATCAAAATTGATTGTATACAGGCACGTATCCAGACTTGGTTCGGGGGGGACAAACATTGAAACAACCATGTGAACTGTGTAAAAATCGCTGTAATCACTGTACTATAAAAACGGCTAAAAACGTTTTCGGGGGGGGGGGGGGGGGGGATAAATCTCAATTATCCCCCCCTCTGGATACGTGCCTGATTGTATATTTTAAAGTAGACCGAAGTGTGTATATTAGTGGTGAATTTCATGTTACTTAATATTAATTACCTTGTGTTACCGATAAGTGAGATTTTCTTTAAGTAACCCTACTAATTTAAACGTAGTTCGTAAACCTAACCATGCGCTTAATTTTATATTGAAACTCGAATTTCGATCTGACTTAATTTGTAACAAAATTGAAATTACTAACAATGTACAACAGCAAAATAAATTGACAGAACTTAATGTTCTGTTTACTACGACGTTATCTCAAGTAATGCCTTTACCGTGAGTTTGCATGGTGTGGCTACTATAATTAATAGTTTAGTATCAATTTAATATACTTATAAATAGTTTTGGTATTATGTACCATATCTAGTTATTAATTGCATTACATTATTAATATGTAGATTAATATCATTTGAATGCATTTTCAAAAATTATCAAGCTTATGAAGAGCTAGTCTCTGATATTATTAACTATTTATTTTCTGTCGGAACAACTTCCAATGTCAGTATTATTATATTACCTATTAATAATAATTATCATAGTGGTAGAATTTAATAAGGTACCAATTACAAAACTGGTTACAAATGTTTTTCGTTGACCTCACGTAAAATATGTGGACGAGTTTGCATTAATTTATTCATACATGTCGAAATAATTAATGAATCTAATATAAGTTTTACTAACTTATTCAATTATGACCAAAAATATCATAAATTTTGAGTAAAATTATGTGCCTATAGTATGATACCATACCGGTATGATATTTTAGAGAATTTAGTATCAAAATCTCAATTTTCGACATAAACCCCATTTGCGTAATCTTCGAAAACATTTATTTAAGTTCATCTGCCCTAGTTTATTTTTATGACCGAAAAGAAGCATGTAGACAATTGGAAAAAACAGTATATACGATAACACTATAGTATTTAATTTTTATTACGTACAGCGATCAAGTAAATTGTATAGCACTTTTCGACTCTATTATTAGTATATTAAGGTTGAAAAGACGTAGATACTTATTATACGGAATACCATACCGTTGGTAACACCGCCGTACCAGCTCAAAATAAACATGACTAGAGCTACCGAACCTGATTATGCGAATATTTTAATGTAATCCATGTTTGGTGGGTAAATTAAGTGTTTATTTACGGTGTTGTAGCTGGCTGGTGTTGCCATAACTCAGCTTGTACAGTCTGCAACGAAAGTGTTATACTACTTTGGACCTTATTGAATAAGTAATAGAGTCGAACATGGGTAAATCACTAGTCTGGCCGATTGTACATACATGCGTACGCACTATTTGCGTGATAGGCCTTATATATATTGCGTCTTGTAAGGTTGCCAATTATGTAAATATGCAGTTATTTATTAGTGCAGTATTGTTAAGTTAAAAGTTGCCGGTTTACTGTTAAAAAACTGGCAACATTCGTTCAAGGTGAAGCTGAAAACATAACTACTTATATTTAACGCTACTTATGGGGATGTTTTATAGTTTTATCCATTACTTTATGCGCACTTCTTAGGTATTATCTTATACTTATTAGTGTTTCGTTAGCCTATAGGTGTACAAAATCATCATCATCATTATCATTAACGTAAATGCCAAGTTTAATTTGTGAACAATCTCATTGCAATATTTATTGTCATTACATTACTAGCTTTTGTCCGCGTAAGTTTCCACTCCCTATTTGAACCCTTCGAGGAATTATTTACGGGATAAAAAGTATCCTATATGTTAATACTGGCTACAAACTCATGGTATACCAAATTTTAATCGTAATCCGTTCAGACGTTTTCGCGTGATTGAGTAACAAATATCCAAACATCTAAACTTTCGCATTGAAAATGAGATTATACCCAATCAATTTAAACCGTTTCAAATAAACACCATCTAATATACCTGTAATAAGACGCGTCATCGCCACGCCACTATAATTTTGATTAACATGTATCATTGAACATTTTTATTTTGAAACTTAATAAAATATGAATACATTGAGTTCGAAATTATGTATGTTGACCATAGATGCACAGCCTAGAATTCTGTAGCTTGGGACAGTAGCAACAAGGTAAATTGCCAGATTCAACATATGCAAATGCACCCGTTTATGGTTACCATGGCATGTACGCTTGTAGATCTCCGATAACACGACTTTCCGTACCAAAAGGGCACACGAACTACGATTATCGTATAGATATAGGCCCGTTTGGAAGCAGGGTAAAGCCATTACATTTAGTTATCGACTCTGCCTCGCTAATTATCGATTAAAATCGTAAATTGAGACGCAGGATACATTTATTTGAGGCTGCATACAAATTTCTTGTGGTAGGTCGCGGTTATCGCTTGTTAGTCGAGTTTAAGGGCATGTTACTATGTAGTTTGTAGGCAAATGTCTACTATATGTATATTGGGAGACGTTCGCATTTATAAGCATTCCCGAGAGATGGCGTTGTAATGGCTTCTCTCGGGAATGAGTAGGTATTCTTCTGATACGCGCTTTTGAATTTCCCTTGCAATCTATCTATTTTATGTTACTGTACATAGTTTACAATAGATTTAAAGTGTACAAGGTGAAATTGGCACTTCTCTTTTTGCTTATAATATAAATACCTAATGACTCGTTGGATTATTATTATTGACACAAAAAAATGACAGAAAACGACTTACGAGGTTTTTAACAGGCGCGTTCTGCGGTAAAAGAGTCAAATAATCTCAATAAATATTAAAACCGTTATTTCATGCTTACAGTATGTATTGTTATTCAAAAATAAGAAAATGTATATTAATTAATATTTTCTTATTTTTAGCAACGAAAGTCATGAAATCGATAACAACAATACAAATATACAAAGAATATGCATTAAATTAACAATTTATGGACACAGATCAACCTTTTACGGGTCTAACCAATCTTATGACCAAGTGTCAAGTCTACCGTTTCCCGCGCGATCTGACAGCGCTTGATCGGGATATTTGAGGCTTTGTTAAAAAGGTTCGAATCCAATATTATATGTACTTATGAACTATAAGGCATCATGTATATTTTTTTAATTACATTTCGTTTCATTCATCTAAAAGTTGTACAATAAAAATCCAAAAATTCGGAGATTGTAAGAAGTCGGTTCGGGTTTAAAATAAGTAATTGTTTATAGTCACTAACTGCCGCTTATTCTGATCTTTCGTGCGAATAATGCGAGTTCAATGTGTGTGTGTTTATGACCACTGCTTCTACGTTTACCTGATTTCTAATCTTAAAAAAAAACAAAGGTATAAGTCGAGTTGTGAACGAAGTAGAAAAAAACTAAACGACTTGTTTCATAGTGTTTTGTATGAAAACTGCAGTTTTCCTATATGTGCGCCTTTCTATTAATGCTCTGTAATATTTACGGGTTATGATCATTTCGTCTAAAACGCTACTAGTACAAGCGGTAACAGGTCTTAAACGCTGCTAGTCTAAAACGCATCTCGTCTAAACTGCAACTGGTCTAAGTAGCTACCAGTCTAGGTCGCTACTGGTCTAAACAGTAAGTGGTCTAAAACACAGCTCGCCTAAGAGTACGTGGTCTAAGCCTTAGCTGGTCTAAGTAGTAAAGGGTCTAAGCCACAACTGACCTAAGTAGTGTCTCGTCTAAAATGCAGTTGGTTTAAGTAGTCATTTGACTTAACATTTGCTGTTTTCTTAAGCAGGAAGTAGTCTAAAACTCGACTAACCTAAGTGTCTGTAATAAGTTGTGATTTATTTGTTTCTTGATGAAATATAGCTTGTCTTATGGTCCTCAGGTCTTATTTTTTACCCCACCTGACCCTAGGGTGTAGGGTATTCCGTTGACCGAGAACTATGAGATTAAATTTAAGGCGGTTTGGTGCCTACATCACTTAAAAATGTCACTTGGTAAACCAAAAATTTGAGAAATACCTATGCTACATAGAGCTTGATTATTGAAAACTGGATCATAAAGTATAAATTAATGGCTCTGTGAGCTGTAGACCTCGTTGAGACCTCGTAATTGAGTTTTTTTATCATTTCCAAAATCTGACATTATAAAAAAGATCAATTACGAATGTCGAACCTGCTAACAAAATTTCACGAGAAGCGGTTGAGAAAAAAAAAAGTTAAACTATCTCGCTCTAATGAGTAAGATAGATTAACTCCCCTCCCCAATTGTGTCTTTAGTCATGTCTAAAGGCCGCTGGTTTTTCGTGAAGTACATTTTTTGTGTTATTTTAAGATATGATACCCTTCATATTTGTTAGGAAAAAGCATATTCTTGTTTTGTTACAGTGTATCATAACATGAAATTTTGTGTTTAATAGATGAAAATAATGATATAAACTGCTTCATCATTTTTATTTTTAATTATTTGTATATACAGCCACAAACACGTGTATATGGCTATACAAACAAACGTAAACATTTTTCATTTTTTCATGTATCTATCTAATAGGCACACTGTCGCAAGCCACAATTCGTATTACCATTGGATTATTTGTTTCAAGTTTGTATGTGCGTATGTATGTATTAAAGTAATTAATAAATACTAGTTCGTGAATAACGACTTTTCTTTTATTGACTTTGACATCACTATAATGGTGGTACCGTGGGGATTATACAAATACGTACACTAGGGGTATAGAGGGTAGTATGGTGGGTCTGGCACGGTTTTAAGAATAAACAGGAAATAAAAGGCTGAATCTTACCGACGATTGACATCTAGTTTAGGCTAGGAGCGTTTTAGACCAAATCAGCTTTAAACGGGGTGCGCCTTCGACTAGATGTCTTATTAGACCAGTTGCGTTTTAGATTAGATGCGTATTAGACCAGTTGTGTTTTAGGCTAAATGCGTTGTAGACCAGTTGCGAACTGCCTGCTAGGCTAGATGTTACTTAGACCAGTAGCGACCTAGACTGGTAGCTAGTTAGACCAGTTGCAGTTTAGACGAGATGCGTTTTAGACTAGCAGCGTTTTAGACCTGTTACCGCTTCTACCAGTTGCGTTTTAGACGAAATGATCATAACCCATATTTACTACGTACAAACACAAATAAATAAAATTGTTTGATTGATTGATTTGCTCAAATAAAAACGTGCTTTGTCACATTAATGCTGACCCCACACTAGGCGTGGCCTATCCCGTGGGTTTTATCAAACAAACACTTACAATCAAATTATTGAAACATCGCGCTATTTGATGAACATTAACGAACCTACTGAAATAATACAATCAATTTAGTATAATGGTATATGTATAATAGGTTTAATTTGTCCAAAATAGCTATTGCCGAGGAATTGCATCTCGTTTTCTCCCTGAAGACATACCTACTCGTACTTAACGCGTCGACTACCGGTCCCTTGGATCCCAGGGCTCAAAATTACAAAAGAATGCTGTTATTTTGTTTTCCTGTGGGAAACCACGGCTTAAACTACTTGAATTTAATCACAGATTTTTGTTATAAATAATAAAGTATTTTCTAATTCGTCATGTTGAATATCGTCGGGTTACAAGCAAGTCACTAAGTGACAAATACCTACTTAAAATAAAGCTCGTATATCAGCATCGTTTCAGTACTGAGATATGAGGTTTCGAACATTAGTTACAGATTTGATAGTGAGTTTTGCTTCTCACCCGACGATATGAGCGTCAATATAATGATTACCTATTTTACGATTTATGTAATGTTTGGCAAAATTAACGTTGACGTTACGCCGCGTTCACGCACAGGCGTCTATCGGAACAGAATGTATGGAAAACCTATGCGTTAAACGAGCGTCGCGGTATCCCGTGCGGCATGTCGCCTGTGCGTAAACGCAGCCTTGCGAATCTGTAGTTTGTTACCTCCTGCCAATGCCTCGCGAGTTATTTTACAGCCTCATATCTCGGCGTGCGATCTCCAACTATTTTCTGCATACGCCAAACGATATTTATACTGTACATTAAAAAAGGACTTATCTAACGATATAACTGTTGCCTTTAAGTCTTTCTAACAAAATACTGTGGTGTACACATCCCCACAGGCTTTTACGAAGGTTCTATAAAGTAGGGAAAGTTAGCACATTGTGGTTTATCCATTATTGTGGAAAGATACGAAAATTATAATGTGAGAGAGTACTTAATGCTTTCTCTTATCCTCACTTTTAAAAGAATTATGCATCTTATCCCACCAGACTTTACCTAAAAATTTAATAACCTCTGATATCGCATATGGTCAGAAGATAATTTTTCCTCTATACATGTTTTTATTAAGTACTGCGTTGGTGGCAAAAAAACATACAACCTCCTGATATTAGGTGGTCACCGTAGCCTATGGACGACTGCGACTAATCGATTACCATGCGCGCCTTGAAAAATACCTGTGTAATTCTTTTTTGAAGAACCTAATACTAGTATAGTCCCGCGGGAAAACCGCTACAGTAAGGTACCACAGCACGAGTGTTCTTATATCTTATTTTCCATGACAATATTTCACTGACTTCTTTGCTACTCATGCAGAAAGCTTAGGCATTAGAATCTCGTGTATTGTATAGGAAGTACCATACCGCACGGATTTAGCGGTCACATAAAGTGGAAAATTCTTATATCAGTCTACTATAAATAGTCATTAAAGCCTTCGCTGAAATGACGACACGTGTTTGTGATGAGTTGATGACTTATTCTACTGATATTCGTAGACAAACATTCCTCCATATAAAAACCAAGGTAAATACTTTACTGTCAGTTGTTTAACTTGTAAAAACACAGATAATTATGAGTTTTATAAATACGTCTAGAACTATGTATTTAAAAATTTGGCTATGATGTGGGTTATGAAAACATGTATACAATAAACATCTAATATTTTTTTATTAGGATCGCAAGTTTTAGTTGTGTTGAGTGAACTTTGACTAAGAATTTAAAATGATATTGTAATATTCGTAATAGATAACTTTGCAAGTTTATTTTCACTGTCGGTATGACGTTAATTTTGTTACATTTGTTATCTCGAAATTATTATTCTCTCTTGAACTGTAAATTAATATTCTGACCTGAAAAATGTATTCTTAAAGTCTTAAATTAATATTTTGACATGTAAAAGTGCCCTTGTGGCCTATTTGCAGAATAAATGTTTGAGTTTGAGTTTGAAAAAAAAAAACTACGTTTTTTAATGTGTAGTGAGTAGCTCATCTAACAGATCTTATTCGAATATCACATTTTCTTTATCATTACACGTACAATTGTCAAACGTAGCACTGAAAACTAAGTTTATCGGCTCTACATATCTATCCCTTTTGGAAATGCAGACAGCTTATGTATACGCGACTGATTTTACGCATCTTTGTAGATGTATCTACTTTATTACCATTGTAATAAGGCCCAAAGTTGGACGACGTTAAAAGCTGGTGGTAGTTAAAATACTGTCAACCAGTAACCGTACCGGAACGGATGGCGTGAGGTTTTTACTGCGTGCGCCTGATCAGGCTTTGTTTTCAAATGAGTCACGTGGTAGCGTATTTATAGGTCTGTCATGCATTCCATGTTTCATTTAGATTTGATGCATTCATTTCGTCAAAGTTGGTGGTCGATTTTTAGGTCACGATTTTCGGCTCCCTTTCATGTGTTTTACGTTTAATGTTGTCCACCGGCGCGGCGTTAACGCTTTCAATCGTTCGTTACTACGCGCCATCGTGATTTAGGGACACGTTGAGCCGTTGGTCCCGGTTGTAACCTACGAAAGTCTAGCTCTATAGTTGTGGGTTATTTAGTGTCGTATTTGTATGGAGCACCTTGCAGATTTTTAACAAAGGACCCCACTTGGCACAGTTGTACCTAATGGTCATCTGAGCAGATTTAGCCCTGTACCCACGAAATTCGTCGATGGTCGTGGGGGCTGGAGGGGGGTGAAAACTCCAGCTACCGCGCTGCACTCTGAGCTCGATTTCTTCATAAGTTTAGTGAAGAGGTCATTTTTGCTATCGTTTTCGTATAATTCAACCCTTCAGCCCCCACCACCATGGACGAATTTCGGGAGTACAGGGCTAAATCTGCTCAGATGACCATTAGATGCAACTGTGCCAAGTGGCGTCCTTTGTTGAAAATCTGCAAGGTTGATGACACTAAATAACCAGCGATAGGTAAGACAATGGGAAATTTGAACAAGTTGCCCACTTACTTGATAAAAATCTTATTCTTATTTCCGTTCTGATTTGGATGACGGAGGGTACAAGTAGCTAGCAAGAGTTCCCGCAAATTTTCTGAACTAAAATATCAGAACACCAAACATTTTTATTACACTCTGTATAATGCGACAAAATGTGGATAGCCATAATAGGCAACGATCGAAAACAACAGCTAATCTACAATTGTCCATTCAGAATCGGCCTTGCGGCCAGAATTCGAGCGCTGCATATCAAAACGTCGCATCAAACATAGAGGGTGTATATACTTAAGCCGTTTTTATTTTGTGTACGAATTGAGAATAATTGAAAGATCGACGCAAGCGCACACATTGGCTGTCACGCGGCCCGCGAATGATGGAATGATGCAGCTGCCATGATTGTCGCTATGCCAGTGGTTAAAGGTTAGGTTATACTAAGAATGGCAGTCGGACATTTAACAACGTAAACTATAAAATGTAAAGCTAGGTGTACTCTCTCTTTTGCCCTAATGTACACTCAAATATGCTCGTTACCTAATGATAAAAAATGGGACAAGTGCGAGTCAGGCTCGCCCACCGACTGTTCCGTACAAATTTGTAGGTATTGATTACGTACTTTAAATAAATGGGTCATTCTACTTTTTCATTGACAGTTTTCTATTACCAAATAAAATCTATGATATGTATTGAATTATTGTACAAAAATAGGATTTCGAAATAGTACCTGAACATAATGAAACGAATTTATAGGTGAAAACTATTAAACATTAACATATTGCTATAAAAGTTGGGTAACACAGTGGTAAAAGCCATTTTTTCAATACAAATGGTGAGATATCCAAGGACCTCTGAGTTACTCGATTTATGGATATTAGCTGTGATTCGTTAATTACCAAAACTATCGGAAGTGATACTGCAATTAAACCTCTTTCTAAATAACAATACAAATATATGAAGTGAGGGCCAAGTATTCCAAGGTCTGCATTTAAAGAAAAAGTGTATGATTATGTACATGAAAAAGTAGAATGGCCCAAATACTATATTTTTTAAGATATAATTACATACAGTTTTCAAATGTTTTCCTGTATTTGTAGTATAAGACTATAATACTTGCCAAATTTCATATTTCTAGGTCAACGGAAAGTATCCTATAAATTTTGATTACCTTGAGAATGTCGAAATATACGTTTTTGGGGCACAAACAGCCGTATCTTTTTTTACGTTAACTTAGAAATTTGATTTTGTTTCAAGTATCTGTAGTATATCTATATATAACTCGGGATTAAGAAAGGAACTAATATTTACAATTATTTAACAATAATTACAATGAATGATATATTTTTTAACGCAATTAATAATGATAGGTTCATTGATGTTTTATTGCGGATTTCCCTTTTAATGCGTCTGTTATCGATGTTAATATCTCGTTCATTATCTAATGCTAGTAGATAGCTACGTAGATAATTTTTCAAATCGTGGCATACCTCTGCCATGATTCATTCCATATCTATTTGTTAATATCAATAAATATCTCATTAAAAGATAACAGAAAGGCAGCAGTTACCCCACCCAAATACCGTACCCCAATGGCGAGCGTTCCTAGGCTACGGGATCGGTAAATGACGACTCAGTATACGAAAACCGTTATGATTTACGGACCTATAGAGCATACAAAGAATAGCAATAGAGATACCAATGGTATAGAGAGAGATATAGCTACATTATTATATTTTATTTCTACAACAAAATTCATCAAAATTTGTTTCGTAGTTAGTCGAGAAAAGGCAACAGACATAATAATATAGACAAATAATAACTTCCGATATAGCTACATTATTATATTTTATTTTTACAACAAAATTCATCAAAATTTGTTTCGTAGTTCAGTCGAGAACAGGCAACAGACATAATAATATAGACAAATAATTATTTCCGATATAGCTACATTATTATATTTTATTTCTACAACAAAATTCATCAAAATTTGTTTCGTAGTTCAGTCGAGAACAGGCAACAGACAATAATATAGACTTTTTTTTAAATTTATTTATCAAAAAACTACATAACAGTTACAACCTTTTAATTGCTCGTCAAACTGCCATAACAGTTTGTTGGAGAGATCAAACAAAACAAAAATAATAATAAAGACAAATAATTACTTCCGATATAGCTACATTATTATATTTTATTTCTACAACAAAATTCATCAAAATTTGTTTCGTAGTTCAGTCGAGCAACAGACATATAGACAAATAATTACTTTCGCCCTTTCGCATTAAAAATGTATGTGTAAAAATTCGCTCGCGTATAATTCGCCATTAGTACGGTTGAACAAACTGGGTATGTGTGTCAAGTTCGCAAATGGAAGGGTGCCAGCAAAGGGCACTTTGCCCTTTCGGCAGTGCACTAAAATTTCCGACAAACAGCCCGTATTATTGCTAAATTGAATACATTTTATAAAAAAAGACAAAGTGTATAGTGTTATAGGTATATATGTGGGGTGGAGCGATAGTAGAAATGTTTTTAATTGTGAAATACTGTAAGGTGCAGCGCGGCAATCTAGATTGCTGGAAATTAAAACTAATCCAAATATTTTTTTTTTTTTTTTTTTTTTTTTCGTTTTATTTCAAATTGGGGGAGGCCTATGTTCAGCAGTGGACGTCTTTCGGCTGAAATGATGATGATGATGATGATGAAATATTTTCCGTGTTTTACATCATTTACTTATACTATACGACCTATACGTGCGTTTGTAGCTCGTTTCCACTCACACCTCAGATTCGGTTGAAACCGCTCAACCAATCTCACTGGAGCGCAAACTCTTACCCCCTTATTCATAAACGTCTGTCAAACCCATATTAGTTAACTAGCCGCTAAAGTTCGTTTGTCCTTATCTGTCACTTTGACATTGACGTTTGTGAGAATGGGACAAAGAACTTTTTAGTTAGCAGAGGTTTGTTAAGTTTTATGAATACGGGGGTTAGAGTATTCCAGTGTTCCAAACCACACGCGTGGTCGTGCCGGAGGTTTTCCCCTGGATTTTCCCCAGGCTATTCTCCAACCGCGCACTCCTATCGCTTTATTGGGCCCGGCCTATAAAGCCAGTCAGCTTAAAAAAAAAAACGTTTTAGCTATAAGTTTCCTTATTGAAAAGTTTTAGTACACTGTGTAAGTTTGTATATGTCATTCTCCCACTTTCCACACAATCCCTCAAAGGTTAGCTGGAAGAGATCCCTCATAGGGATAAGTTCGCCTTTGTACTCTAATCTTATGTGACATGTATATTGTTTTAACCTGTTATTGTGTACAATAAAGTGCTTACAAACATTTACTAGAGTGCTATCGTGGTGGAATTGTGAAAGTGCTTTTTCGCTATCCGGGCATAGATAGCACTAGTAATAGTACATTACTTACCAAGGGCGGTAAAACAAAGAATCTCTCAGATCGCAGGTATTTGACGCCCGAGCCGAAGGCAAGGGTGATAATTATGCGATCTGAGGCTTTCTTAATTACCGCCCGAGGTAAGTACAAAATTTTATGTCACCCTCTGGCCAGGAAGTGGGATTTTCCGCGCGCGGAGCGTGCGGTAATTGCCACTTTATGGCCAGGTGTGACATAAATGATGTAAAACAGAAGATATTTTGATCAGTTTTAATCTCCCGCAGTCTAGATTGAACCTTAAAATTAAATAAAATAGAAATAAAATGTGAGCAAGATCCAATCGAATCATGGTGGCGAAGATTTTGATTCTGATTTTGAAAGACAGACATGAAAATGGGAATAAGTTCATTTCATACAAATATTAAGGAACCCAGTGGTAGTATATCTATAGATTACCCAGTTTAAATTTGTTTAAAGTATTAAACGAGCCTTTGAAGAAAATACAGAGGAGGCGCTAGTAATAGCTGCTCAGAATGCAAGGCAAAGATGCGTTGTGATGACTTAGTGGTCTGGATAGCCCTGGGGTGAGGGCGCTGGTCCGGGAAACCAGAGGCGCGGGTTCGTTTTCCGTCCGGGTATTAGGTTGTATTGAACTTAGCACCTTGAATAGAGGAGGAGATTTCAAGCATCTCGCTCTAACATATATGTACGTCCCACTAAAGATTCTGAATTCAGGACAATGTACTTCCCGCTTTAAGCTGCGTGAGATCACGGTTCATTTTCCTGTTTTTTTTTTATTTCGTCTCTGTAACAAATAATTACTTAGTGTTCTAATACGCTAACAATCCGCTATCCGTAATTATGATTAAGTTTTTGCGTAGACAAACTGACATATGATGCGTGCGTGTATGGATTAACATGAAGTCATTATGCAACTGGTGCAATCCGATTAACTTTCGACCGAACTATTCGAGCCAAGGTTCGGATATTTGCAGTTAGTAAATCGTTGGAAGCATCCAATATGTGAGCATTTTAAATGTTCTAGACGGTTCTCAATATCATAAAATACTGGAAATCTAAACTAACAACAAATCATCAATGCGTGCCTAATATAAGCTTCTTTTGATATCAAAATCATTATCAGTCGTATGTCCCATGGCCTTCCATCCACACTGCCACTCGAAGGGGACACTAGATTTGAAATGGGTTAACAATTAATTCATTGGTTTTATGTGCACGCACCGCTCCGAGCGTACACTCAGGCCGTATCATCATCATCATCATTTCAGCCGAAAGACGTCCACTGCTGAACATAGGCCTCCCCCAAGGCTCGCCATTTAGACTTAGGCCGTATACTTAGGTCGTAATCATATATTTAGGTTCTAATCGGGTTTTCTGAGGCTGATAACGATTTAGGACTTACCTAATTACTTGAATTAGAGTCGAAATTGCTATACATTTTAGTACCCGTGTGGTACCAGTACAGCACTTTTATCTCACGAGCGCGTTAGGTGTAGTTGTGACACATACGAACACATAGACAATGTGAACTCATGGCTCCTACGCTGACGCACACATAGATAATGTGCATGTATAGCTAAACACACAAACACGGCTTACCTGCGTTCGTGAGAAAAAAGTACTGTACTACTAGTTTTTTTTTCTGGTGGCTACCAGAGGCGCTGTTCGCGTTGCTACACGAATTGAAGTTCGTTTGCGTTTATGTTTCGAAAAAATATTATACTAGCGGTACTTCACATTATTGTCTTATATCATGACTCGCTAGACGAGCTGTCGGTAGGCCTCCGACAAGGTGGAGTGATGACCTGGTGAAGGTCGCGGGAATCCGGTGGAAACGAACGGCACAGGTCCGGTCTAAATGGCGAGCCTTGGGGGAGGCCTATGCTCAGCAGTGGACGTCTTTCGGCTGAAATGATGATGATGATGATGATGATCATGACTCGGAGGAATTAAAGAAATCGTGAAAAATATCGTGCTTTTTTAAATTATTGAGCCAAATTAGCTGGCAAGTAGTAGTCTGTTAGGAGTTCATTTTCGCCATTTCCCTCACAACCAGTTTAATCACAGTCTGGAGACTGATTAATATTCATCAAACCACTATTTTCATTGCCTTTTTTTCATTTACAGAGGTGACGCAGCTAGAAGACCCGCGTCTAGAATGGCTGAGCATCCAGGAAGCCATGCTGAGGGAGTACCTCAACACGGCCCAGGAGGCGTTGGAGGTAAGTCGACCTTATACTTTTAAACATAAAATATGATTTCGCGGGAATACTCGTATATATGTGAGTCTCGCTTGTTTTACTCTGAAATTGAGCACCGTACCATTATGTCGCTCGAAACTTGATGACAAACTTTTTCGCCATAATACGCGTAATATATATAGGTATGCGTGTGATTCTCTCTCTATCTCTGATAATTGTGTTTCATGTGAATTAAAATATATAAGAGTAAGCATTAATTCGTGAAAAAGAGAACGAAAAAGATAGAAATCACCATTCGGTATATTTAAAAACAACATAACTTTAGGTCCATGAAATTAAGTAAAGTTTATATATTTTTTAAACAACTACATTTTTTGCGCTTACATGTTCAATGTAAAAAAACTAAAGTGAAACAAAAAATCATCATCAAAAAATTACCATCAATTCTCCACTTGTTTGCTATCACTCTTAAAGATTGAAGCTGTCAAAATGTTTGACCATAACTGACATATAATTATTTTTTTCTCACCTCAAGTTGAAGATCGGTCAAAGTCATTTATGTACATTCTTTAGAGATTAAGCTGTATTTTCACCAGAGGTGCTAATTAAAGCGCACATTTTGCCTCTTAAAAAGCTTCTCGGTCCCACGTACTGCTGCGTCCCTTTCTAAGGATGCTTAATTCAGGAAAGTATAATAATCTGGAGGTTCCAATCCAACTCGTACTACAGGATTTTTCAAGAAAACTTACCTATGTGCGAAGTATAATTTGATATTTAACAGCGTTACGATGAAGGAAACCACTGTGATGAAATCGTCCTGATCTCAAAAAGGTCCAGCTTTCCCTTTGAGTTGGAAGATCTGATGGCAATCGCTTTAGTGCCAATGCCAAATTTTGGAAGTAGTAGGTGTCTAAGCGGATCCGGGCTTCTCTAGGCACCGGGAAAATACTAAGAAAATAATGATAAGGATTTGGGACTTGTATCTATCCCGTTATCAAAGGTTTTGACAGTAGGTAACTTTTTTTTGTTTAACCCGACTATGGCGTTATAGGCCGAGCCAAATAAAGCGATAGGAGTGCGCGGTTAGAGAGTAGTCTAGGGAAAATCCAGTGGAAGCCTCCGACACGACCACGCGTGTGGTTTGGAACACTGGAATACTCTAAGAGTTTGCGCTCCAGTGAGATTGCTTGAGTGGTTTGAACCGAATCTGAGGTGTGAGTGTAGTGGTGTACTGGGAGTTTTTTCGCGGGTTCACTAAACCAAGCCTAGCTGAGAAGAGTCCAGTCAGAAACTCAGCTAGGCCCTACCTGAGTCGAACTGACTTTGGGACTCGTGTCTATCTCATTATCTAAAGGTTTTGACAGTAGGTAGCTTTTAAGCTTAGCTTGTATAGGGAAACATACCTAGCTTATCTGTGGTAGTCGCAGCCTTACTGTACAAAACAAAGGTCAACGGTGACTGTAATTGATCAATCAGTATCACTTTGTTTATTTTCATTGCTGTGTTATCAATCATTTGACGTCAATCAGGGGTCGAGGTCGGGTGACTGGTGATCTAATTGCATTCCATACAGCCAGCGAATATCATTGAAGTTCTACCTAAAGTGTATATTGAATTTGATTAAAAATATAGGCAAGGCGGTCGAGTAACGACCATACGAGGCCCGTGGTAAAATCATCTGATAGGCCTCTTCCTTAGAATCCTCGTGTGCTTACTGGACCGCGGTGCCACCGGGCTTTTATGCCCGATGCTACCCCATACTTAAGAGTACGTTGCGTATTTGTTAGCGCTCTCCACTCCACGCCACTCGGTTTTCGAGCATTCTGATAGTAGTCCCCATATTACTTGCAGGTTTTCTTAAACTGCATCGCTCCTTGAAGATAAAACCGTCTTCTGTAATCTTGGCTACCATTTGTATGAGACCGTCCATATTATATTAAGTCCCCATCACGTATGTCCTAAAGTTGATGTTTATATACGATAACGGGATTCTCACGGCATCGCTGCCTTCACCGATGTACGTGACATGTTTAGGCAAAATCATAACAACGACGGGTTTGAAGGACGGACCCATAAATGAGTTGTTGTTTTTAACCTTGTTACATTGAGATAAGGTTTACTGTATGTCTTTAAGTATAGCAAATATCTCAACAACAGCACAAGAGATATTCTTAGTAGCAATTGTAGCTAGTAACTAGCCCCAAGTATTTGCCACAATATCTTGATTCGAGCATCGAGCAATTACGGCAGGAAAGCCACTTCTGTTATCTTCTTATCAGTATCGCATTCCTCTGTTATCTTATCAGGCCCACTTATATTCGAGCTTCATAGACAGATGTTTATTGTTTAATTTGATTTCGTCATTGGCTTAGTAACGTAGGTTAAGTTAGAGCTCTGCGCCTTAACCGACCAACTTAGTAGTCAGCCAGCAACAGATTTTCATGACCTAGTTTCTCTCGAGATGGCAACTTGTATCGCCGTTCACGAGGGTTCACAAAGTATGTACAACTCTCTAAGCATTTTACAAGTTATCGCTAGGTAGGTCCTCATTCATTTCCATCTCAATATCAAAGCATCAATAATGTGCAATTTAGCAGTGCGCTTTCGCAATAGAGAGCGCCTTAGCAGAGACGTCCAAAACGATTCGCAATTTCGTTAGGCGGCTCCTGATTTTTTTTTTTCGGAAACGAACGTTGTAAGAAACCCCCTAGTGTGTGATACCTTAAAAAACTAGAT
Organism: Epiblema foenella; assembly: GCA_963556455.1. Lineage (NCBI taxonomy): Eukaryota > Metazoa > Arthropoda > Insecta > Lepidoptera > Tortricidae > Epiblema > Epiblema foenella. The sequence goes on from OY747110.1 coordinate 6,003,142, forward strand.
GGTTCGTTTAAAGGGACTGATAACGGTGGTTTAATTTCAGTGTTTCTATACGATGCGCAATGTCAATGATAAAACATGCGTCAATGTTGTACTAATTAAACTTTATCGGAACATGACGTAGGTGCATATGTCTTGTTCGTAACGATAAACGACATAAACATGACAGTTACTTTCTTGCAGAACGCGTAGGTATTACCAAGTGATACTTATTGTATAGCGTTCGATACTTTCTCTCAAATATTGAAGTATCGAACGCTTCATCTCGTCTTTACCAAGAGGTAAAATAGAGATTCAGGGTTCGTTTAGGTACATCTAGGCGACATTGCTCACCACCAGGAGTTCAAAACCACATAATCCACATACCGTAAGGTCTGTCTTCCGTAAGGTAATAGACGCTTCTCCAGTTGGATTGCACTAAATATGAGCGATATGTCGGTTACTGTAGATTCTGTTGTGCCTTACTTCTCTCAACCATCAAATTTTCCCAAGCACCATTGATTACAGACGCTCGAATTGTTAGATCCAAACGCCATTTTGTTCTTATCAGAGCATTGGATTAAAAATCTAAAACTATTGTTCAAGTATCAATGAACGAGCTTCGTTACTTGAATTACTTTTTAAGTGGTTGATATTATCATGCTACTGTACGACTTTACGTCTATAAGTTAAAATGGAGTCCCGTCTTGTTTTTTACAGGTCTTGTCGGCATCTTTGATGGTCTGATTTAATTAAATCATTCGTTTTTACTTTATTTTTATTTAAGTGCAGCCGTTTTAATGCGATCAATAGTTGCTTAATCGAGAGTATTACTTGAGGTATTCTTAATTGAGGATGAGAACACATTTCTAAATGGTTTAGTTGTTTAGTTGCTTAAAATGATCACTCCCTGGATTTTGTATCTCAGAGCTGATATCTCCAACTTCAATTTAGCCTTTGTCTTCTTGATAAGGCAATTCAGGTGTCAACTAGAACTGTACACGTCAACCATTTATCTATATACTATATATCATAATCGTTGAATCAAACCTATTTTAGTTAAATTGCCGCTAAAATTCGTTTGTCTTTATCTGTCATTTTTACTTTTATGTTTATGAGAAACGACTAAACATGTTTCAGTTAGCAGAGGTTTTTTAATGTTTATGAATGAGGGGATAAAGGTTCATTTACAATCGTCCATGTATATAGTCAATCAAATAAAACGTGTAAGTATCAAACTTTGTTTCTAATTACATACACACTGCACATACAAACTGAACCGTATTAATTGCTTTCGAGTGTAATAAAAAAATAAGAGACAAAATAAATAACCGAGCAGAGCGGAGGCTTTCGATCACATTATTCGTCTACTTAAATCCATTGGGTTCCAATATCTAGTTAAAATACAGCAATGTCGACTTGAATGCCTCGTGTTAGGGCTCTAATTGGCCTGATTATGTAATTCGACAGGTTTGGTCCATCGACAAAATATAAATTATTCCCACACTCCCACAAATGATTTTGGTATTATATTCGCAGATCTATTTTAAAACCAGAACGCGGGGCTAACATGACCGCTTGATGAGTTTATGTACAGTCGCCATCAGATATATCGGAGCGAACAAGGTGCTCACAAATATCTGAACACGACTCTATTGTCAAGGCGTCAAAGTGCATGTTCAGATACTTTTGAGCACCCTGAAGAGTACAGATATATATGATGGCGACTGTACATGTGTCACGTTTTGTTACATTAGATAGTCAGTTATGTATTTAAGAGTCAATATATTCTTCCTACTCGCACAATGCATTATGTACTAAACGACTCGTAAGAAAACAAGTGTGTATCGCAGTAATTGTATATTTTATTATAAATTATTCCTGTTTTTTCCGAGACTAACTTTATTACGAGATACTATCTCCTTGTTAATCATTCCAATGGGTGCCGTGAAAACCTCTTTTAAACAAACGCCTGGAAATCGTAATGCGTTATTCAGTATTGACAGTGGTTTTAATTTACAATACGACTTGTTATGCGTCAGTGTCAAAGGGTTTTTCGTTGCAAACACGACTCACTTCAATATTGTACTAGGGGTTTTCATTACTCTAGGACAGGTACACGGGCAGAAAATTCCAATTTACTGGCTTCTGGCCAGAGGAAGGTGTTTGTGTATAAAAAGCACGCCTTTATTAGTTTACTACCTTCGGTTTGTATGTAATGAAAAGTTACAGCAACACAAAAAATACTGTAGGTACTTAATTGTCACTCTTACCTCGAGTAATGTTTCTTAGATCGGATTCTTAACAGCGATAAAAAAATGACAATTCTTTGAAACACGTACATTCACTATGAGTACGCAATGATGACAAAATCCGTTAAACATTGTAAGTACAAAATATCTGTAATATCCTGGATAAATTAACATTGTTTGTTATATTAACCCATGCAAGCGGTTCTAGTGTATTACGTAGATAATATCTTGTTTTTAGGCCGGAAAAACTTGACATACCAACTTAATTATATTCCACTTATCTCTATAATACTTTGCAAACATTCTCTGCCTTTTACGAAACATAAAGGCGTATGTGTCATGTAAACTGCAGATACGTTCTTTTACTCAGAGCAATGCTAACCGGACACTTAACAACTGTACAAGCGACAACCGACCTTATGATATTGACTTAAAGAGTAATTAGAAAGTGAATCATCTGTGTAAAAATAATTTAGACGTATTATTAAATATTAATGACCGCATTGAAGAATTCGAAGGCAATATGTAATAATGAAATATACATAATGGATATTAACATTTATTAATAAATATCTGTCGTTGGGGATAAATTGTATACATTAGAGGATTTTCAACAACGAGCTTTGGTTGTTGTATGTTTAATTTTGACTTGAATATATGCTCGACACATTAATGGCCGATAGATGGCACCCATTTATAACCTCTGTCATTATGACAATAATATTGAAAGTGCCATGTATTGGATCAGTGTCGAGCACTGAACAGAACCTTTGTGAGATTTTCCAGCGCTAAAACCACATGTCATGATAAGGCTGTCATATTATCGATTGGATACATTAAACGGTGAATATATAAGTGCCAAGTTAGGTCATATAATTTTTATCTCCGAAAAGTGTTGAAGAAATCTTAAAATTTGCAATTTATAATAAGAAAGGGTGTTGATTTACAAAGATAAGCAAGTAATGTTATCCGTTCGAAAAACCTCATTATGCAACAATATCCATTCTTGATTTTTTGAGTCTTATTATTATTTTATGTTATTTGAATCACCTATATCCTAGTCATTTAAAGACATTTTTTATCCTATTATTTTATCAACGGTGATTTTTCTTAATTAATTATTGTTTTAAAGCTGGAAATTAATATCTTTATATAGGTATTTATTACCAATTTCACGATCCCTTAATGAATCTATTTTATTTTGGTGTATAATAATAATGTTATTTTCTAAAGAAAATACATGAATCTATCTATCATTAAATTTTCACTTACAGGAAACTTTCAATACAACATTAGTAGAATTTTATCGCAACTGTACTTACATATCGCACATTTCGAATTCGTAGGCACTAAATACCTCATCAGTTGTCGGTCGCTATTCAGATAAAAGTAACAGGAACATTTTTAACTAAAAACATTGATTAAATTAGTTAGTATCCGGTAAGTATCGGAATTTTGATAGGTACAATAATATTCTTTTAGAATAAAAATGATTGGGAACCTATAGAAGGTACTGGCTAATGGCTTTTACGGCCAATATTAAAGATATATTCTTAATATTACACCTTCCTAATTTTTAGTAATTCCAGAGAGTGAACTTACTTAAGAATCTCGTTTCAACATAGCTATGCATCCCTCCCTTGTAACTAAATTATTGAGGTCTTTGAGGGTGTTTTTTTAATCCGTCGTCTACCGGTCCCTGGGATCCCCGGGACTATAACAGAAAATGCTATTGTTTATTTTTTTCGCCGGGAGAGGACGGCTTAAGCTTTTACGGAAACCTGGAATCAAGGAAGCAGCCATTTCAACTAACATCTAAACCCTTTCTGAAGAGGCCTGCGCTCACGCACACAGGGCGTCTATTCGCGGAACACTCTGTACGAGGAATTGGGCCGGTTATCGCCTGATTGAGTCACGGATCGAGTCCGAGGAATAAACCGAATAACGACGCGGCTACATTCGATCGTACGTGTAGATACGCCCTTATTGCGCGGTAACGGCGACTAGTGCATTTTGTTTATATGTGCGCTATATTTGGAGTAGCGACAACGCGTTTACAGTCAGTGTGTCGATAAGAATTAGACGATCAATTTAAATTTGTCGGTGTTTGATATATTTGTTAATATGCTGTTCGATTCGATATGCATGCGAATATTTACGCTAAGTAACATAATAAGGCATTTAATGTTAAGCCTCATAATGAGAAAGTAGAAATACAAAGCTTCTTACGAATCATATCACCTTATAAGTTTCTAGCGACTCGCCCCGGCTTCGCACGGGTGCACTATTTAATGAATGTTATTATACATAAAAACCTTCCTCTTCAATCACTCTATCTATTAAAAAAAACCGCATCAAAATCCGTTGCGTAGTTTTAAAGATTTAAGCATACATAGGGATCTAGGGACAGAGAAAGCGACTTTGTTTTATACTATGTAGTGATTATGATGTGATTCGTAACGTTATTCTATTGCCTCCTTCAAACACAATCTCAAAAAATATTTAACAGAAAAGCAAATTGCCAATACCTAAGCAGATGTTTAGTGTTATGTTTTATAGTGTTTAGTTAGCTTCATGTAAGTTCAGTATTATAATGAACGATTTAGCTTGTATGTGCAGGTACTTACAAAATATTATTCTGTATGGCTACACGTTTCCCACATTGTCAATGTCATGTTATATGTTAAGGACAGCTTTCTCTCATGTTTATTGTTTTGTAATTTCATATTGTTTCCTGGTTGCCCTGAAAATAAGCGTCATGATTTTCATGACACTATGCTGAGCGGCACCCATTTTGGTACTAAATAGGTACCTATTTACAATATCCTAGAATGTGTAAACAACTTGTACCAAATAAATATTTCTTTCTTTCTTTATATATAATCAACCACAAAAGGATTGAATGACGTGACGTTTATAAGAAACGATTTTCTTCAAAAATTCCTTTTCATATACGGCAGAGGCGAATTTCATAAGTACCATTAGAATATTGCATTGAACATTGCATAACAATGTAAATTAATTCTATTCCACGCATGAATCAAAATACGCGCCAGTTTGACTTGAACCCTTGTTGTTTAGGACGTGTATGATAGTTACGTTCCAAGTTTTTCTAGTTGACTTACGTTATCTAGTGGCATTATGGTTGCACGGTAGCATCGCGACACTATGAGTACGTGAAAGCATTTGCACATGCGCTTGCTGTTGTCAAACAAGTTTTAATGCAATTTTCAACTCTATTTCTTACATCTAAAGGCCTATGCTAGACTTTTCTATGTGATTCGGTATAGTTGTGTACACATACTCGTTTAAAGCACTCTTAGTATGGACGTGGGGAGTTTGCGCAAGGATGCCGGAGTCCTGTGAAGTATTTGGCAATAGCAAATAATTTCTACAAATTAAAATTGAGAATAGAATTTAAGTTTCGTGTGGATTTTGGAATTTCAAGTGTCAGATATTGAAATAACGAGTATTGTCATTGTTATGTCTATTTTACTACTGTTACAAAATATACATACTACAATACAATACAGTGAAGAGTAAATAATTTGATATGAGCCTGTTTCTAATATTTTATAAGTAACTAGTGACCCGCCCCGGCTTCGCACGGGTGCAACAGAAATATTATACATATAAACCTTCCTCTTCAATCACTCTATCTATTAAAAAAACCGCATCAAAATCCGTTGCGTAGTTTTAAAAATTTAAGCATACATAGGGATATAAGGACAGAGAAAGCGATTTTGTTTTATACTATGTAGTGATTACAATTTACCTGATCATTTGTAATTAGTTACCTACATTTGTTATTCTGGACAAGGTGAATTAACATTACTAAATAGGGGAAAGTCAATCTGAAGGATATATTGTACTGTTGCTGATATAAATGCTTGACAATTAAATGTTAACTAAAATAACCACAATGTTTTACCCGATATGAATAATCGTTTATATATTACTAGCAGCGCCCTGCGGTGTTACCCGCAGATAAAAGGTAGCCTATGTCCTATTCTGATGTCTAAGTTACAATACTGGAAAGTTTCATAGAGATCCGTTCAGTAGTTTTTGAGATTAAGCGGAACGTACATCCATCCGCACAAACTTTCACGTTTATAATATTATTAGGATTAGGATGTGTTTTTCCTTCAATTACTAATTGTTTATTCTAGGTTTTAGCAAATTAGTTTATCTCATTCACAATGATGACATTAACCTCGAAAAAAGGGAAATCTTATTTAGATGACTGTTTCGAATTTTCAAAAATGAGGACGCGTAATTATTTATTTTTCACATTTGCACAGATAATTGAAGGGCGTTGCAACGTAAAATAAATTAACTACGTCACTTATTGTAGCAGAATAGATAATGTAAAACTTATGAGACAGAGACAGAATACTTATATGCTACTGGTAGGCTATCTCTTGTACTCTCCTTTACTGTCAAGGCGCATCTGTATATTGTACAAAATAGTATCTGAATCCTTTTAATAAAGTTCTTTAAATCTTTAAGCTTATATTTTATCTCTTATCTACGTCTTTCGAACGACGTAAACGCGTAATACGACTATAAAACTTTCGTTATTTCCGCCATAAGCTATTACTTAACTCATATATATAAATTGCTTAATCGATTGGTTCGGGGAACATTAAAATAAGCATCAGGCGTTATAACACGCCACAGTTATGATTCATAAAAACACCGTAAAGACAACATCCCCTGTACGCCCAACGAAGGAAAATTGGCGAGAAGGTGTATAAAATCTTTTTTGTAGAGAATTTTATGTAGATTAGTTATGTCTAAGAACAATTTTGCTACGGGCCACCGTTTACGAGCTTCTTACAAAAAACTAAAAAAACCTTTACACCCCCCCCACTCGTTATAGCTCTCCCCCATCCGCCAGTACTTTTAGTATGTTGTTTAGGATATCTTTACCCACAACTGTGCCAAAATTCGCTTAGACACGAATTATTTCCGCTAATTGGCAGTTAATGGTATTGGTTGGGCGTACTACTGTATCCCATTCATTTAAAATAAAAAGTTTTCGTTCTATGTTTAATATGTTAGGAACAATATTACGCGGTAAGTATTAAACTTACGGAACCCTCGGTTTCTGCAATCCTACGTGGCCTGTTTTTATTTAAAAAACAGTTACAAAACATCATAGGCGTTCCGCGAAAGGGTCCATAGCTCCATCTGTCCGTCGTTCCAAGAAGCTCAAAGTCTTCTAGAATAAGGGCGTATCTACATCGAGCTTAGTATACACATACGACTACATTTAATATCAAGGTGTCATGCGCGTGCGTCGATCTATCGGGTTACATCTCGTATTATGACATTAGATTTAATTGCTCCGAATGCCTACTAAGCTGTTTCTAGTTGATTATGTGTATGTTTATATACCAGTCACGGGTGAAATGGTTAACATTCCATATACATATTTTATACATAGACACGTAAGTACCTACAAACTAAGCGGTAACGGTATGGGAGCGAACACAGTTTTATATGTAGTTAACTACATGCGTACAGCTTTAATATACCTATGTAGAGTATTCTAGGACGATTATCATCCTCCTGGCGTTATCCCAGTACAGTTGCATCACGGAACCCTTATAGGATCACTTTGTTGTCCGTCTGTCTGTCTATCTGTATGTCAAGACCCTTTATCTCGAGTACGCGCGTGGAGGTATCGAGTTGAAATTAAAATCATATACTCAGGCCTACAATCCCTTGTAGCTGCGAAAAAAATCAAATTTCTAAGTTACAAAAAACAATACGGCCGCTTATGGCGCACCAAACGTATATTATACTTCGACACTCTCAAGGGAATCAAAATTTATAAGGTACTTTCCATTGACCTAGAACTATGAAATTTAGCAAGTAATATCGTCTTAAATATAGTACAAGTACGGGGAAAAATCCGAAAACTATACATTTGTAATTAAATAATAAAAAATATAATCTTTGTTTAAAGTACGTAATCAATACCTACAAATTTGTACGGAACCCTCGGTGGGAGAGTCAGACTCGCACTAGAACGGTTTTTTTTTACAGATCAGGCTATTGGAATCATTTTGTTGACTGTATGACGTGATAGGCATGTCATCTCTAGATCAAAGCAAACAAGCAATGTTTATTTTGTCGTTATACCAAATGTCCAAGTATGACTCAAGGTTTATTCTTAAATACCCTTTTCAAAACAATTAGGTAGTATCTTAGTGTGTTAGATAAGTGCAAACTGTGTGCGATATTACTCTTTCGCTGTAAGAAACTCTGGAAACTGTGTTCTCTAGATGATCGGAGTAGGGACGAATATCGTTTTAGCTTCTGTTTCAAGTAAATCTTACAGAAGCCAGCCAAATATATAAGCCCATAACAATTTTGTTCCTGGCGGAAGTTTGTTCAACATACCTTCGGAAAATGAGTAAATAGTACGTGGATTTTGGAGAGAGAGAGAGAGAGAGAGAGAGAGAGGAATTTACTTTTATCCTTAGTCAGCGAATTCTCAAATCAATGCGCGTGATACGTATATGTGAAATTCATAGATTTAACCAATTGTACACTTAATTTACTAGTCTAAAATACTCAAATTCCCACATTTAAAAAAAAAATTATGTCTCTGTGTATTTCATAGAATAGAATAGAATAATTTATTTATGCACAAAGACACTACTACATAATAAACGAATATATCCGATGAGTCCTAAAGTAGGCTGAGCCTGTATTATATATATAATCGAAACACATCGTAAATACCTCAGAGTATACAATAAGTAACTGAATAAGTACTATATTCCACTGGCTAATTGCACCAAAGTTTAAAGATTATAACGACAGGCTGCACCATACAATTTTGAATCGAAATGCTTAAAAAGGGTACATGTAATTTGTAGTATTTTGATTGTGATGGGGTATAATTCATGGTTGCCCCGCAATCACAGGCAAGCGTGATTTAGATCAGTAGGGTAAGTTTTAAACAAACACCCGTCCTTTAAAGGTTTGAAGCAATCAAAATTCCAGTTATGCTAAAACCATCATTTAGTTTTAAGTTCTAAGGTCTATTTTCTTTAAAACATGTTAATATCACAATATGACATTAGTGTCGACATCTATCGCAAGGTACGTGCATTAAAGCCTTTGGCAGGTTCACCATAAACGCACAAGAATGTTTAGGGTCTTCCGTAAACAGGAAGTACATTCTTTACCATTTTGCCTTGTTGTTGAGTATTAATAATCATGAGATAAGGTAACAATAAGAGAGCGTTCAGGTAAAACGGCATTTGTTTGCAATTCACACTTTCTTATTTCATCTTACTTTACCGGGGTATTTACGTAATGAAATTTTTACCGGGGTTTTTCCGTAATGACATTTTTTTGTTAAATGAACATATATATATATACTTACATAAATTAACGGCTGTATTCCCAAAAGGAGTAGGCAGAGCACATGAAATTAAATTCCAGTGCCACATTTAGCAATTGTAGGTTTAAAGATGGAGAAAATGTGATATTGCAGTGATAGGTTGCTACCCCATCGCCCACAACACACTAGAAACCCGGTTCCCATAGTCTACACTTATGACAACCACGGGAAGAAAGGGGGGAGTGCTATCACACGGGACCACCAATGCATATGAAAAGTGGCAATAGAACTTAAAAGTTATTTTTTCACGTGATGCGCAGCGAGCCCTGGTTATTCGATGTTGCAAATTGGGATTAACATTATAGGTAGGTACACTAACTGATCCATAGAACCTATTAAAAAATCAGCATTACACTTTAGGATTATTACTGTTCCTCTACTGTCATATTTTCAACTGTGGCCAAAACGTTCCGGGAAGGTCGACTCAGTCCCTCGGGCGGACAGATGAGTAGGAGGTACGGCTTCCAAGCTTTTTGCCCTCCTAATTATAGGTATTGGGCACCCTTGAGGGTTTTAGGTAGCGTGGTGCCCTAGGCTTCTCAGAATAAGATACTCATTAATATTCTGGCTTAGTTCATAGGTAGATCGGAAATGTAGGACTTTAAATTGATTTTTTTAATGTGGGCAGGCAATCTTATTATTGTCTAGACTAGATTTTTTGAAGTGGTTACTTTATTGGCAGCTTGTATGAGTTTTCCTACATCTTGAATAATCTTGATCTATGCCTACATTCAACGTTTTCAATAAACGGGCAACGTGAGATTAAGTGGATACTCTACATAATGTAAACTTATTGATGTATCGCCGATATAACATTGAGAGAAAAAATAGTGTTCGAATTAAAAACCTGATATTTAAAAGACGGAAATATTAGTTTTCAATAAAACATTCTAGGCGGTAGAAAATAATATATTTTAATGATATTATGTTATTTATTTCACAGTATAGGAAATACACGGTTTTAGGTAGTTAATCGTGAAATTAATATTCATTACTCGGAATAACAGTTTTAAAAATTGTATAAAAGTTTCCTTGATTTTATAAATGGTATATTAGCTACCAGTGCGTCAGGTTGCTAATTAATACAAATCAGTTATAGAAACGGACATTTTTTTTCTTATTAGTAAATACTATTAGTAAAACTGGTTTGTAACCGTTAGTATACTCCTTGTCCTGGGATTCACTAATATTTTACACAAATTAATATTTTTTCATTAATATTTTTATTTGTTATTTTTCTCAGTGAACCCGCTGATTATTATATTTTTAAATTCGTTATATCACTACATAGTACAAAACAAAGTCGCTTTCTCTGTCCCTATATATATTTATGCTTAAATCTTTAAAACTACGCAACGGATTTTGATGCGGTTTTTTTAATAGATAGAGTGATTGAAGAGGAAGGTTTATATGTATAATAACATCCATTAAATAGTGCACCCGTGCGAAGCCGGGGCGGGTCGCTAGTGATAAATAAAATAAATCAATATATGTGGACAATCTGTACAAATCGATCTAGTCCTAAATCAAGCAAAGCTTATACTATGGATACTAGGAGTTAGAGTTACTTGTTTTAAAATTATGAGCCTCTTTTCACCTTGTAGCATTATTTTCAAAGAATTTCTTTACCACGGACATGACATTAAAAGAAAATGTTTTCAAGACACCTTCATTCGTTTCTTGGAAGCGTGATTGGTGTCATTATGTGCTGTATTATGACAGAAGTGCATAACGTGTTGGTGCCAAGGTCTGCCTTTGTACAATAAAGTCGTAAGTGGATGTGGATGACACGAACGCTTTGTAGGAAGTAGTTTTGCCTTGTGCCCTTAATGTCGTCTGTCCTTGCTTTGTTTAAATTAAATGTTTATATTGTATTACGAAGGACAGGATGAAGAGTATAAAGACCAAATTAATTTACTCCCATTTTGAACAGCAAGGACTTAATTCGTAGGTATGTACTAATTGACGACCGGTTTAGCCTAGTGGGTAGTGCACCTGCCTGTGAAGCTGACGGTCCTGGGTTCGAATCCCGGTCAGGGCAAATATTTGTGTGATGTGCATGAATATTTGTTTCTGAGTCTTGGATGTTTTCTATGTATTTAAGTATTTATATCTATTAAATATATCGTCGTCTAGTACCCATAACACAAGCCTTCTTGAGCTTACTGTGGGGCTAGTTCGATTTGTGTAAGATATACCCTTGACATTTTTTTTTAAATTTTAGTTTTGTAATTAATTTAATTTGAATATTAATTCTAATTACATGTAAATTTAGTCTGTAAGATATTTTTGCTATGCCCTACCAGGGTATCAATACCTCTTACTTTGCAAATAACGTCTGTGTAAATGTAATGTATTTGATTATGCAAATAAATGATTATGATTATGAAGATTGTCCTCTAATATTTATTTTTATTTGTATTTAATTTTATATTAAACTATTCTTGTGTAGTGATAAACATATATATTGATTTACAGGCGTAATAATAGTTAAATAACAATAACTTAAATAATATTACAACTAACTTAAATCTAAAACAGGCCCTTGGGGCATTGTACCGAGGATGCTGGCGGCATTTCCTCGCTGTATCGCAATGCTGACGTTGTGCGAGGAAGTCGCCAGCTCTTCGATCACCAGTTACGTCAACCAAACGCTTCGCGATTTCAGTAAATAACTTGTGCGCGCTGGGACCCCATGGACCAAGAGTTTCCACACCAAAAGTTACAAAATATTTCGGCATTTTCCGCCGCTGCACCCGCTTTTACTGTAGATCGTCGGAGGTGGGACGATGCCAGTCTACACTTCTGTTCTTGTTTAGTTGAATTAACGGTCAATGGTTTATTATTATCAAAAATTTTAAGACAAATCAGATGGATTTAAACAGTACCTACATTTTATGTGATATCCCTAATCTCCAAATTCCGAACTTCAGTAATATTTTTTTTATTGTACAAATCATTAAAATTGAATTTCAAGAGGTTGACATAAATATTTAAATATTGCTGTATCGATATCTTTGCGGTTTAAACAATAACGAGGTTAATTACTATATTCTGTGGTAACACAAAGAGGATTTAACAGATTTTGAGATTTATAAAATAAAGGCTTATCTCTAGAGCATTGTATTTAGAAGGCTTTGTTTTTCCAATGGCACAAAGGTCTTTTTTTTCATTGTTATCTATTTGAAGATAATACCAGTTAAAGGCGTAAACTAATGTTTGAGTTCATTACGTTATCGACAAGTATTTAGGTAGATAATTACCTGGCAGATAAGTTAGTAATCTTATTTAAACCGTAAATAAGTGATAACTAGTTGGCTGGACGGTAACTAATACTTCTAAACCCTTATGAATGACAAATTATGAACTTTTTAACCCATTGAGTATTTATGTTCAATTATAAAAAGCAAAGCGAGCGGTCAGAGCGATGGCGCGTGTATCATGGCATGAGTCGGCTAAACCATCTTTCACAGCCCTAGGCATTCTTACCTTGCCTAGCCTCCTCATACCACAAATAGCCGTCTACATCAGGGAGAACCTTGACAAGTATCCTAGACGAGGGGATGGTAGCGATCGGGTCACGCGCTACGGCCACAAACTAGCCCCAGTGCCTCGAAGACTGGTAAAAATGGCTAAAACTATACGCGTAATGGGGCCTTTAGTGTACAATAAATTGCCAATAAGCATAATAAACGCCCATAGTCTCATCAACTTCAAATACAAACTTAAAGCTTGGCTTGTTGAGCAGTCGTTCTTATACTATAGAAGAATTATTAAATTTGAAATAATGTAATTTCTCGCTCATGACATGAATGTGTACAATTGATTTTGATGTTAAGTGTTCAAATACCTGTGTAATACGTTGACTTGTAATCTATATTACCAATAAAGTATGAGTATAATGAAATATTACTTTTCCGTTGAAATCTGACAATTTAAATAAACCCGTGGAATGTTATGACGTCAGAGATATGCATTGCAAACACAATTCTATATGTATACAGTTGAGTTCACAAATGTGTGTACGTTCCCAAAGTTCGTTCGACGTGTGTGTGTCGTCAACAGAGACGTATGTGTCTGTCGACGACACACACACTTACGTCCTTACGTCCACATACCGTCGTCACCCGTCGTCGATAGGCTGATGCAAGTCTGATGACGTAGGTCGTGTCACCCACATAACTAATCGATGCGGCACACACGATTGACATATACGCATTATATTATTGTATCATTTAATAATATACATGGCAGGAGAGTATGATCGTGCTACCTACCTCATACACTAAATAAATAGTTTGCCCATACATGTCATCAATAACATAAAGAACAATCCAAAGCAAACTAAAAATACTATACTAGTGCCTCCGTGAGCTGTAGACCTCGTGAGTGAGTTTTTTTATCATTTCCAAAATCATTACAAAAAACATCAATTATGAATATCGAAACTGCTAACAAAATTTCACGAGAAGCGATTGAAAAATGGGACAACAAACCGAAAATCGGACGCAGAAACTTACAAAATCTTTGAAACAAAAATTGTTTTTGAAAATTTCCAAAAACTGACTCGACAAAAAATTCTATATAATTACCGGACCTGCTTACAAAATTTCACGAGAATCGTTTGCGAAATGCGACATGTAGAGGAGAACAAACCGTTGAACATATATATATTTTTTTGATGTCCAAAAACTTATTCGACAAAAAAAAACTGTATATTTATCCAACCTGCTCACAAAATTTCACGAGAATCGGTTGAGAAATGCGACCTGTAGAGGAGAACAAAGGAAATCCGGACATACGAAAGCATTTTTGTCGAAGCTGAAGCAGAGACCTTCGTTTCACTCGGTTAAAAAAGAAAAATATTGTGTCTCATGTCTTTGAGGTCGAGTACGCTCGACACGTTTCGGACCAATAACAAGCAGTCGATGGAGCCGTACGCGAGCGCGCAGTACTAGACGAGCGGCTTTCGCGGCTGGTTCTCATGATTAAGGGCCACATCATCATCATCATCATCATCAGCCTGTGTCAGTCCACTGCTGGACATAGGCCTCTCCCATGGCACGCCACTGAGCTCGGTTTTCAGCTCTTCTCCTCCAATCCCTGCCCACTGCCTTTCGAATATCATCGCCCCACCTAGTTACAGGGCGTCCTACACTACGTTTGCTGACACGCGGTCTATAAAATACCTGGTGGTATATTGGTCCGAAGCATGTTGAGCGATACACGACCTTAAAGAAGTGACTAACCCGTTTATTATATTTCAAAACTTATGTCTGAAACTCACGGGAGTTTTATATTGTATTTTGTAAAACTAAATAATGAATACAACATAAGCTTAGTTACAATCTAATATAATCTTAAAATGTAAAGATTTGGTTAAGTGAAGTATTAAATGTACTTTTTTTTTTCATGAAATAAACAGCTTTTTTTAATCCTTCATCGTGTCCTTGTCATTTCTAATCACGTCTCTGAAATCGTCCTGTTTTATGTACGATGCCTTTTATAGTAATGTATTCAATTGAATTATAAATTTATAACAACAATGCATGCTATCGACTTACATGAAGTGTCGAAGGCTCCATGGCCCAATGGCAGCTATAAAAATTGATGATATCAGCATTCCTCTGACCACACGTCCACAAGAAGGTTCTCCGATAATAAATCAGACTCGAATGTATACAGTGTAGTATACCAAATCGACTCATTCAAGAATGGCGTAAGTGCACTTGTGTTTTTTATATCTAAACTAGCGTATACGCAACTCTCAATTATCTTCGTAGAAAGAGGATTAGATAGAATGAGGATTAGCGAATCACCAAGGGGGACGGACTTATGATAGGCCTACTAAATTGAGATGTATCAGAAGACTGATATGGATGTAGAATGCTGATATCTCATAATTTGTCGTGCTGTATATACATTGGCACCAAATTTAAATTAAGCCAATGGGCTTAATTTAAATTTGGTGCCATACATTGATGACACTTCGGTGACACATCAAGCCGGTGACAAACAATACGCTATGAGGGACAGGAGATGACACATTGTATCTTGTTCCCACGTGTGTTGGTGTCTATGCTTACATCTCTTTCGCACATCTTTGTATGTATGTATTGCCGGCTCCAGTCTTATCCTTACTTCACGATTATCTTGCTGCGCTTGCGCCCTTTCCGTGCCAGTCAGACTTAAGGCTTTACGAACCTTCTCGAGCCATCCCGATTAAACCCGAACGCGACGGGAGCTAACATCGTCATTACACTAAATTTAATACGAAACAAACCGACTATAAATATTAGTTATGTTCCAGCCACTAGGGTTACGCTTTAGGCAAAAACTCATCTTCCATATTAGTATCTTACAAATAAGATGGAAATTTCAGCTTTATTTTCTACGCTGCAAGATTGTTTTTGCTGATATGTAGTTCAATAAGATACACCTTTGTAATACTGTGAATTTAAAAAGCTCCTGTGTACGTGAAAGCAACATGTATTAAACGTTATCACTGCTACGTAAGGTTGAAATTATCTTAATGTAAATGTTGGGTCATAAAAATACCGATGGGATTTATGCATATTTGTGATTTGTTACCTTTTTGTCTGGATGTTAGGTTTTTCTTTTATTTTGATACAAGAATTTTAAAATGATTACATACACGTAAGCGTAAAATTATGTTTTTTGATACTTACTTTAGTTTACGTACTCATCAGAGGATACTTTACAGCACATAATTATTATATTTTGAAAGATTTTACAAAAATATCAAGTAAATCTTAACGATTAAAGCAATACCAACTTTTCCATAAAGTTGTGTACTTATACATAATTGATTCTTAATGTATGTCTCACTCTGTTACACGAAACCAAATGTAGTTTTCGACATAACATAATGTGACAATAAAATATGATATAATAAGCCTAATAAATATTTAACTATTACTTATTCTATGACAATTTTATGACTGCTATAAAATTAGAAGTATGTAATTGGATATGCCATTTATATTTAACACGCCAATTTCATGTCCAATTTTATATTCATAATTAATATACTTAAACATTAATTGTATAAGTATTGAAGTTAAGTTTAAAATATGTTTCTAAATTTTGTAGTGTGAAACGCATATTATTTCATATACCTCTATCATAGGCTAAACAATAATGTTGTTCGTTTTGTCACAGAATTTTATATACTCGTACATTATTTAAATAAATTCTATCACTATTTCAAACGAAATTCATCATGTTTGATACTGATCTCGAAATCCATTTAAATATTTGATTATATGCCAAAAAATATAAACTGTTGTTCAAAAACATTGGAATTTTGTATAATTATTACACACATATGTCTTCACACGATGCGTGTGAGAAAATATTTGAAATTCCGATATATATTCACGGTTCTCGAGTTCCGAATTTATTTTATCATAATGTTACTTTTTTAAACATTAGGTTATTAAAAAATAGAGCAACTTAATACTTAATACGTCACCACACCATCTTATTTGGAATTTTAATTTGAAAGCATTGATCTATCTTTCTGACAGTTTTATATGCAGTCCATTAGATGTTGGTTAAAATTACTTTTGTATTTTTTCTCAGAATCAGAACCCTATTTCTTTAACTAACTTTATAAGTTTATCTTCATTGTATGACATTGTATGACTTTGCAAGTTTATCTTCATTGTATGACATTAATTTTGGTATAATTGTAAACTCGAAATTATTATTCCTTCTTGAACTGTAAATTAATATTTCGACATGAAAAATGTATTACTTATTATAGTCAGACTTTCTTAAATTGTAAATTAATATTTTGACATGTAAAAGTGCCCTTGTGGCCTATTTGCAGAATAAATGTTTGTATTTGTATACTATACATTCTATTAAATTAGTTCTAAAATTGCCTTAAAAATATCTAGTTGCTTACAAAATACAATGTTTCGGTTACAATTACTTATCACTGGATGCGCTTTTATTACGTGGAAGTTTGGTATCATAGGGCCCATCCCTTTAATACCAGGCTATGAATAATACCTTACTTTCTCCCCATAGCGTATCATTGATTTTCCATGGTTATCACACTACTGGAGCTGGCACCGAGTAATGCTAATGGCCTGGAGAAATGTGATCGATGCGGCTGCGATACGGCCCGCATTATACGGTAGCTGCGCGGGCGCGTTATTTATTACGCATGCGTACGGACGCCATGTTGATCCGATGGATGCATTCAAGCATTCTACAGTTAAGTGCAAAAATATGGTACACAACTTACCTACTCAAAAACATGTCCTGAAGCTCTTATGGCTTCATGTTGTCGAGTTAAGGCTTCGCAGTACGTATTACGAAAGGCTTAAATCGATACATATGTTTGCACTTATATATTGTTCTAACGCTCGAAACAAGTAGGCTACAGTAGACCGTACTAAAGTAGTGTTTTTTTCTGAATTCTCGAAAATCAATCATGGAGCTCATTAGTGTTGCCAGATGGTTACATTTCTTACATTTTTCGTAACTTTTGACCAGCTCGAGTAACTTCTGTTGTAAGGGAAATTTTCGTAACTTTTAAGAACAATTAATCTCTATTTAAAAGAAAGGCCTTTTGTATCTAACAGGGACCAAGCGGGACAATTTATAAGCTTCCATACAGGAAAGGTGACAATAGAAACCAAATGATACGACTCTGTATGACATTTGAGATATCCCCCATCAGCCCGGCGTAATTCTGTCGCCGAGCTCGCCGAATTTTAGCTACATATGGTTACTAATTTCTTAAAATCGGCAGTTTTGATCAGTAATGATGAAAAATAGATAAAATGTAACTTGCATCAAAAATGTAACTTTTCAAGAAACGAAACGTAATTTACGTCCCAAAGGCCCTGGCAACACTGGAGCTCATAGGTTAACAGGAAAAACACAAAATACGAACCGAAATCTCCGTCCCTATGACCTAACCTAAATCTTCTTCTTCTTGGTCGTAACCTCATGTCTGAGGGACGTGACGACTATGGGCGACTCTCTCGACTACTGCTCTCCAGGCTGTTCGGTCTTGTGCCATTTGTACAGTTGCCTGTAAGGTGGACCCGACAACTTACCTAAATAAAGCATTTGTTTTTGGAATCTCATACCAACGCCATCTCGTACTACTTATGGAAACTACTTGTATACGATCTCTAATTAGTTCTCCTATTCGGTACCTTTCGCGGAATTATATGAATTTCATGTAAGTGTCCCGATGAAGCCTTTTGTGTATTAAAAAAGTAAATGATATTTTATGAATTGCCAAACTAAAACACCAATAAATCACTACATAGTATAAAACAAAGTCGCTTTCTCTGTCCCTATATCCCTTTGTATGCTTAAATCTTTAAAACTACGCAACGGATTTTGATGCGGTTTTTTTAGTAGATAGAGTGATTGAAGAGGAAGGTTTATATGTATAATAACATCCATTAAATAGTGCACCCGTGCCGGGGCGGGTCGCTAGTATAAAATAAATCCTTCAAAACCAGGACGCATATTTGTAATTGTAATACACTTAGATATTTCGACTCTAAAAAGTTGGAAAGCCAATGTGGTACTTATGGCGTTCTGCCGTACCATACGGTAGGTTCTGAAAGTAAATTGACATCGACCAATGAGTCGACATCACGCATCACGCGACTCTTGAATGGAAATGTCAGACGTATGCTCCTTACGCTAAGGTTGGTTTTTAAATAAACAATCATATACGATGATAGAAGGAAGTGCATATAGGTAAGCAGCTTGAAGCTGCCCACGTGCAAGAGAAATCTTAATGACAAATATTGGAAAGATTGTGTCTGGTATTCAGAGTGAGTTTCGCACGGATACATACGAGATATACCTAAAGGACTACATACCATTAATTATTTCAACCGATTTGTAGTTTACACATTGTAGTATTATAAGGAGCATTAGTCTAAGTCAAACTGCTTGATAATCTTGGGCAAAATACTTATTAATCTCTATAGTATGTGATACATAAATCATACCATTCTTATACAAACATTTTCTCTTTGAAA
The DNA here is from genome assembly GCA_963556455.1 of Epiblema foenella. Taxonomy (NCBI): domain Eukaryota; kingdom Metazoa; phylum Arthropoda; class Insecta; order Lepidoptera; family Tortricidae; genus Epiblema; species Epiblema foenella. The sequence continues at coordinate 6,022,839 of OY747110.1, forward strand.
TTAAGTACTGCAGGGGTGGCGCAGCTCAGAGGTGGAAACGGACGAACACAATAGACTTGAACATTATTATTCATTGATTTCACAATGTAAAATAGGACTTCCGTGGCCCAGAGCCAAATCCTACTAATATTATTTGTCAGCAGGAGAAGGTGAGAGCTGAAACATTGTAGGACTAGTAGTCCCAACATCTTGAATTATACTAAACTATATACTCTCTCTCCTCCTCCTCTATTAACTTAAGTATCTCAATGAAGGCTAACAAAAAAAATCTTAAAATAAAAATGGAGATATGAAAAGTACTTTAGAAGATTTTTCAAAAATAGTAAAAACCGATTCCGAGCCCTGGCCCTATTTCACCAAGTTGACATTGTGTGTACCTACTTGACATATGTAGGCTGACTAATCGAAAATTTTCATGTGAAAACTGTTTCACCAACTAAAATTGTAATGTTTTTTGACAATTGTCGCGCCTGTCAGCTTTGGTGAAATAGGGGCCTGGTTATCATAGCCAGCATTGTAGAGGTTTGGCATACAACCTGTACAGTATCTAGTAGCAATAAAAAGCAAAACAAATTAAATTACTCTATTTAAAAGTTTCAACACACTAGTTCCACGATATCTTACCAAACCCCGACCTATTTGGGTCATACGCGGATTTAGGTTCGAGTCTTTCCTGTGGACATACCAAAAGTTAAGGGCTACAAAGCTTAATTTTGGATTGCACCAGTAACCCGCATAAAGCGTCTCCGTTTCTATAACTCCCTGTAATAAAAACATAGTTAATATGCACATAAGCCGTTAACTATTGATCACAGGGGGGACGACTTTTGTTTTTTCAACTAAGTATGACCCATTTGTACAAATCTTATTAAACATAATCCTCATTTATGTAATACATTACTTTAATGTATAATAAAGATTATACACTTTAAATATTTCAAATGTCGTATTTTGATATTAAACTGTGACAAAAGTGGGTATGTGGCGCCACATTTAGCTATACAACGCAAGAATGCTTACGATATTTTATCTGCAACGGTATATAACGTGTACGACTCTAAAAAGGGCGTATATATATTAACATTAAACCTGCACTTACATCATTTTATACTCAACGCTTTAGCACAATAAAACCTTAAGTACGCTGTGACAGTAATGGCTGTTACGCCATTTTGTTTTTAATGGTGTAAAACTTGTATTAAATATGTGGATGTGCGGGGTCATGGAGGTCAGGCGATTTGAGACAGGGATTCCGCTGAGTGGAATGACTTCTGCTGAGAGATATTTTGTATGTCGGTTCCGTAGGTTACATTGTTGCATACAGCAACAGTAAGTTCATTTCGTTATGCAGATTATGTTGAAATACGGGTGAGACTTGATGCATACTTGTACTGTTGATTGTTGAAGTAATGACTATAGTTAATGGTCATAAATTATGTAGCGTTTCCACTTTTTTTTGACACTAAACTGAATAATAGTGAGTCGGACTAGATTAATTCGAAAATCGAATACAAAAACCTGCAAGCTGTAGTGTACGTATTCTAAAATTTTGAGTTCCCGGACCTTGTGTCTTGACATAGTATTTGTTATCAGCACCTAACTAGACTTAGGTAGTGCGTATCACATGTAAAAATCTATGTTCTTACTGTTTAGTAATTAAACTTTTTTTTACCTACTTCCTAGAAGATGGCGAAATGCGAATGGAACTGTAAAAATGTGTTATGCTGGGACTAACGTATGGCGTGTCTTTAGGAAACGGTACGTCCCATTCCTAGGCGGACTCTAGCCTTATACGCCGCGTTCTGCGAGTCACGGATGCGGGGTTTAAACTACGTCGTTGGCTTATTAATTATTTTAATATGGAGTAAATCTTCTTTCTAACCGGAAAAAACTTAGAATTTTTAAAGATTACGTGAATTGACAATCGCCGCCGAATAATAGGGTCATTCTACTTTTTCATGACCAGTTTTCTATTACCAAAAAAAATCTATGATATATATTGTATTAGTGTACAAAAATAGGATCACGAAATAGTACCTGAACCTAATAAAACGAATTTATAGGTAAAAATACTTAAATATTAACATATTGCTGTAAAAAGGTGGGTAACACTGGTAAAAGCCATTTTTTCTTACAAATGGTGAGATATCCAAGGACCTCTGAGCAGGGATCGGATACCGGTATTTTCTCCATAGAAAAATACCGGTATTATTACGGTCACCGGTGCATTATTTCGTTTTTAATGGAACAATATAATAATACGACGTTGTTACCTTAATACATGATTCAGCCCTACGTAAAGAGCAAAAAATAATCCAAAATATTGGGCTAATTCAGGGTTTTTTTAAAATACCGGTACCTATCGGTTCCTGCCTCTGAGTTATTCGATTTATGGATATTAGCTGTGGTTTGTTAATTACCAAAACTATAGGAAGTGATAAGTACTGCAATGAAACCTCTTTCTAAATAACAATAGAAATATATGGAGTGCGGGCCAAGTATTCCAAAATCTGCATTTAAAGAAAAAGCGTCTGAAAATTTTGTACAGTCGCCATCAGATATATCGGAGCGAACAAGGTGCTCACAAATATCTGAACACGACTCTATTGTCAAGGCGTTAAAATACATGTTCAGATATTTTTGAGCACCCTGAAGAGTACAGATATATTTGACGGCGACTGTACATGAAAAAGTAGAATGGCCCAATATGTTACATTTTGCATAAAACATCCATAATCAATGACCATCGTTTCAGGGTACTGGCTAACCACAATTTTTAATTAAATTTCAAGGAACACCTATCACCAAAACACGAAAATTCATTAAACGAAACTCAATCTTTCAACGTGCTCATTTTTAACGTAGCCCCAAGTAATCTCTCACTTACATACATTTGTAAAGCACTCAGTGGCACTTACCTACCAGTTATTCGTCTTGCGCGACGCTTTGGCAAATTATAATAATTGCTACTTACACTACTGGCTGCGGACTGGCTACCGTAACTGTGGTTCATAATTACATAGTAAGCTATATTGTTAACTCAATTATTCGCATTAAAAGCCTTACATAGTTGTTTGATATGTATCTTTTAAGGGTGCGTAATTTAGATTCTATAATTTTCATTGATCTTTCTTTAGATTTTTATTAACATTTTTTTACTTTTCTATGTACACTCACGGAGTTTATTTGTTAAGCCATTTAGGTGTCATACTTTTTTTTTCAATAGTTATATTACGAAATATCTAGTATACTTAAAGTGAGCTCTAAATAGCTCCGTGACCATACAAAGAAATAAATGTTCTGAGGTATTTGAACAAGAGTGTTTAATAACTCAAATTCTTTAGATAAAATGTACTCTTTAACCATTACTTTGATGAAGCGTTAAAAGTGTTATTAGTCATTTTACTTCCTCGGAATAATAAACGTATGTATAATCTAAAGAATTTCTATTACAAATTTTATGGTAAATGTCTTCCTTTGGTCATGTATAGAAACAGAAAATGTTTATTAGTTTTCTGTATACGTGGGTAAGTATTTACCATTGAGTGTGATGGATATTTTCGTATTATATAATACTCCGTAATACTTATGTGGTATTCGATAGCATATTAAATGTGATTTCAAAAGTACGGTACTAAATAAATAATTATTTTTTGTGATCAATTTTACACAAATCGACATTTATCTATTGGTTCTGAAAAAAGATACGACATTAGCACTCATTGTTGTAAGGCATATGACCTAAATTATGTACCTATATCTGTATTTATTACATGGAATCTGCAAGCAAGTGAATGAGAAAACTCTTAACTTTTCAGCTGGCAAATTACTTGCGAGAAATATTTATCTCACAAGTTATGTTTGACGACCGGTTTAGCCTAGTGGGTAGTGCACCTGCCTGTGAAGCTGGCGGTCCTGGGTTCGAATCCCGGTCAGGGCAAATATTTGTGTGATGAGCATGAATATTTGTTTCTGAGTCTTGGATGTTTTCTATGTTATATCTATTAAACATATCGTCGTCTGGGCACTAGACGACGATATAACACAAGCCTTCTTGAGCTTACTGTGGGGCTAGTTCGATTTGTGTAAGATTGTCCTCTAATATTTATTTATTTATGTAATTTACCAGCTGAAAATTTTGAATATGTAGTATTTAAATGAGCACGTAAACCACGATGCAGGCGGTATTTTCCCTTTACGTCAATTGTTCACAAAGAATTCCGTATCATGAACATTCCTTGCGTTTTATTTTTAAGCGGCCATTACTGACGCTTTAGTTGAAAAAGGGCGCAAGTCCCTTCATTATTTCATGCCTATATGCCTTTTATCGAAAGCCGACGCACGTTACTACTCTGTGACCCTTGTTCATGCTTCATAATAAAATTACGGATGCATTCCGAAATATCTTTTATTTTTTAGTTTACTCTCTGCAACATGTGACGATGATTTAAGTCTCTGTTTAACTGTTTCCAAAGGTGTATTCGTTCAATTCACGATAATGTGCTTTAATCATAACTACGCCACGACATGGACTAAACGTAAAAAATTATATGTGATTTTCGTTTTTCGTTGACTTGACAATCGTTACTTTTGGGCACAGAATAGAACTTATCGTGATATCATATGGGGGGGTGCGCGGTCAAACCCGATAAATCGAAATAATTGCTTTTTGAAATAGGAACTCAACATCCATTACGCATAGTTCTATTTTCAAAAACCTTTTAGGCTCGGTTTTTATAAAGATCCATTAGACCTTATGTCGGGTTGTTATGTCAAAAAATGTACTGAGTTACTGAAATTTGATGTGACACTTGGTCCAACGGATCTTTATAAAACCCGGCCTTAGGCGACTTATCGGGTTTGACCACGCAACCCTCGCATAGTATTACATGCTTTGGGCACAATTAAACAGATTTCAGTAATAGTGAGATGCCACTTACTGCTGCATATTGGAACTATCGAGCTATACGAAATTCGATTTTAATGGTAACGGTTCTGAAATCACACGATCGACCCTCGTCACTTGGTCAAGATCAATGCAATGCTATAAATTACACAAATGTTTTTGAAATTACAACTACACAGAGGTTAGCTGGACGCTGTTATGCCATACATACATCCTACTATAGGTTTTCGTATTAGGTTGACACATTATTGCATAACAGCATCCAGCAGGCGAATCACGTAACTTTATGTACTAACGGTAGATAGATTTTACTGTCAATTTTGAAGTATAAATGTATGAGGTGACAATTAAAATTTGACATTAAAATCTACCTAACGGTAGTACTAAAGCTACGTGATTACCCCGCAGTTCTTATTTCACAAATTGAAATTTACATTTACAATTTATTTCACAAATTATTTTTGAAATACTAATTATATTTTTTATGCGCTATTTTATTATGTGAGGTCTGCAATAAAGAGTATTTGTATTGTATTGTTGTGTATATTTTAATAATTATGACATTACATCTTAATGACTATTTTCATAACTATGACATTAGATGTTGACGTGAAATTTTCCTCTTGACATTCAGATTTTATTCTAGGAACTGTCTAGATTATACTATTTTTTATGTTTTTATTTTACATATTGACGATCTTTTTGTGAATTGATTATACTCTCTTTTGACATATATTACAGTAATTCATGTCTTTTTTAAAATTTCATATCATCACTACATAGTATAAAACAAAGCCGCTTTCTCTGACCCTATATCCCTATGTATGCTTAAATCTTTAAAACTACGCAACGGATTTTGATGCGGTATTTTTAATAGATAGAGTGATTGAAGAGGAAGGTTTATATGTATAATAACATCCATTAAATAGTGCACCCGTGCGAAGCCGGGGCGGGTCGCTAGTGCATCAATAAATTGCTCTGAATAATTAGATTCAATTTATGTAATATATAACTGACATAGACATAGACATAGACATAGAAATATTTTATTTAACATCACAAGGCATGACATAACAGTAGCAGTTACATGTACAAATATCTTAAAATTAAACTTAACATGTTAACATAGAATAATCATACGGGGCTGACGATTCAAAAGTGCTTGTTGGCTAGGCCTATTTGAATAAAGAATATTTTGAGTTTGAGTTTGAATTAATCATCTCGATTTACTGGGTTTTAGCTCGTTGCCCTCTTGTGTCGTTGCGTGTACCCGAATGTATGGAACAACCCGTGTCAAGTAACCCCGCGTTGGTATGTTGGCCGGGCCCGCACGTCCTTCGCGGCTGGCAACAGTGAAGGCTACGCCGCGGCCTCGGCGCGTGCTCATTGTTCCCGACGGCTTGTGTTACGGAGCGTCGTAAACTCGCGTATGTTGGCCATGCTGTTGGTGAAGGTGGGACAAACTTTGGCAAATGTAACAGTGGAATCCGGATAAAGCGACAGTCAACGGACCGATGATATTACGTCGCACTAACAGGACGTCGGCGTCGCACAAAGCGGACTGATTTAGGTACTTTGAACATGTTTGGTATCAAATATAATATGTGGTGATTTCGAAGTCGCTGAAAGCGGTCAAATGTATAAGCGAAGTCGTTGTAAGCGGATTCTACTGTAAGGTGTCTTCGGGAAATTCCGAATGTCGGGTAATTCCGAAAATAACAAATTCCAGTCTAACTAAGCGATTTTATTGCATCTCATAGTCATCATCATCAAAAAGAAATGTTAAAATTTTTGTTTATGTTTGGTAGTGCAACCGAATCGCTTAGTTAGACTAGAATTTGTTATTTTCGGAATTACCCGACATTCGGAATTTTCCGAAGACACCTTACAGTAGAATCCGCTTACAACGACTTCGCTTATACATTTGACCGCTTTTAACGACTTCGAAATCACCACATATTATATTTCATACCAAACATTTTCAAAGTAAATCAGTCCGCTTTGTGCGACGTCCTGTTAGTGCGACGTAATATCACCGGTCCGTTGACTGTCGCTTTATCCGGATTCTACTGTAATAGGAATTAATGAACAGAAGTTACTAAGATAATATTGGTGTTATTAAGATAATATTGTATTCGTTTTGTACATGTTTCTCGGTTTGCCTATTAATCTTAATCTCCACTTAATTGCTCAAAGGTTAGCTGGAAGAAATCCCTTACAGAGATAAGCTCGCCTTTTTACAAATATGTCAACTGTTTTTGTAATTTGTGTTGTATTTTTCCTCATGTACAATAAAAGTTTACATACATATTTACATACTATTTAGATTTTTTTTAAATACGCATGTCGGCGGCAAACAGGCATGCCTACGGTCCGCCTTATGATAAGATATCACCACAACTTAAGACGCTTTCAACTGCAGGGGCGCCAAATATTTATTGGCATACCCAATCCCACCCTTGTGATGCGATTTAATATTTCTCGTAGACGATCTATACTTCTTTTTCTAATTGTATGCAGTGCGAGTGAGACAAGAGTGGCTGGGTCGAGTGCGATGCGACTGAATTAATTGAGCTAAGTAGATCAATGTAGCAAGTTCTGCTTAGAACTAGTTATTCCTAGGAGTAAGAAGGTGCACTGTAGCGAAGGCAACAGAACTGAATTGTTGTCAGTATCAACAACAATTCCTGAAATCAATAAAGGTGACGCGTGTGACTGCACTGGTGTTTCAAGTTTCTATAAGTTTTAGTTGCAACTCTAATCAATCATCATTAATTGCCTTAAACGTAGTGCGCAATGATCAATGCTGGAGGTCGGGTTCGTCTTAAACGTTTTGGTGACTCCTTTTACCAGCTGCTGCAAATCTACCCCGGTCTCTACTACAACTGTAGTTGCTACTAATGTGGTATAGTTAAATGAAAACTAGTGAAAAAGGAGACTTATCCGTAGAAAGTCCGCAATCACAGCCACCCTACTTTGTAACCAGAGACTATACCCCGACGCGTGCGCTCGCGCGTCCGCGAACGACCTCCGCGCCGGACCTTGCTCGCAATTATGCATTTTCATACCTTTTAAATACGCTGGGTTCACGGTGGAGTCGAGTTCGCAATGTGAACATTCAGGTATTTTAAATTAACCTGCTTATCACGTGTTATTATAGCACCATTGTCAAGACTTATAATGGAAAATGTGAATAATTAAAATGATGTGACATTTTCAGCGTTTATCGGGATAATGATTAACCAACTAAAGCGTTACACGTAATTGAAGCGGCATTGCTCGGTCAATCATCGTTCGATTATTGGCCGACTACTGAAATTTGACTGAGTTGAAAGAAAGAAAGAAATATTTATTTGGTGTACAATACACAAAAATGAAATAAGATGAAATAAACACTAAATTAAGTATGAGTTATGAACACCAAAAAGGATACCACTCAGCATATGCCAGTTGCTCTAAAGTGAAATATAAAGTTCCTAAGATTCTTTATAAAGAAAGAAATCGAATGCGTATTTAAAATTTATCTGCTCAAGACCCTGATATATAAAAATATGAATACTCGTAAAAAAAATGCAGTAGAGTTTTCTGTACCTAAAGTGTTTTCCTACAAAATGTCCCCGTTTTCTGATCTTCCTTACATTACCCCATTTCTAAAACCTGCCCTTTTTAATTTGTTCTTTTTTTAAAGTATTTTCTAACGCTGGAGCACTCTCCATTAGCTAGCCATCATCCATCGTGGCGGCGTATTTTAACGTACACTGCTTACTTGCTTATTATCTTTACGTACGCCAGTCTTGTTAGTACACATAAACCCTAAAGGCATGTAAGTCGTTGGAATTGCGTGTCACGGACTCTTGGAAACGCAGGATGGCAGAAAATCGAAACATTTGATTATTGGATTCCATCTTGGCTGTCACATCGATTACTATGGACGGTCGTAGTGTGGATGGAGTTAATAGTAGATGGGAGTTTAGATTCATAAGGAAAAAAATAATAATGGAGGAGAGTTTCTAGTTAACGCAGACGGATTTCATCAAAAAAAAAACAAAAAAGGTTTATTAATCCAAAACAGATAAATGGCAGGCCTAGCTGTATCAAGATACTTTGCGAGTGCGGTTAACAATGATAGTTAATTTTAGGTACATACATGAACATAAAAAATCTAGTTACAACATAAAAAAAATGAATTCGGTTAATTAAACTAACAAATACGACTAATAAATACTACTAAACTTTCATTTTTAATACCTATTTAGTCTATTTAGTTTAGTCCTATTTAGTCTGTGTCTTTAGTGTTCTATCAAAAAGAAGATATCCTCCGTTCTAAGGGTGGGTTACACCAACTAAAGATTACAGACCGATCAACATTAAATATGGCGCCGGCAGCTGTCATCCAATAGAAACTTGTCAAACTTGCCATAATCAGATTTTAACGAACACCGCTAATTATTACTGAGTGGTGACTGACTCATGTGTCACGTCGAAATTGATATTCCGATTATTAAACTAGAAGTGTTTGTGTTTCCTTCCGGATTGCATCAAAATGATTCCAGTTGAAAAATGACGCTAAGGCTGCGGACTCGCGAGCGGGCAGCGGGGCGGCAAGCAAAGTCATCTGCGGGGCGGCATAAGAAAAATGTCCATAACAGGGTCATTCAAGTTTATTGTTCTAGTTCTTACAATTACAAGTATTACTTAATTATGTAACTTAGGTGCATGATAATAGACTTGTTAAAATGAGCGCGGTCTCGCCAACAAACTGTCTTGTCAGTTTGGCGAGTAAAATTGAAACTGGAAACTTTATGTACCTTTTTGAAAAAAAAAAAAAAAAAAGTCTATACATTTTGATCTCTCGCTCCGCTCACCATCCCGCTGCCCGTTGGTGCCTAAACATTCAGAGACTGATAGGGCTATAATATAAAATTGATTGATGAATGTGTGAATAACATGAAAAATCTTTTTGGAGGTCGTATGTGGTTAAAAACTACATTTTAGTTTATTTAAGTTCAATGATATAAATAAATAAATATTCGTCGTCATAGTTATGATATACTTTTATCATTTATTACGTTACCTAATCTTGTCCATAGTCAGTAAAGTTAAACCAGGGCGCAGGCACTGTTGGACATTCCAATCTATCCTCAACACAATCTAAAGCAGTAATCTCATAAACGCATTGCCTCAAGGCCCCGTCCACTATCCTACTACAACCAAAATCTTCACATATCACTCACCTGTCAAAGCTCTAACCGCATTGACATAACGCCCATTATCGCTTGATCGAGTGGCCATTAAATTTCTCCCGCTATAAGGGCGTATGTTTAGTTACGAAGTATGAACATACGTCTATTTTAACTAGCCTTGTAGAACTGCAGAGAAGATTTACGAGCTGCTTAACTGATGTACAAATTGCTGTGTCTAAGTAAATTGTATTGCGTATTGAGTGCAGCCAGCCCCGTGGCAAGGAACTCTCTTGGTAAGTGAAAATGTCGTATCTGCGTTAAATTTTCAAGAAGTCACAACCTCTTTGAACAGAACAATACACTTTCAGGACACGTAGAAGGCTTGGGCTAGCTAGTGCTGGGAAGGCTAGTGAAATTAAGTAAGTTCTAAACACAACGTAAAGTTTCTTCTAGTAATTGATCCTGCCATTCTGGCTTAATGCTACCTTTCTTGTATCTTACACATTTATGTTTATTTAACATGTAATAAATAAATAAATATTAGAGGAAAATCTTACACAAATCGAACTAGCCCCACAGTAAGCTCAAGAAGGCTTGTGTTATGGGTACTAGACGACGATATATTAAATAGATATAAATACTTAAATACATATAAAACATCCAAGACTCAGAAACAAATATAAATAATAACAACAACAATAATAATGGAAACATATGTTGGGATTCAGTTTATAGAACTTTATTCCCAAAAGAAATTTACATTTCACTCGATGAGAAAAATACGTAATTATCATGCACCAAGAGCAGTTTTACACAAAGCTTAAAATTAAAGAAAGACAGATTACAGTTTAAAAACTCTAAGAAAACTATGACCTATTATTAAAAATGCAGTTTCATTTCAATAAAACGGTTTATAGTCAAATATTTTAATGATATACTCTGACAATAAAAACCCAACATAATAGAGATACGACTTTAGGAATGCTACTCATTATTATCGATTGATGTGTTAGATTCTTTTCAAGTCCTGTGATGCTGTGACAGTGAATAAGAGCGTATGCGCAATGAGAATCAGATACATCGTTTTTCACTAGTTGTGAGTGTAATATATTATCGCTGGATATGCCAGACAATGGATGGATCAAATCCCACTCTAGACACAAACGTATGGTTTTTTTTTCTTACTCAACAGCGTGGCACGCGAATTCCAGGAACCCACGTTTCCCAGCAGTGGGTTCGGTTTTTTTACTCTCTTCACAAGGGTGTTTGCTTTTTTTCATCGGATTCCGTGGATGTTTATATTTGAAGGTCGCAGGTAGACGCTTTGCAGCCTTGCCTTGCTGAGTTCAGTTCAGTTTCAGAAACTGCGTTTTCTTTAAATATCTTAGTTACCTATTTCCATATACATATGTAATTGTAAGCATTAGTTACGCCGTTTTTCTATGTTCATTAATGTTCATACAAACTCGTTAAAAAACTTGAAATATGACACATGTGACTGTCTTATCATTAACTCGGTTCATATTGTTATGGTTACATGATTTTGTCATTATAATTATTTCCGCATACTTTAAAAACACGTGTTTTTCGACACATCGAATACTTAAATCTGTACGACAGAACCTATTCAGTGTATGTTACCAGGAAAATGTATGGCACATACGATCAAAGTGTTCCAAAGTACAGAATTTAGTTCAGGAATGTATGATTGATGTCATTTCGTATTTTCAAACGCAATTATATTGTAATTGGCAGTTTATGGGCAATCAGCGTGCCACAGTGATAGGTTGATTGCTAGGAAAATATTTATTGGGTTGTTTTGATATCAATAACTAAACCGTGAACTTGTAATAAAATGTAGGTACTTACGTTGTTCTGTACATTATGCGTTTTTATTGTCTGTATTTATTTCTTTGTTTTTTTATTATTAATTAATAACAATGTATATTTGTTCTAAAGGCCCATTTGCTAGGATTTGAATGAAATATTCAGAACGGCCCAGGTCAGTTATTGGATGGGTGACCGCTTTGAGTGGTTATTAACTCTTACGTTAAGCCGTTGATCCCGGCTGCTGTCTATTATAGCAGTCGTTAAGCTAAGTTAAAGGCCGTCGGGTGGCTCGAGAACTTCTAACAGTCAAGTTGCTCACTCACTTGACAAGCCTAATTCCAATAAGGTCTGGTTTCCCCTCGGGTTGGAAGGTCAGATGACAGTCGCTTCCGTAAAAAACTAGTGCCTACACCAACTCTTGGGATTAGGTAGCGGACCCCGGGCCTCCTTTAGGATTCAACTGTACTGGGATAACGCTAGGATGATGATAATGATGATTCAGAACGTTGCAGGATTTAACCGTTCTCACTTTAACCGCGCAATGTAATGAAAATCGCATGTAAGTTCTTCCACCATGTAAATGTGCCTTTGTCTCTCAAATGGGATACGTTGATTAGTTTAGAGAATGTATGTAACTAGTTGCGAAACGTGCGAAGGGAAAATTAAGCCATGTGTATTGTTTTTGCGCCGTCTATTATCGTAATCCATTGATTGGCTGGAGCAATAAAAACTCACGGAAGCTTAGTAAGCTCAATACTTGTAGTAGCTCTAATCTCATTCGGACACATGATTAATTTAATGTGTAACATGAATGTGTTTCTTGTTGGAATATAAATTAAAATTAATAGTTATTACAACATTGTTTTTCTCTGGAGCTACGAACTTCGATTGACTCATGCTCTGTGATTATAACATAAACAATGGGCAAGCTTCTAACCACCAATAGAGCACCTGATGCTGGTCCAGAAAATGGACTTTCAGGTTTAGTAGAAATCCTGTGGTTTGCGATTTCCTTAATAATTGTTGTTTGTTTCACTTGAATTTTTTATTTTTGTCCTCTATGCCCTAAACTATTTAGGTTACAACAATGTGGTAAGTCATGGGGTACCTATGCTGCACGAGAGGTTACGGGTTTAGAGGTACTGGGAGGAGATCGTAGCTAAAATAAGACTGGAGGCATATATGAATATATTTCATACTGTTACTGAAATATAATCACAATAAACTCTTAAATGATTTACAGAACATGTGACTCCGATGGTGTCGTGAAGACAAGTCCCTGGAAAACCAATTGTTTCCAGAAGAATGCCGGTTTGACGCATTCTCGAATCATATTTTAAATTCAATTTGAATACTTTATGATTCTGGACCTACACGGCCAGCCTCATACCGTGACAACCTCTACAGTACCATATTTCGTAATTAAGTACATACATATATCCTAATAATATTATAAACGTGAAAGTTTGTGCGGATGGATGTACGTTCCGCTTAATCTCAAAAACTACTGAACGGATTTCTATGAAACTTTCCAGTATTGTAGCTTAGACATCAGAATGGGACATAGGCTACTTTTTATCCGCGGGTAACACCGCAGGGCGCTGCTAGTATAGATATAAGCTAAGTAACGCACTTATTCTAAGGCCGGATTTTATAAAGATCCGTTAGATCAAATGTCGGATCAAATTTCAGTAACTCAGTACATTTTTTGACATAACAAACCGACATAAGGCCTAACGGATCTTTATAAAACCGAGCCTAAACGATTCTAAATGGCAACATACATTATGCAGCTTCTAATATGATATTCATTTAAAAACGGTCGATTCTGTGATTTCGTACGTCTACAGCGCATTCCTCGGCCGTAACACCGGGAGCGCTCCGGCCCAATAATAAGAATATGAGAGTAAAAAACGATAACGTCAAACCCCGCGTTTCGTTTCGTGCAGCCTCGCCTCTCTGTCATATTTTTTTTTTACAACTTTTTTTTACGACGTTTTCTCCTCTCACTCGAAGGATAATCGTGTGTAATGCTAGACTGACTCCGGAGTTTGGATGTTAGTGATTCCTTCAATGTTAACGTTTTTTGAGATTGAAATCAAGTTTATTTTAAAGAATTTGTTTTCGATATAATCTCTTGTGAAATAAAACGACTTACGTCCTCGTGTTTTTATACGGGCGTGTATGATAAAAGACATACAAAACGAGTTTTTATTTACATGTTGTGAATAATATTCGGTGCATTCTTTGTCAGTGAACGCCTAGCTTGATGGATGGGTTGTATGTCCTTCATGTCTGTATGGGAGTAAATTGATTTACACCTTTTATTGTGGAGGTCCCTTTATTTACGCTTTTTAAACCGTACACTTTGATTTCCTGGTCGTATTTTTAAGTTTTATGTCGTGGAAGAAATCTGTGTGATCATATTTCTTATTATAGCGGGCTCTTTTTATTATCAAAATTCAACATTATGAGAGTTTTTGTGTGAATAAATACATGATATTAATAATTTAGGGAATTTACCAAGTCTAAGATTTAAAGCAAAGTAACATGAAATACATATGTACATGTACCTACTTACTTTTATTTTATAATTTTTATACAACACATTTAATGCTACTCCACATATGCCTTTATACATTTGAGCAATAAATATAAACCGTCTAAGTTGTGTGGACGTTTTTTTATGTGGCCAGGTAATAACAAAACAATTCATTGAAATATCAATCTTACTGGTTATGCTAGAAGATTCAAATTGTAACAATACTTTTTTTTAAATTGTCAGACGTTGAATATAGCCGTATTTTTCTCTCCGTACCGATAACGCGAGGTGGCCGAATGGTACGTAGTTCGGCTCGCGAGCGCGAGGACCGGGGTTCGAATCCCGCATGGTTCCACAGATGGTGCACTATGTAGTTACACATCTTCTAAGAACATGCGATATTGACACTAGTGTTTCCCTGTTAAGGTTGTTTCTTCTATAGGAATGATCTTGGAGGAATGCCTGTTACATTTTTTTTTCAGTTTTGTGGACTTTTTTCTTTTTTTTCGTAACCTTCTAATCAATTTGTACATTATAATGTATACACGCTGTATACACACTAAATACTCTATTGTGAACCTCAAGAGCAATTTAAGCATATTGTTCCACGTAGCTACTGTCTACTTGTGTTATTATTATTATAAAACCTGTATCTATATTATAAAAAATAATAGATAAAATAAATATTTGTGGACAATCTTACGCAAATCGACCTCATCGCAAACTAAGCAAAGCATGTACAATGGGTACTAAGCGACAATATACATTTATATAGATAAATATATACTTAAATACATAGAAAACATCCAAGGCTCAGGAACAAATATTCGTGCTCATCACACAAATAAATGCCTGACCGGGATTCGAACCCGGGACCTTCAGCTTAGGCAGGGTTATTTTAGGCTAAAGCGGTCGTCAAATTATAGACTAGATCGTTTTTTTAAACATAGGTTACTTACAAGGTACTTACAAGTTTGAACTGGTATCACTGGTCAATGGTTTAGACTAAGGATTAGACTAGTAAAATTGTTACTTATTATTCATGAAATAGCACCTAATTCATATTTTTATACTCGTACTTATATATTTTAGTAAAATTTCTTAGCCAAATACATTAAGACATCACGAATGGTCAGAGGTGTTGCATTTTGGTATCAGACACTTTTCTTTTTATATGCAACTGAAATTTACAAAATAGTAGATTGTATGACAAGGGTCTAAAATGAGCCATACTACCACGAGATAGTTATTTTCCCGAACGAAGTGAGGGAAAATAGTTCGAGGGGTAATATGGTTTTTAGACCAGAGTTATACACTCTACTTTTCACTTCGATTGCGAGAAAATAAATAAACAAAGGTTAACCCACCCAAAATTAACAATAAATTCCACGGCGAAGATATATACTTTTGCAGCATGATTTTTTTTCTATACTCCTTTGACACACAAAACATAGACACTGCGGTTCGCGCGCAACATTCATGCGCGAAAAAAGCTAACTGACCATCCATTGAGCGCTTCAAAGTGTTGCTCGAACGATTTAACCACTGTTTAAATTATTGTGAAATAGGGACTACTATAAACTTAATCTTTAGACTCTTTAGAAAAATTTATTATGTCTCCAGATTGGTCGATTTTAGTAAAGCTGTATTCTGGTTGGTTAATATCCAATACCAAATATTTTTTTAAGAGTTAAATTAGTGTTCTGTGATTGGTGGATTTAATAGGTGAAGTATTTTGATTGGTCAAATTCAAATGTTTTGTAAATCATAAATATGTAGTCATATTTTCCCTAGGGGTTAAATGTACTACTTTAGCCCCGCTTGACAAGTCTAATATGACACACTTTTCGAGCATGAGAAGTGAAAAAAAATTTTTTTAGGTAATTACAGTTTTTCTTTATCTTGTACTAGCGACCCGCCCCGGCTTCGCACGGGTGCACTATTTAATGGATGTTATTATACATATAAACCTTCCTCTTCAATCACTATATCTATTAAAAAAAACCGCATCAAAATCCGTTGCGTAGTTTTAAAGATTTAAGCATACATAGGGATATATTAGGGACAGAGAAAGCGACTTTGTTTTATACTATGTAGTGAAGACAAAAATCGCTTTGGGTTTTACAAATGGTTATAGTAAAATCCTGTACCTGTTATGTTTTACTGATAATGGTTTTATGGGAGATGCCACACTTGTACCTTTTTCATAGGCACATAATAATATGTATACAATTCAATACATGCATACTTTTTCCCTTGTAGTATCAGCTAGTAACATTTTTACTGTACATTAGCAAAACGCTCATAACGTAAGTAACATTGCTATGGCGTGTTATGTTGGAATGGTAATCATTTCCGTAATAAACTTAGAGTAAATAAAAAATGAGATGTACCTTGTAGTAAACAAACTAACTGTAAGAACGCTCAAAATGTAAGTAATGTTTTTAATATGGCGTCCAATTTTCGCGCTATCGTGGCTATGCCGTATTATGTTGTAATGGTAATCATTTCTGTAATATGGTAATGCCAGCCTGGGTCGGGCTTCTTGCTGGAGATTGCTCGGACGGGCCGGTGGCGTGCGCAAGCGCACATTGACGGTTTAGAGGCGGCAGCCGTGTTCCGATTTCGAAATTACAATTATTTTTTCATCTCTCCTGTTCGGAAAGTTCGATTTTTATGAGTGGGTAGCCGGGTTGAAAATCGCTTTTCGGACCCTGGGGTGGAAAGTTACTTTTTTATAGTTTCAATAGGCCGGGGGCACACGCCGGCTGCTGGTTGCTACAGCGCGTGTTTATATTACTGAATCCTTAGAATATCATTTACTATTACTTTTATTTCTCATATATTTTCCTTAAAGCCGAAATGAAAAGTAGTGTTTAACTCGGCTGAAAGCACCCATTTCACCCTTGAACTGTTGGCGCTCTCTCTTTGAGCGCCAAAATATCTCGGGTGAAATGGATCAGTTTGATTAACCCTTGGTTAACAATCTACTATTATTTTAAAATGCGTATTTATTAATTTCTTTCCAATTTATAACGCATATTGACCATTTAGACTGCAGGCATTGCTTTCGATTTTTAAAGTATCTTTAAGCTTTTTCTAAAAGCATTTTTATAGCAAGATGGTGAGACTAGCATACAGCCTATATGAGTAGTATGTACAACATCGTGGTGGTCATGCTTCCGATTGCTGGCGATCCTTTATCGTTGAATACCGGTGTTCAATACTTGACAATCAATCAATGAATAGTAGGGAAAACCTTGGCTTCGGTGATATGCAGTCATTCGTTGATAGTTTGTTATCGTCTTATAGCAGAGTCATCGCATATTTTATTTATTTATTTTTGTAGCTTGAACCTACTGTTTTTATTTTAAATTTGCTCCACTTGCAGTCATTATGATAGGGAAGGTTCCTCGTTTGCTATTTTGTTTAATGTTTCTCAGATACAAGACGATAACAAACTATCACCGAATAACTGTATATCATTGAGTAACCAAGGTTTTCCCTACCTATTATCTTTTCTAACATACAAATGTAAAATTAAACCTATCCCCACGACCATCTGGATTCTAACTATAATTTAACGACGTGTTATCAGCCGCATAGATATTACTAATGTTGGAAACAGGCTTCATGCCATGGACGAGAAGAAACCAACAAAATACCTACATATATAATGCGCTAGTACTTATAAACGTTAATTATATATCACAGGTCCGAAACGACCACAACTGCAAAGAACATGATATGTGTGCCTTAACTTTTTATTAAACAATTTATCACCAACGTACCCCCGTACTTTCCGTTCCGATCGCCACAACCGTTATTCAACGTGAAGCACTTAATATTATAAATAAAAGGTATGCAACAATAAGATACGTCCGATTGTACGCTCTATGGATCGCAACGCCGAAGGGTCGAGGCGTGAGGCATCTCAGGAATTTTAATCGCATCCAAGCCTCTGCCTCGCTTGGGAGCAATAAAAAAAAAACACGCGGGCAGGTTGAATTTTGGTTATGGACGGACATTATCTAGCACCGACCTTCTTTTGTTTTTAATATGCTCCATTGTTTTGAATTTCGAATCGATATTTAGTCGATCCTTCCTTTTGTTTAACTGAAATTCTAGGCGAATCATATACGATTTTGAAAGCGTTCGTCATTGACGTCACAGGTTTACTAAAACTGAAGTCAACTTTGTTCGGTTATATAGGTTAAGTGCCGTGTTCAAGCTTGTTCTCTATTGCGATAGTAGCGTATAACAGTGATGGTTGAGTTAGTTATTTTAATGTCTTATAAACCAGATTTTACCAGGCATTAGGTATCGATGAGAGACGTAAAATTAGTTTCGAAAAGCCACAAGGGGAACTGAGACGGTATTATAGAGAGGCAGCTTCAAGAGTGAGCGGGACGGTTGTGAGGCAGTGTGGAGCAGAAACCGGTCCAAGGGAGGCAGATGCTCCGTAGAAACCCCCGGGGCAAAGTTACCAACAATGAGAAAATAATTATTAAAAACATTTCCAGTGAATTTCTGATTTTGCTTTTTACGGGAGTGGGAGGATCACCTCTCACATTTATTGCTTTAGGTAGTCCTTTTGGAGTTATAAATGTTTTAAACTGAAGCTTTAGTTTCCTGCAGCTGTTGTTCCTTGGAAACAATCTCTTGTTTGGGTCCTTTTGGTTTGCTTAAAGTTACATCACCTTTGATAATTAGCATTCAAGATGAAATTCTGTGTCTTACGTTGTTCATTTTTACCCACGACGGAACGGAGAAGGTATATGCGTTTAGGGTGAGAGCAGGTTGTTACCAGCAGGCGAATCACGTAACTTTATCTACTAACGGTAGATAGATTTTACTGTCAATTTTGAAGTATAAATGTATGAGGTGACAATTAAAATTTGACATTAAAATCTACCTAACGGTAGTAAAAGAGTTACGTGATTACTCCGCAGTTGTTTTAGGATCTTTTCAACAACCTAATGAACACTAACGAAAAACAAAAACCAAAACACTAAATACCATCGGCTTCGGCACTGTCAACGATCCAAAATCTCTTTATAATGAACCTGGACCCTTCTTAAGCAATTTGTGAACCTAGTTCTCATAATTTTAGATTGTTACCTGGAAGCAAGACGGCAAAAAGTTACCTCGCGTCGGAATGTAGGCAACGGGCCAAATTACTTGCCTGACGTACGTCAACTGTAGTTGGTAAAATTGCCTATTAAGATGGATATTTCGGTATGTGAAAGTAATGGGTTTGCTTATACTATACGCGCTTAGAAACAGTGCATTCAAATGAGACATAAGATATTATAACTGTCCGTGGATTGTGAAGATGTTATAGGTTTGAGAATAGCTATATTTCATTAACTTCACGAAGTATTACTTCTTATTTAGTAGTTCATAATTATGTGTCAAGCAAAATGGTATTTATATTTCGCTTCGGCTGTCGACGGCGTTTTCCGAAACATCATTTCTCCATATTCTTATATTATTTATTTTGATTGATCGCCTCAGATACAATCTTTAAAAAAAGGACAATAGACCTATGTGTGAATCTAAGGTAATCTAGAAGGAAAGATCACAATGACAAAATAATTAATATACTGCACCAGATATGGCAATCCGGTACATCGGTTAGTAGTGTGGGTGACACGACCTACATCATCAGCCTTAAGTGTGAGTGTGTCGTCGACAGTGACGTATGTGGTGTCACGATTCGGATTGTCAGACCTTGTTTTCTTAGACCATGTCTTAAAGCTAAACAATACTTGAGGTTCTGTATTATTATTATTACCTACTATACCTACCACTATTTTTCTCTTTCAAGCCTTGTTGTATGTAAATGGGTCAATCAACTGTTTCTTGTTATTATTATGTCCCATCAGCGAGGAGACAACTGTAACCAACCGAGTTTCTTAGAAAAATGTTTATAATATGGACTTCATGCCCAAGAAATGACTCAAGGCCAAATGGATTTATGCTCATCGCTAAAACTCATGTTTGGTAGATTTAAACCCTATAAAACAGTATAAAAAGTGACTCAAGAGATGTAACCAATGTAACGAGAAACAAAGAATAGTTGATCCACCCAAACCGACACACACTGTATAATTGCCATGAACATTTCATTGCTATTCGCCATAATCTCACGTTGTGTCGGCGTGCGATCCCATTCCTGTGTCCATAAAAAAAAATTAAACATGGACCTGGTACATGTGTGGCTTTGGAATTACTGAGTTGGTCGGCTAGGGAAAAAATGACAACTATCCTAGAAACTCGTGAGAGGCTGAGCGTGCATAGCTTAGGGTTGCCTTTGATCTTGAGCAGCGAATAACTTCCCAATAAACATTTAGGCTAAAAAATACTTTAAATGATTTTTTTTTTAACCTGACTGTGGCTTTATAGGCCGGGCCCAATAAAGCGATAGGAGTGCGCGGTAACTTTAAATGAGTTAATTAACAGTTAAAGGCTTTATATAGGAAAAATATATATATGTATGTATGTATGTATGTATGTATAATTATGTATGTAAATATATATTTTACCTACTTATATAAGCATATGTGTTTATGTGTTTTTATTGTATACTGTAATTATCTTTAATTTAATGTATGTATGTGTTATTTTCGCTCTTCTAGCTGTATTCCTGCACTGCCTGTTATAATTCTTGCAAAAATATTTCCTACTACTCAAAGGTCGTCTGGAGGAGATCGCTTTAAAGCGATAAGACCGCATGTTTTACCATTATTAATGTTACCGAATCTATATATGTACTCCTGTATTAGTGGTGCAATAAAGAATATTACTATTATTATTCTTATTATAAAAGATGATTAAGATATTAAATACATATTTAAAGCTGTACAGGAGTATAAACTGTGTCGTTTATACAGAGAAGCTGGTTAACGGCCATATATCAAAATTATTACTTTTTACTTCTTAATAGCATTGCAAAATACAAAAATACAGTTATAGTATAAAAATATGCTTGAAACAGTTTTAGAAGACTAGAGTCATATAAAGACTGTTTAAGAATAAAAAAAGCGAAAGCGTAGGGTTGTAGCTGCATAATGGAATTTTATTAAATCCTAAGTCAGCTAGTTATTTTGGCTTATTAACAGCTACTAACAAACTGGATTTACACTTGAAGCTGTATAATTTGCGGACCCTTTTGGATGTACAAGGGCTGTATATCCAGATATACAGCCTCTATGCAACCAAGTTTAACAGCCTAAAGTAAAAAAATAATTCACAACACAGCCTTTATAAAATTATAAGTGTTTATCGGGTATTAGCTCCTACTCTCAGACATATTAAACGATATGAGAATTCGCCGGAATTTTCTCTTGAGATTGTGTTAATTGGTGAGAAATCGCTAAGATTGTGCGTAAAAATATCTAAGATGTTATGTTTTCATAAGATTGTTGTATTTATTGAGTTTGAAATGAAATAACACTGACTTATGACAATTTGTCCCTACACAAGAGCGCCACCAGACGTCACACATTAATGTTCCAATCCTTGACACTATGCGCCCAAAACACTTCGACATTTACTAAGATATATGTATGTATAAGGAGAATATTTATACGTAATGAAATACAAATAAATCATTTTGCGGATTACGAGAAAGTTTTTTTGTAAGTAAATGCTCGTATTATTTACCGGTGACATAAAACTAAGTCTGCGCAATGTTGGAAAGAAAACCTGCAAGCAGATGAGCCGGGGGACGGGATTGCAAATGCACGTAAAGGTATTCAGGAACAAAAATGCGCACAAACGCACATCTACCTGCGCGGGCGCGTCCCGCTGGGCAAAGTTGCCCAAAACTATATGGTAGTAAGTCTGTACGTAGCTTTATAATGAGTTACTGCATTTTGAGACTATAATAAGAAGAGCTCTGAGGTAATCGTAAGGTACTATCGGTATTGCTTTTGAGAATTTTATATAGCGTAAGTTATAGATGGTGGTGGTTATCTCTTAATAAATACTTCACTATTATCAAACTGTATAGCGTCAAATGGTTTATCTACTACTAATCGTTGTCTTAGCTAACATCATAACCCCCCGGACTTGCTGATGATTATGATGATGATACTCGTAAACGGATATATATTATAATGTCTCATTTCAGGAATCAGGAATGGTCATTAAGTCATTATAGGGTAAATTGCTTATTGTTGGCCACGCACCAACAACTGGCCACTTCGCAAAAATATGCACAGAGCACACCGACATAAGGTTTAACGGATCTTTATAAAACTAAGTGTTGGATACTATACTAACTACACCGACATATTATGTTTATATCAACAATGTGAAGAATGTTAACGACAGAAACATATTAAACTATAATTGACGATAGGTATTTTTAGCTCTGATGTAAAACGTCACACGTCAACGATGTAATTCCCATTTACGTGCAATCAAACATTGATTTATGATAACAGGAATCCCCACTTTGACCAAAAGCGCTGATCTTCATTATTTTATTTTAAATGTTATATATTACTTGGCAAAGATTATATGTGGTGCACCCCTCGTAAGCTGATTACTCGGAAAATGTGAGAAAATCCAACCACAACTAACAACGTGATGCATGTGCGTTTGCCGCCCTTCTTGCATTCCGGTGCGCCGGCGGCTTTGCCTGAATTGCTGCATTTCTTGCTAACTAGCCATGAACACAAGACGCTGAGTAAGCGAATTGTGGTTCGTTCAATTATTGAGGCATTTGTCTAGGAATTTAAGCGCTCGGGCTGTGTTTTATAACAATTTTACGTTTCAAGTTTAAAGGCGGTCTAGAGCTACGAGCTAGGTAGCATAGCGAAATCCTTGATTATATAAGAATCCACTTTTTATAATTTATACAATTGTGGATGTTCGCGTGCGAGGACATGCGAGGTCATCGGGAGTCCGTTACAGTCAGTCCAGCCCGACACCTCTTCTCCGAACTTATTACGACAGATGGCCGTCTCTGGAAGGCGGGAGCTCGGCCCGGAGAGATCGACCTCCGAAATGCGCCCGAGATCGCATTCTTTCGGCGGCGCGGGCACATTCCACTGCGCGCCGAGCTCCGCGCTGCGTCAGTCGACGCGCGCCCTTTTGGGGGTTAAGATGTGTCCGTCGCGGACGCTCAAAATGTGGTCCCAGCCGCCCGTTCCCGAACTCGAGCCGTTCCGAGAGCGCGCTGCGACCGTCAGCGCTTGGTGCAAGGGCTGTTTCGGCAACCAAGTCGCCAAGATGGTCCGCGAGCCAGAATACGGCGTCCGCGTCGACCCTTCCTCCACCCGGCCGGCCGGCCTGCGCGTGCGCGATGAACCCCAATACCAGAATTTAGAGGATCTCCGCAAGCGTCCCGAATACGCTAACTTAGACGAGATCAGTCGCGAGTACGGTTACCGTTTGTGCCCTGAAGGACAGAATTTAGAGGACGAGGCGATTTATGAGAACATTTTGTCTGTGCGTCAGATCCGATCTGCGGAAGTGAGATTAGTGCCGATGTCGGATGTGCCATACTACGAAGGACAAGGATACGTGGCCACGCAAGTCCTGAGCAGGAATGGGACTTTTCCGCAATGCCCGCCCCACACTTGGAGCAGACTGCACCACGCCGTGCGACAAACTGGATCCTTGAGGGTCTTTACTGTAAATATCCAATGCTATAGGAATCCAAAGTAGATCTTCTATTGCGGAAGGTTTGTCTACGGTTTCCATTTGTGTTTTGTTACACTGATGGTTTTTTCTCTGGAGATTTTCAGGTTTTGACTAGGATTATTGTGTTCTGGGAATATTGAGTCCACGTTTTGTGTATTCTTCAATATAAATGTTATTGAATCATTAAAGGTTTTTAAATAAACACTGCTATCGATTGGTATCAGAAGTTCTCGATAGCGTTTCGATGCCCGATCGACGCCGCAGGATGTACCCGTATGAAATGATGTAGTTGCTTTTTTTACACGCATTCCATTCAAAAACTCGTTGCTCAGTAGGTATAACTACAGCGCTGTAGTTAGTCGGACCAAGTTTTTTATGCAGTCGCCGCAGTCACTCCACACCATTGCGTCCCCCTAAACACGATGGTGGTGATTCTAATTTCGGTCACTGGCCGAATTCAGCGTGTGCAAAAAAACTTGGTCAATAAATCGGTCACAAAAAATTGAGCTCAGGAATTTAGCTCTAATGACTTGTTAAAATTGGAGGGGTTTTGATGAATTTCGTGAGGAGATGTGAAGCGCATGACCCGATGTTTTGCTTTATTGTGAATTTGTTAAGGTCGGGTTTGGCTGTAAAATTGATATTGTAATGTTTCGACTTAACATACCCATTAATTTTCGATTTGCTCTTTTGCATGCAAATGAGCGAGTCTGATGGATGAACGTGTTTAAACGTCTATCGATTTTGCATTTGGCTACTATAAAACAAATTTTGACAAATACTTTAAAACCTAAGTATTTGTCAAATTAACTGGTGCAACGTTTTGATAAAACTAGACTGGTCCAGGTATCCGGCTCGAAGGACCATTGAGACAAAAGTTTGGACATGGAAATGTTTTTGATACTTGTATTTTTTATATGGGATGAGTTTAATTTTTGGAGATTAAAATTAAATTCATGGCCGTATTGGAAGTATTTGATACTATCGGAAATCATAACGTCCACCTTTTGTGTTCTGCCTAAAACACTTAATAAAATATAGGTTTAGCTCTCATTCAAAAAGTAGTATTCTATTTTTGTCAATGTTCACACATAAAGAAAGAAAGAAAAAAAAGAAAGAAAAAACATTTATTCGTGGCACAGGAGTGATACACATACCAAGGAGACATAAAACGAATGCTTAATTTTTTTTTTATTAATTTTACACTGCATGAAAACCAAGTTTATTTAGCACCCGTTGAAGTCTCTCACGTCTCTATCATCCACTACGCGCTAAAATACAAACTTCAAAGTCACAATGAGCATTTACTTAGCTGCTTTACTAGCAATATCTACTAAAAAGTCACTCTATACCCTACCGCCTAATCCTAATCTAAAAAACCGGCCAAGTGCGATTCGGACTCGTAGTCGTAGTCGGGCAAAAAAAAAAAGGTTTGATGTCTGAGAGCCCCCTTATATAATTATTTTATTCTGTTTTTTAGTGTTTTTTTGTTATACCGGCAACAGAAATACATCATCTGTGAAAATTTCAATTGTCTAACTATCACGGTTCATGAGATACAGCGTGGTGACAGTCGTACAAACAGACGGACGGACAGCGAAGCCCGTTTTACCCTTTAGGTACGGAACCCTAAAAATTTACATATACTTAATATTAACATTCCATCTCTGTTTGTCAACAGGCGAAGAAGGAGATGTACGATGTGAAGAAGCAGAGGCTGTGTTTAGCGCAGGACGAGTATAAGCATTTGAACAATGCTCTGTCTACGCTGGCTGCCTCCCGGACGAGCTGTGAGTACCTAAAAAACTTACATATTACTGTAAAAAGTGGGTAACACAGTGGTAAAAACCATTCGTTCATACAAATGGTGAGCCATACAAGAACCACTGAGTTACTCGATTTATGGATTTAGCTGTGGTTCGGTAATTACCAAAAACTATCGGAAATGATACTCTAATTAAACCTCTTTCTAAATAACAATACAAGGATATGAAGTGAGGGCCAAGTATTCCAAAATCTGCATAAAAAAAATGACCGAAAATTATGTACATGAAAAATGAGCTCAAGTAGCTGGACAGTTTCGAACTTTGTCGCTTTCATCCGTTGAAAATTTAGTATGGCAGTTTATACATGACATTAAAGCGATAGAGTACGTTTGTACTCATGTAAATACCTTTTTTACTCACCTTTTACTAAAGAAATAATGGTTAAGCTCTTAGGACAGAGTCCGAGTTCCGGTGAGATCACGCCGCGCTTCTGATTCTCCTTGAGTCGCTAGTGTCCATAGGTTACGGTATCTGCTTACAATCAGGTAAACCGTAAGCATTTTTTTTTGAACCTGACTGTGGCTTTATAGGCCGGGCCCAATAAAGCGATAGGAGAGCGCGGTTGGAGAGTAGCCTGGGGAAAATCCAGGGGAAAACCTCCGGCACGACCACGCGTGTGGTTTGGAACACTGGAATACTCTAAGAGTTTGCGCTCCAGTGAGATGGGTTGAGCGGTTTCAACTGGTCTGTGTTTCAACCGAGTCTGAGGCGTGAGTGGAATCGAGCTACTGGGAGTTTTGTCGCTGGTTCACTAAACCTAGCCTAGCTGAGAAGAGTCCAGCAAGAAACTCAGCTAGGCCCGACCTGGGTCGAACTGACTCTACCCGGTGTGCGGCGGTACCGGGACGAATATGGACTATATGTGTCACTGTTTGTCGCGATCGCGCGGTGGACGTCCCCGCCCCGTAAGCTTGTCTTCCACCGTCGTTGTATAGAAAGAAATCGTTGGTACAGTCTGCATCAAAAGTGACGACCTAAATGAAGTGGTCAAAGGCTCCCATGAGTTTCAGACATGGAAATGTAATAAACTGAGGGTGATTGAAAATGATTTTCACCCCCAGTCAAGCACCCTCATTGCGCGTGGCTAGCTCGGTTGGCAGCAATCCCAGTGTCGCCTCCCGCGCCAGCGTCGCCGCCAACACCGAGCAGTCCTCTGCTCCTGTGGACCACTTATGCGCAAAAGAAGTATTTATCTAGGGAGGCACATCATGCCCACAGAGGACATACAATAGATTGCGACCCAAAGAATCTGGAAATTCCTGGAGGCAACGGGTATAAGCAAAGAGCTTTAAGGGCTGCCACAATAGATCAATACTGGTCGAGGCGGCAAAGAAGGCCCACAACTAACAATAATAATAATAATAACACCGAGCAGCCCAGCGAGCCACGCGCGCGGCCGTCACGCTTGGTTCTCATGATTAAGGGCCACGTATTTTCAATACTTTATTTTGTTTTATGTGCTCACAAAACGAATTGTACTATATAACACGCACACAGAGAAAAGTACAGAGACATACAACTAAATTTCAGATTTATAAATCGGACGAATTTCCGATCGAATCTCGTTGATGCTTGAACAACGAAAATGGCAACTGCCTGATATAAGTAAAACTTATACAGACTATAATTAACAATAGGCGGTCTTATCGCTAAAGTGAGATCTCTGCCAGACAACCATACTACATTGGAGCCCGAAACGCACCTGCTACATATTCAGAATATTGCTATAGGCTCTAGTTTTTGTGGATGCGACTGCTATTTGCTACCTTTACGAAAAACACGCCGCTTTTACGCTGTACTAAAATTGACATACTTAACACTAAGATTTTTTTTTCATTTCTATTCAAAGAATATCAATACCAGTTTAATAATGTATGCATGCATTTTATAAACGTAATTTTGTATATTAATTACTATATATCTCATCCTTGTCCCACAGTACCACGGCATCCTATAAAACCGTATTTATCTCCGCATGTTTTCATGGCTACGATTTAACTCGTATATACATTCATTAATTTACTCCCCCTGCATTCAAATCTAATAGGACCTTTATTATTAAAGGTATAGGGTTTAAAATGTACAAGTTGCTTTAAATACACCATGAGAAGATTGTAAATTGTAATCAACACAAATGCACCAAAGGCATTACGATTGCAAATCGCACAGATGGTATGTGGCCAGTGCTTGTTTACATTGCTGGGCCGCTGGAGTCCTGTTCTTGATCCGTGTTATTTAAACGATCTACGGTTTACGACGTGTAAATATAATGAAATAGGTACAGTCTGCAGTCATATCTGACATGATGAAGCTCTTAAAAATATTCGACTCGCCAGCGGGCGGATTTACAAATGTGTAGAGTTGTCTGATAATTGATGTCGGTACTCACATTTCTGTTCCAGTTAGGACAGTATATATTAGTATTTTTTTTATTGTTCAGAACACATACAGTTATACATAAAAAGATAGAGGTAAGTTACAAATATGTATAAAAACAGACCTGGAGGTTCATAAATAACGACCGCTTTAGCCTAGTTGGTAGTGACCCTGCCTTCGAAGCTGGAGGTCCGGGGTTCGAATCCCGGTCAGGGCATTTATTTGTGTGATGAACACAAATATTTGTTCCTGAGTCATGGATGTTTTCTATGTATTTAAGTATATATTTACCTATATAAGTATGTATATCGTCACTTAGTACCCATAGTACAAGCTTTGCTTAGTTTGGGACTAGGTTGATTTGTGTAAGATTGTCCATAAATATTTATTTATTTATTTTTTAAATATTTACAAATGTGTAGAGTTGTCTAATATATCTTTTTTACTTATTTATAATTGATGTCGGTACTCACATTTCTGTTCCAGTTAGGACAATGTATATTAGTCATTTTTTTTATTGTTCAGAACACATACAGTCATACATAAAAGGATAGAGGTAAGTTACAAGTATGTATAAAACAGACCTGGAGGTTCATAAATACAAACAAATAATATGCAATAACAGTTTCTTACCGCGTAGGAAAGTAAGTGGGATTTTGTTAGGGATAGCATTATTAAATTAATATCTTTTAATTAAGATGAGATTCCTGGCATTAGTATAACATAGCCAATTTCTTGATGTATACAGGGTGGTAAAAACTTATGGATCTTTGAGGGAAACTGCCTCCTACCTACCTACAACCTACTGCCTTAAATCCTTAAATGTTCGATAATCTTACTTAAAGGAAACGTTCTTTTTTTTTTTAAAAAGAAATATAACTGTATTCAAAGACGTTCTAAAATTCGCTTGTCTCACCCGGGAAGTGAACCAGTCAAAAATTCAAACAATAAGCAGCCGCTATTTTATTCCACTAGTCGATACAGGTCAATGTTAAAGATAAAAATTCTCTAAGAACATTGGGCCTTACACACATCTGTTGTAGAAGATATCTATAAAACAGAATATTTAGTACACGAGCTCTTAGAAAATCTTAGAACATTTTAGAAAACCTTTGAATTCTTTTTTTCTTTTAAAAATAAAAGAATGTTTCCTCTATAATGATCTAAAATAAGGATTTAAGGTAGTTACCATCCATAGCTGATATTTTTCATCCTGTTGCAAGCTAGCTGTATTAAGGTTTTATTTATATACATTCTTTTCACTTGATACTAGCTAGGACAAGATATATACATATAATCCATAATTCCACATTCCCGCTACTTAATTTTACGATTATTTTGTTTTTAATTATGCATTGTTTATGCAAAATGAAATGCTTGGTTTTATATACGTTAACACATTTATTGGCCGGAACCGGCCTAGAGGCTCTGCTCGTTGACACCGATACCATGCGTTTCCTCTATGTAGAGGAAATTGCGTAGCGCTACGAAAAACTTAGCAGCGACATTTAATAAAATCAACAACATAAATTACGTGACATCACTACTTTCAATAACATGCTCTAAATATATTCCCTCAAATTATATACTTATGCAACAATAAACTTATTATCTATTTTGACACCAAAAGTTGAGTACAGCACCATGTAGTATGAAATGTATTATAAAATTGTAGGAACAACACATAATGGCTTATTATGTCAGAAAGCGTATTCAATGGGTTTATTAAAATGTCTAATATTTTCATGCATTTTTTTTTACGCACCGCTGAGTGCTCGCCGACCAAAGCTTACAAGATAGGTACTCTGGCGAACTGATAATGTGTCTCGATCCTACAATGATCCATATTACTTACCAGTCAATATCTCATAATCACATACTTATTCCAGTGAACTGATAATCTGTCTCGATCCCACAAGGATCCGCATTACCCTCCTAGTCAATACCGGTACCTATCTATTGAAGTTTTATTTTGTTGTCTGGCATTGACTATTAATTACTGAGTCAGTGACTCCGGTATGAAAAAACTCATGCGTTTATTGAAAGATCTTTATCTTTATTATTGTGCCTGATAGGCGTATGAATATAGTTTTTAATAACATCTTTTGCATGCAAAGGATATAGAATGGAAAACACTTGATTCAAAAAGAACCGTCTAAGTTTTTTTATACCTCCTAATAATTAAACTTTGTGGTACTTAGGTATCTATTCGTTTGAAAATCAGACACACGTACATTATTTTCTATAACTGTTTAAACAGTAAATATTGGCAAACGGTTATAGAATTATAGCCCGTACCGTATGAGCTCAATTGACGTCTTACTCGTTTATAAAAACGCGTGGTATCGTGTGGGGCATAGAAGATGTCATCTCTCATCTTATCACAAATTATGTATTACTTTTTGTCTTCTCTAGCTAAAACTAACTTTTTATTTCCAGTGTGCTCATCCACGACCTCCGTGACGACGACGTCGACGACCTCACGTCACGATCCGGACATGCTCCGGTCCGAGGTGACACAGGCCCGTGGTCGCGTCGCTCAACTGAGGAAAGAGCTGAGGCAGGCGAGAGCTGAGGTCGCTTGTGCAAGGCGAGGCGTGGATACGCTTGCTGAGTGAGTTTGAATCATGTTCTTAGAGGCTGAGAATCGATTTTTGCTCCGGTCGGAGATAACGCAGGCGCGTGATCACGTTGCTCGGTTGAGGAAAAAGCTGAGACAGGCGAGATCTGAGGTCGCTTATGCGAGGTGTGGCGTGGATACGCTTGCTAGTGAGTTTAAGTCTGGTTCTTAGACGCTGAGTGTCGATTTTTGTTCCGGTACGATGTGACACAAGCCTTGGTCGCGTCACTCAGCAAGAGTTAGGCGAGAGCTGAGGTCGCTTGTGTGAGGCGTGGCTAGAATACGCTTGAGTGAGTTTGAATCTTGTTGTTAGAGGCTGTGAGTTGTTGTTCCGGTCCGAGGAGACGCAGGCGTGATCGCGTCGCTGAGGTGAGGAAAGAGTTTGGTTTGGTATATGAATGATTATTCTTATCTTAATTATTTCACCTCTTAGATGGTTTCTAAGTTCTGAGATAGGTAGATGAAACCTGATAGCTTGCCGTTGATATAGCGAGCATTTTTCTTAAACGTGTTTCATTTCCTTTTCAGAGTGGAACAAAAACTAAGCGCCCAACAAGGTTGCTACAACATCACCGAAGCTCAAGCCATCATGACCGAGTTGAAAAACATCCAAAAGTCTCTCACCTCAGGCGAAAAGGAGAGGGCAGACCTCATGCAATCTCTAGCCAAACTCAAGGACGACTTAACAAGACTGCAACTGGGAGACGCGTCCCCAGACCTCTCAACCTTAAGTCTCCCTCAAGAGAAACTTAGCACTGCCTCCCAAACAGACTTATGCGCAGACTTAGTACCCATAGGTACCAGGCTCGCAGAAATGGCGAGAGTTCGTCTACAATACGACGAGGCTAGAAAAAGAATACAACAGATCCAGCAGCAGTTAGCAGATTTAGAGGACAAAGTCCAACCCGGGCAAGCGGAATCTGATAAAGACCGCTTACTACTATTCCAAGAGAAAGAACAATTGCTTAGAGAGTTAAGAAGTATAACGCCTAGAACTAGATCCAAACAGGAGATGACTGACATACAGATTGAGTGTAAAAGGTTAGAGCAGGATTTGAAAAACGCCTTTGAAATGTCTAATAAATGTATAGCGGATCGATTGAGGTTACATGAAGAGAAACAACTTTTGTTACAACAACTGAAAGACGCCTTAACGTCAATGACGACTTTGGAAGGGCAGTTGAAGACGTTATCAGCCAGTACGTTGTCTGTATCAAGTAGTTCGAGTTTAGGATCGTTGTCTACGGCGAGCAGTAAAGGGTCTTTGAGTTCTGGCATCAGTTTTACTGATATCTACGGCGGTTCTCAGATCGCCAGCTCGTTCCAAGCCGACAAACCTATTGATATGGTCGATCTACATAGAAGAGTTGAAAGGTAAGTCCACACCTGCAATATATCCCAAGATGGATTGGTAAAATTCTCCATTTTTCAAAGACTGATAAAAAAATCGAAACAGCAAAATGTCATCTCACTCACACCTTTTTTAGGGTTTCGTAGCCAAAATAGCGAAAACGGGACCATTATAGTTTTTTCATGCCTACGTCCGTCCGTATGTCACAGCCAATTCCAGCCAATTACTCGGAGACTATAAGTACTACAATTATGAAATTTGGTAGGAAGTTGTATTCATATATTAGTGTTAGTAAGTAATAAATTAATTAAGGGGTACACCTCACATTGTAACCGGAGGATGAGAAAAAATTCAATACACAGTGTGTTAGGTATACAGGGTGTCCCACGGCTATGCCAAATGGAGGGAAAGGACCTTGAATATTGTAGATGGAACATTTTACTGAAAGAAGATATTATTTGAATTTTAAAAACAATTTAAACTGCATTCACAGATATTTAAATAATAATTTAACCTTGAACCGGGAATCGAACCCGTTACACAAGAAAAAAAATTACCCTATAGCTTTATCATACCAATCGAAAGACTTCATCATATGGATTATTTTATGCTAAATAACATAGTATCAGAAATAAAAGGAAGACCATGAATTTTAACATTTTTAATACAAAATTAATCAATTGATCACGTGTAAAGGGTTCGATTCCCGGTTCAACCATAAAAATATTTAAATATCTGTGAATGCAGTTTAAATTGTTTTTTAAATTCAAATAATGTCTTCTTTAAGTAAAATGTTCCATCTACAATATTCAAGGTACTTTCCCTCCATGTGGCATAGCCGTGGGACGCCCTGTATAGATTACCTTTGGGATAGGCCTTTAAAAATCATATAGTAGTTTCTAAAAATCTTTTTTTCTAAATTAGACAAGTCAAGTCCCGCATTACGAATTATTGTTCTCTTCAGATTACTACGCGGCACGAGCTATACGGCTGATAGCGCGACGCCGGGCGCAGGTAGCTCGCCGTCGCAACCCTCATTGTCACCTCGAAGCAGTCTATCTTCAGCCAGCCCTCCGCCACCACCGCCCTCTTACACTCAGGTAAGATTTTTAAAGGATTTTATTTTAAACTATATTTAGCTCGCGTCTTCGTCCGCGTAGAACTCTTTTAGAATGTTATTGCTACTTTTTATATCAGGCACTTACCTAGTCAGTCATAAGTCTTTTGGTAATTTACTTTTGTAATTTTTTATTTTGCTTCTATGACATTTATTATCATTAATATTTTTGTTTTTTTTTTGTATGTAATAATTTTATATTTAGCTCGCGACTTCGTCCGCGTAGAACTCTTTTAGAATGTTATTGCTACTTTTTATATCAGGCACTTACCTAGTCAGTCATAAGTCTTTTGGTAATTTACTTTTTTAACTTTTGTAATTTTTTATTTTGCTTCTATGACATTTATTATCATTAATATTTTTGTTTTTTTTTGTATGTAATAATTTTATATTTAGCTCGCGACTTCGTCCGCGTAGAACTCTTTTAGAATGTTATTGCTACTTTTTATATCAGGCACTTACCTAGTCAGTCATAAGTCTTTTGGTAATTTACTTTTTTAACTTTTGTAATTTTTTATTTTGCTTCTATGACATTTATTATCATTAATATTTTTGTTTTTTTTTGTATGTAATAATTTTATATTTAGCTCGCGTCTTCGTCCGCGTAGAACTCTTTTAGAATGTTATTGCTACTTTTTATATCAGGCACTTACCTAGTCAGTCATAAGTCTTTTGGTAATTTACTTTTTTAACTTTTGTAATTTTTTATTTTGCTTCTATGACATTTATTATCATTAATATTTTTGTTTTTTTTTTGTATGTAATAATTTTATATTTAGCTCGCGACTTCGTCCGCGTAGAACTCTTTTAGAATGTTATTGCTACTTTTTATATCAGGCACTTACCTAGTCAGTCATAAGTCTTTTGGTAATTTACTTTTTAAACATTTGTAATTTTTTATTTTGCTTCTATGACATTTCTTATCATTAATATTTATGTTTTTTTTTGTATGTAATAAATAATTTTAAGCATTGTATTTCAAACACAATAGCTGTATTGTTTATGAATAAATACTATGACTCATCTCTATTCCATACAAACTTCCACCCCTTAGTGGATGATTTCTGGTATAAAAGTATCCTTTGGCCTTCCCCGGGACTCAAACTGTCTCCGTACCAAATTTCATCGGTTCAGCGGTTTAAGCCTGAAGAGGTAACAGACAGACAGACACACTTTCGCATTAATATTAGTATATTAGTATTAGTACGGAAGTATGGATATCATAGTTTTCCGAAGAAATGGTTAGCCGAGAGTTCACTAGTTTCCGCTTTAATTGCATTCCGACCTTAGTTGGTCGTTCTCTGCAATCACCCATTATATTTGAGTGTTATTACGCTCGTTAACAAATGAAGTAACCACCACAACCAATCCGTATACATTTTTTGGTGGAGATAGAACAATGGAATTCCATGTGGTCTATATTTGGTGGGTTAGCACAACTTGCTGCCAAGTCACGTCTTGTGTCTCCGCCATTCCTGTCTCACTCGTATAGGGCGAATTAGAAAGAGGAAGGTGTCTTTGTCTCGAAGCTCGCTCGTTGAGCTAACTAGAAATATTGGAGATGCATCTTCATGTTGATGTGTCATCAACTTAATGCCTTTGCCTTTAATAGCTCTGCTTACTCACTGCTGACGAAAAGGAAACTTTATCAAGTCCAAAACAATAGTAGATTGTTAACCAATGGTTGAAAGCGACCCATTCCACCCGAGATATTTCAAGATAGTTAAGGGTGAAATGGGTGCTTTCATTCGAGTTAAACACTCTACTTTTCATTTCGACTATGAGGAAAATAAATGAGAAATAAAAGTGGATTCAGTAATAGAAACATGCGCTGCCCGCGGCCTAAACAACTTTAAAAAAATTACTTTCCACCCTAGGGTGGAAAAGCGACTTTCAACCCGGCTATCTCCTTATGAAAATTGAACTTTCCAAACAGGAGAAATGAAAATTGTATTGTTTTCAGGTTGAAATGCAGAGGCGTCAGCAAAGAGAACTGGAGGAGAAACTTGCCGAAATGAGGATAGGTGTTGCAGGCCTTAATGAAATCACAGGCCTTGCGACGAGTAAGTACTATAAACTTAGTTTTTCAATCATGGTTTAAAAATGTTTTTATATGTTCATCATATTTTTTTCACATTACATTATATTTATCAGTTTCTATCTTCAGAGTGGCCAATAAATATGAGTTAGGTACTGAAGTCGGTTTATGTTAATAATCGACTTCGAAACAATCATCATTATAATTCGAATATATTTGTGTCCAGCACTTGTGACTAGGCTGATAATGGTATGGTTTTTATCGGGTCTTATAAGTAGTGAAGCAGTTTCCTGCAAGTTACATCTAAAGTTTTTTTAGATACGAAGCCAGCCCTGACAACTGTCATTTCCATACATTTTATAGCCCACGAGTGACTTTTAGGTTAGGTTAGGGAATCTGAAAAAAAGTGTAGGAGTATGAAGTTTTAAATCCTGCCTGTTTCCAGTACCAGTACAGCTGCAAGGCCCAGGCCGGCCATGTGAACCACTGTCGCCGATCTCCGAGACCCCGCCACCTCCGCTCTCGCCTAGGACTCCCTCTTCTAGTGGTAAGTGTCATTTATCCATTTATCTACACCCAAATCCTCAACCCGTCGTCTACCGGTCCCTGGGATCCCAGGGATCCTAACAAAAGATTGTAGTCCGAAACATGTCGCTAATAGTGACTTTCCAAGTGAGTTCCAACCGTTGTTCTCTTATTAAGTGTAAATTTGTCTCACGTTAGTGTAAATTTATGTATTGTTATTGTTTATTTTTTTCGCCGGGAGACAACGGCTTAAGCGACGGCTGTTTTCAAAAACCAAAAGACCAGAAGATGAAGTTATTTTGAAGATTTGGTTATTCGGTCCTCAGGTGACCGTAGGGCTGGCTCGTTCCTCGCTCAGCGAATCGGCATTGCCATTCAGCGAGGCAACGCGGCCAGCCTTATGGGAACTCTGCCCAGTGGCAGCGACTTGGGCGACCCATGCCCAAACAGATTAGGCCTTTAGTTTAGGTTAGGTTTAGGTAGTTAACATTTTGTTTTGATTTTGTTCTATATTATACCTGGTACCTAATAAAATTATGTAAGATCATAAAGAACAGGTAATCAAGCATTTTTTTTACTCAAATAAATACTTGATCATTATGAAGGCTTTTACTAAATGTATGTACCTAATCTCAATAAAACTTACGGTGGTATTCGCTACCACTTAAAGAACACATTAGATGTTACAGTCCCTATATATTATTGGATTCTATATGAATAATTAAAAATAAGTGCTATAATCGACTACTTAGGGTCAGTTGCACCAACATACGATCACAGGCCGGTCATCGTCAAATATGGCCCCGGCAGCTGTCATCCCATAAAAACTTGTCAAACTTGTCAAACTTTCCATACAATCAGTTTTTAACGAACACTGCTTACGATTACAGACGGTTTGGTGCAGTCCACCCTTAGTGTCGAAATCTTCGGTCACAGTATTAGATAGGCGACTAAATTGATTCAAGCATATTATAAGATAAACGATTACATCATGGATAGATTTTCAAAAGCATATTATAAGATAAACGATTACATCATGGATAGGGATGTTTGGCAGTGATAGCGTCCCGCACAAGTAATCTAACACAGAAATATTTTGTCCTTAATATTAAAAAATATGTATGTATGTTTATACTGTAGCATTTGAATTTTGTACTATTTTTACTGTCATTTTATATACATTGTATATTGTTTTGAAAAAATGACACCTCGCCGAGTTTCTTACGCCGGTTCTTCTCGAGGCAGAGGTTTATTTTATGAACCGGTGGTAGTTTTTTGACATTCATAAGTCCATGTAACATGCCTAAATTGAAGAATAAATGATTTAATTTAATTTATTTTTATTTCATGATTTCATTTCATTTCATTTCAAGTATGAAATTTTTGTATAGTACCACTGCCAGCGACGTGGTACCCCTCGTAATTAGAAACCTTGAAGACCATGGTTTCTTTCATAACCTATACTCTTCGTTTTACATGCCTGATTGTATGTATCTCTTTGTCGTCAGGTACTAACACTAGATCAGTGTCGGCAGCCGTAAGCGATGAGTCGGTGGCCGGAGACTCGGGCGTGTTTGAGGCGGCCCAAGGCGATGCTAGCGCAGGTTTGTATCAATACAATTGATTCCATTGTCAATGTAACTAGATGAAAGTAGGTACTCTAATCAGGGCATGGTAACAAAGCTTTGGTGCCATAGCATTTTATTTACCGGTCCCTTATATTTTAACAACTTTTTCAATTGTTTTTTGTAAACCCAGATATAATTTATGACAGGAGTCAAGGTTCAAATTTAAACAATATTTTATATATTTATTATAGGAAAAACAGACTACCCTTTGTTTAAATTTTAATTGTGATATCTTATACCTAGTTCCGATTTGGATTTCGAGTAACGCACGGTATTCTTTGGCTAAACTCCTTTAGTATATATAATAATTATTAACTGCACTAATTTATTATTATTTATTATTTTTTTACAGTGAACAGTACGCAAATTGAGATCAAATTGCGCTACTGTATAGAAGACAGCGCGCTAGAAATCAGCATACTGAGGGCGCGGAACCTCAACGCACTCTTCATCGATGTTGGCACTGAGGTGTAAGTAAAGTTCGAGTGTGCTTTAGAGAGCCGAGTTTTGAGCGAGGCCTTTTATCGAAATAGTTACGAATTTTGTTCGGGAGGAATTCTATTTGTAAAATTGCAACGTTTGGCAGTGGCAATGCTGCTAAAGTTTTTTAAATTTTTAAATACAATCTACCTAATATTTGATTAACCCCCGACGCGCAACGCAAAATAGGGGTATTTTAAGTTTAATATGCGTGTCTGTTCGTGGCATCGTAGCTCCTTAACGGATGAACCGATTTAAGTGCGATTTTTTTTAAATGTTGCAACCCTTACGCACCAACGTTAAATAGGAAGACACGAATTATGTATAGAGTTTATTTACATTAGTTATATACAAATATACAAAATAATAACACGTTGATCGCGGTATTAGCTATGTTTTGTGTCGGGTTTTTTTTCATTAATTTGTATAATGTATTACAGTGCGGTGCTAGGCGCCCTGGTTATCGGCGGTGGTACCTGTGGCATAACATTCAGCAGCTCATCACTGCCGTGGCGCGGTACTACACTAGCGTGGAGGCACGTGGCGAAGGCCAGTGTAGCTGGGACACGTGCTTTACGAGCTGCAACGCTGCAAGTCAATCTCGTGTGCAGAGCGGAGTGTTTGGTAAGTTCAAATATTTATTATTGGTGCTAGGCTCTCTAATTATCGGCGGTGGTACCTGTGGCATAACGTTCAGTACAGTGGAGTGTTTGGTAAGTTCAAATACCTATTATTGGTGCTAGGCGCTCTAATTATCGGCGGTGGTACCTGTGGCATAACGTTCAGTACAGTGGAGTGTTTGGTAAGTTCAAATACCTATTATTGGTGCTAGGCGCTCTAATTATCGGCGGTGGTACCTGTGGCATAACTTTCAGTATAGTCGAGTGTTTGGTAAGTTCAAATACCTATTATTGGTGTTAGGCGCTCTAATTATCGGCGGTGGTACCTGTGGCATAACGTTCAGTATAGTGGAGTGTTTGGTAAGTTCAAATACCTATTATTGGTGC
Organism: Epiblema foenella; assembly: GCA_963556455.1. Lineage (NCBI taxonomy): Eukaryota > Metazoa > Arthropoda > Insecta > Lepidoptera > Tortricidae > Epiblema > Epiblema foenella. Next base: position 6,061,925 of record OY747110.1, read on the forward strand.
TAGGCGCTCTAATTATCGGCGGTGGTACCTGTGGCATAACTTTCAGTACAGTGGAGTGTTTGGTAAGTTCAAATACCTATTATTGGTGCTAGGCGCTCTAATTATCGGCGGTGGTACCTGTGGCATAACGTTCAGTATAGTGGAGTGTTTGGTAAGTTCAAATACCTATTATTGGTGCTAGGCGCTCTAATTATCGGCGGTGGTACCTGTGGTATAACGTTCAGTACAGTGGAGTGTTTGGTAAGTTCAAACACCTTTTAACGGTGCTAGGTGTTCTGGTAATTGACGGTGGTACCTGTGGCATCGCGTTTAGCAGCTCATCAAACCGCCGCATCGTACTTAGCCGCTGTTAGAATACGATCGGAGGTGACAGTTTTCAATACACTTACGCCAAAGTGTATATAAGGTTTTTTAAGCCAAGCGTTTGTTATGTTGTTAAGTGTATTAGTGGTTTGTTATTATTGCTTGTTTATTATTATTCTTATTTTTTTAGCTAGTTCTTGTTAATTCTGTGTGTTTGCGTTTTCGTCATTGTGCCGTGAAATCACCAAATGGTCACAACGGAAGATCAGCGCTGGCCCTGCCAGCATAACGCTGAGTTGTGACCATTTAGTGGCAATATGTTATTCTGTTCTGTCATCTTTGTAAATGTCTTGTTTGTCGCGAATAAATGTTTCTTTCTTTCTTTCTATATGTAATGACAGCTATTCCGGTGGTGGGTGAATCAACTTTTTAGTGCCACTCGTTGCCTAGTTGTCCATGGGACAAAATTCGAATACAATCGTGGTTCTAAGCTATTTCAGTTTATCAAACATACGTATTTGTGGTACTTATAAGCTATTTCCATAATGGTCCATCTACTAAGCATGTTAGTACAACATAATACTATTTTTTTTTTGAACAAACTGCGCCACTAGTGTCCCTTGGACAACGGGTCAAGATAACAGCACAAAAAAGTTGATCCACCCTGGTAAACTAATCCGGGTCTTGTAATATCGTGGCGCGGTACTACACTAGCGTGGAGACACTAATAGTTACCATGGAAATCATACTCGAAAGTGGACTTAATTCAAAACAAAGTAGCAGTATTTGAATTTATTTGTAATTGAATTCTCGAAAAATTTGTTTAACGATTTTAATGAAATTTACTTTGGGATTATTGGGGCGTAAAATCTGTTTATCTGTCATTCCCAAAACGCCAAGTTTTCTTCGGTAAGACACAAAAAATACCTCTTAAAATGATGACAACTAGCCAAATTTGAGTATTCGGCGTAACAGCCTCGAGTGCCATGTGAATCACGAAGGCGAGAGCGATTCCAACTGACCCACACTCCCCTCCTCCACTTTGTATCGTCACCTTCACACAATAAGACTCAATTTTCTTTACAGGGTTGCGCGCAAGTGAGCCTAGCGGATTTCGACCCGGACACCGTGTCGCAGAAGTGGTACAATGTGTTAAGCTTCAGATGTATGAGAAGGGATGAGAGTTCGGACGAATCTACGGTTATATCTTCGCAGACGTCTACTCTCACTAGGAATAGAGGTGAGTTTATAGTTAAAGTTAGATCGTTTCTAATTTACAACCGAAAAAAGTATTACCCGCCTAAAGCGTAATACTTGAAGTAAGTATACTATACTCTATCTTGAGCGTAGCGAGGGATTCAAGTATGCCTGACAGACTCGTACTCACCATACGAGATTTTCTCAGGGAAATTCAGGGAAATTTTTTTTTACTCCAGGCTACTCTTCAACCGTGCACTCGTATCGCTTTATTGGGCCCAGCCTACAAAGCCACAGTCAGGTTAAAAAAAATATTTACGCCCAAGACGAAAATAAATGCTGCCGTGTGATACAGTTTTTCAAACATTCTAAGGGCAAATGAGTCATTGTTGCCCCCAAATGAGGGAAGTAAAGTACGACTTTGATCCCTCATTCGAAGGCAACAACCATTCTTTTCTAAATAGCAGGTGTGAAAAGTACAATTTTGTTTGAAGGTCCAGAGAGTATGACTGGTGCGGAGTGCAACGTGGATTGCGGAGATAACTCAGCCTCTGAAGATGAAGAGTCTAGGGAACCACTTAATCAGGTAAATATTAACTTGTCAAACTTAATTAATGCTTTCTGACTTTATTTAAACAAGTATACAATGATCTTTTCTTCAAGACTACTGTAGAAGGGAAGATTTAAGGAACTACATGTAGGGTAGGGCAAAAAAAACCTACTTCGAGAATTAAAAAAGTGGAACTTAAGGCAGTGTCCTTCGAGAAAGTAAAGGAAATGATACTCTTAAATTAAAAATAGGATACAATACAATACAAATTAATTATTGCATAAAAATTATTGCACATCTCAATAAAAATACAATAGTTAGGATAGGATAAATAGGGGCAAAAAAAAGAAAGAGACTGAGAATCGATATACCAATACTTCCATCTTCGCAGCCTAAAGTCAACCATCGTAATATCAAACATAATGTCCATTTTGTGTCTTTCCTGTATCGAACTCTGTGCTTGCCTTCTTTGAAAGTTTTTACACGACTTCTTTGCTTCATACGACGTATTTAAAGCTCAATTTCCTTTGCCATCAGATAGTAGAAGAAGATTCCCTAGAAGATTACATTCCTGAAGATGAATTAGTGTTAGAAGAAGAGTACCTACACCCGTCCACTGCCGAGAAAGAGACAAACACAGAGTGCAATTTCTGCCCGGAGGGAGCGAGACAACTACATAGAAGGTACGCGTCACACTAGACTGCCTGTTTTCATTTTCATTCAAAGGTGCCTTCAAATCTGGTTATTACTTTGCCTTTACTGCCCGAAGAGTAATTTTATCTGATGAAGGCGGGAGAGCCATGGTTGTGTGTTGAGATAAATACTTGCGCATTACATATTGTCTATATATGCGTCAGCGTAGGAGCTATAAGTTTGAGTTCACGTTGTCTATGTGTTTGTATGTGTCGCAACTACAACTATAGAAAGAAAGAAAGAAAGAAAGAAAGAAAGAAATATTTATTTGGTACAAGTTGTTTACACATTCTAGGATATAGTAAATAGGTACCTATTTAGTACCAAAATGGGTGCCGCTCAGCATAGTGTCATGAAAATCATGACGCTGATTTTCAGGGCAACCAGGAAACAACATGAAATTACAAAACAATAAACATGAGAGAGAGCTGTCCTTAATATACAACATGACATTGACAATGTGGGAAATGTGTAGCCATACAGAATAATATTTTGTACGTGCACATACAAGCTAAATCGTTGATTATAATACTGAACTTACATGAAGCTAACTAACTAGCTAACTATGGCTATCTCGCGCTCGTGTGATGAAAGTACTGTATCTATAGTCGTGGTGCTTGCTGGCAACGATATGCGACATAAGCGAAGTAACCAATTTCGAAGATATATCGTTAATGCTTTTGTGACTAATTCTATGGTTTTGGTAATTTTATACAAGGTTAGGTTGCAAGAAGTTTTTTATTACCTTTTTTACTATTGGGAAATATTTTGTCATAATTTTCATACTTACCTACATGTTTTAACATATGTGGCGTTGGTAAGCCAATCACCTTACAAAATGACACGAATTAGTTGAATTCATGTGTTAAACATTTTGCCATATATAAGCCTCCGGTGAATAAAACACAAGTAGGTATACCACAATTTAAATTTAAGGCAAAAATATAGCCAGTTTTGTTAAATTTCTGTTTAACAAAAAATCAACATGCAATTTGAAACTAACGTCTTACAAAAAATTGCTTACAAAAAATTTAAGACGAAAATATTTCCAGTTTATTGGTAAATTTGTGTTAAGCAAAAAACGAACATGTAATCTCAAACTAACAGCTTACAAATCCAATTTCAAACTAACAAAAAGGTGCTGGGTACAGTATAAATTGTCTCTGCAGATATCTGAAATGTAGGAGAGTGGAGGCAGACGGGATGTCGCAGGACACGGCTTTAGAGAAATAGATATACCGTCCGACATTGTACATAGTTTGTATATAGGTATGTTTACATTGTGGCACGGTGTGGCTTTTATATTTCTTAGTTACTTTGGCCGAGGTTTTTCGCATTTTGTGATTGTTTTTTTATTTTCTGTGACGCTTTGGGTCTTTAATGATCTCAGTACTTTTTTAGGTTATAATTTGTACTTTAATGGCAGTTGTTATTTACATCAAGCTTTTTTATGAAAATGATCATCATCTTCCTAGAATTATCTCAGTACAGTTGGATGCTGGGATGCACGGGGTCCGCTACCTAATCTCAATATTTGTTAGTTTTATTAGTTTTTACGGAAGCGGCTGCCATCTGACCTTTGATGAACATATTGTAGGTATTTTGTTCCAATGCGTGTTCATTAGTATAACTAGCCAATCATTAACTACTTTCTACTGACATGGTAGACTAGACTACAGACTATATATGTAAGATCATCTATTAGACTTCAAATTAAGATTTACAGAAATCAGAGGTGTTCTGTAACACATAGTATAGAATACTGTTTGTAAACTTGTGGATTTGACACAGACCTTGCAATCTAATTATTTCCATTCATTCACCTAAATTACTTCAGCAAATACAGTTGAAATCCATACCATCTGCGAGCATGGCTGTGTCCCCGCAAATCCATTATATATAATTAAACATTAATAACCTTAAAATAACTCCTCAACAATAGTGTCAAAGTAACATAACACACAGCTGATCCCATAAATTCCGTTCCGATATATTTAATCAGATGTCAAAACAGTTGGAGCGAGGCCAGAGTATTGCATGTTTACGAGTATTTATTTATATAATCGCATGGACAGCATGAGTGGCACAATGTGAATGTACCTACAGTTTACTGGGTTCCACTTTTACTAACCTAATATAGAATGTACCTGGGTATGGCCATGGCCATTTAACAAACATAACAAGTACATAAATATTAGATACCTTAGTATTGTAATTGAGTGTATATACATGTTTTCTGCCAACAAACTGTTATACAGTTTGACAGATGAAAAAAAAAAATTTAAGTAAACTTTACGTGTAATAAATAAATTAAAAAAAAAACGCCCCTTCCTGTACGTTACCAAATATTCATAGATACTTACTATGTAAAATGTATGAAATTTTGTGAATAAAGTTAACCTGTAAACACGCCCTAGTTACTTCCATGAAATTTTGATGCATCTGTCATCGTATCTTAGTCCAGGAAAATTACGGTTCAGCAAAACTTGCACTACTTATAATTAACAAGTAAAGAAGAAACATAAAGCCAGTTACTATTTTTAAGTGCGTAAATATAAATATTATATTCGTTACTTTTATTTTCCCGATTTACCATCAATGATACAAAGCACATGAAATAATGTATAAAAACAAGGAAAAAAAAATACTATTGCCAATTTCTCTGGATAGTTTTAATTTGTAATAGTTAATTTATATTTATTTCTGAAATATTTCTGATTTCTGAATTTAAATCTCTAAATGACTTAAATTTTGCCAGGCAATTTATCGACGTCATTACTAGCATTATGATATACCCGTTACGCAGGAAAACTCGGCTATATAAATTATTTCCATTTCGCCATACTAACCGACCGTAAATTTCCTGAAATAATCTATGAATATTTAGTAACGTACGGGAAGGGGCGGTTGTAACGCTGCTTGGCCTTACCCACCCACAGTAACCATCAAAAGTAACTACGCACATGAAGATTTGAAAAGTCTTTATTGTATTTATAAGGATTTTACGTTTTGTGCCGATTAACAATCATTTTTGTAGGTACCTGTATTTACGATTCCGTATAGGAAATATATCCGAGCTGAAATATTGTTGACGTTAAACTTGCCTGGAATGCTTTTCGGGCAATCCCAAGTTTTTATACTGTTTTGACCAAATAAGAAGACAATCTAACAATAATGTGGACGTTTAACCTGAGGTATTATTTATTCAGTTTGGTTAAATATTTAAACGAATGGTATTTTTACTTAAGAAGCCTTATAAGTTTTAAAATGTTTTGATTTCAAATTATGACAAAAGTATTGGTAATACCAATAAAGTGATTAATGGATACGATGATTTGATTAAAGTTTTACATAGTAACATAGTCATTTTTTAAATTATGTGTAGTAGAATTTAAGCGGAAGCTTGAAAATAGTCGATTTGGAGTCATGTTTGAAACTATTTTTCGTAATGAAATATCCAAATAATACATTAAAAGTTTATGTCATAAGGTCACAATAGTCCTGTTCTAGATAGTAATATCGAGAAAATGTCAAGATACGTGTAAATTCAAACAGAAAATGGCCTAAATAGATGAGCGTTTTTAACTGATAAGGACTCTTAAGTAAGAAATTGAAAATAGATTCCATAATCCCTAAAGCCTTTCCCGTTATAATTTAATTTGTGCAAGTTTAAATCACTACTATTATTAAAAAGTTTTGTTTGTCTATGTAGAAAAAGTCCACAAGTAAGCGCCACTCTGGAGGAGCCCCTGGCAACGATCAAGAGGTCACAGACCTTCTCGCCGCAGCCGCAAAGTATCGGGAACAGGCAGTATATTTGCAGGTAAAATATTAATATCTATCCTACATCTAGACCAGTGGTCGGCAACCTTTTAGTAGCCAAGAGCCACATTGTAGAAAACGAGGTTGTCGCAGGCCGCATATCAGACAAAAGGTACATACATGGTCGGTCATCAACAACCGTTGCCGATCGCTGATCCAGTCCAGTACCAGAAAGTTTGACGTTTTCGAAATGAATGTCTAGCGGAAAGAAATTAATTTTGAAATTAGAACACGTAATGGTTACAATTGTGATTATTGAAATATATTTTTTTTTGTTAAAATTTGTTTTATACGATTAACGGTGATTTCCAACCGCCCGACTAGGTGACGTCAGTCATTTATGTATCATCACTACATGGTATAAAACAAAGTCGCTTTCTCTGTCCCTATGTCCCTATCCCTATGTATGCTTAAATCTTTAAAATTACGCAACGGATTTTGATGCGTTTTTTTTAAATTGATAGAGTGACTCAAGGGGAAGGTTTACATGTATAATACGTGCGAAGCCGGGGCGGGTCGCTAGTATTATATAATTCAGTACCTCTGGTGTAAGATTTTTCGAAACAACCCGTTTGCGTTTAGTTTGTTAGTTGAAGGAGGATACATTTTAATGCTCTATCCTCTAGACGATATTTATGATATGGAAATTTTCCACAGAAAACATTGATTCCAGACATTCCGCCTAGAATATTTCAACCATGTCTACAGTCTTATTTATACGGCACACTAATTTGGGGTAAAACTGACGACAATAAAACCATTCAAGCTTGTACACTATTTGAACTACTCCTTTGGACCGCCATTGGTTTGTCTCTAGTTGTGTCGTGTGTTTAACTGGTATGGTTTGTATGCAGACTGAACCGCTCGGAGTCGGACTCGTCGATGGCGTCTCGTGCGCGGCGCGTCGCGCCGCCACCGCCGGCCGGCATCCCCTTCGACCGCAGCGTGCGCGAGCGCCGATCTCTCAGGTAAATTAATCATCATCATCATTATATCAGCCGAAAGACGGTCCACTACTGGACATAGCCTGCTCAAAGAGTGCCTCAATGACCGATTTATTAAGACCGGTTGTGTGTGCTTTATTGAATAAATGGTTTTTCTTTCTTTCTATTTGTATCTGGATTTGCCCAAACTTTGTATGTTTTGAAAACGAATTTTATTTTTATTTATAACAAGTGATTGGTCATGATGTGATATATTTATAGCACTGGATCAGAATGCCCTTTCATTTGATACCACACTCGATAGGTTTAAGAACATTTTTTTTCATATAAAAAAAGATGACATTGTAACTCCTCTCATTTTTAGGGTTCCGTACCGAAATGGTAAAAAGGAATCCTTATGGTTTCACTTTGCCTGTCACATCGCTAAATACGCTAAATATGCTGAAAGTACCTTCTTTCAAATAAAGAAAATTGAAATCAGTTCACGTGATAAAGAATTATCCTTGAAAACCCATCATACATACTAAGTTATTTAGTTGCTCAAATTTGTAACAAAATTCACCGATAGATGGCGCTGTACCCATGGTGTTCAATTTCTATACCATGTTGTTGAGATTTTCCTGAATGAATAAGGTTGGAATCGGTACACATCTGTGTACGGAACCCTCGGTGCGCGAGTCGGACTCGCAGTTGACCGGTTTTTTTATGTTGCTACAGATCAAATTGATTTATATGGACTAATGAATCGTTTGCAGCATTTTACTGAATTTCGGGTGTACCTACACACTATTACCTGTAGGTACTTGTTTTTTTTAAACTTTGTCACAATTTTACAATTACACTAACAAGTTCCTATTATTCCCGCTAGATGGGGCCGCGTGGCTGGTGGCGCGGCGAGACGCACGCGCACTCGTAGCGCGCGCACCTCGCTTGACCTGGCGCTCGATCTTAGTGCGCAACACACCAAGCTAGCGGACCTTAGGACCGAGATCGCGCAGCTGAGTCAACTGAAGAAGAGGTAAGATTTTTCTTAGGATGGTATTCCATTTATCCAATTTCTTTGTCCAATATACATTTGATTTGATCAAAGTTGGAAGGAAGAATTGGAATTTCTGTACATTTTATCGAAGAATAGATGACATTAAAATCATTATGGCTACGCATGAAAAAAATATGGATGAATGGAATGGGCCTCTGACATGGAATTTGATCAAAGTTTGGACATAGAAATTGGATAAGTGGAATTTTACCTTTACAAATATAATCCGTCGTTATGATTGGATTTGATTTCCGCTTCCCTAAGGTTGTCTGGAAGAAATCGCTCTTTAGTGATAAGAGCGGTTGCCTCTACTTATTGTGATTTTGTACTTTACTGTGTCCTTGAATAGAGGTGTGCAATAAAGAGTATTTGTTATGTATTTTAATCAAAGATAAGAAATTTTCGGATCAAAAAGTCCTTACAATTTCTTTACGAAGTACCTATAATCATATTGACCATAAAAGCCAAGTCCAGACCAAAATATACTTTATATTGGTGTCTTGGTCACCTCATCACTAAAAGAAAGTCTGTAGGCAACAGTCTGTAAGTAACCACAGCATTGCCTGTTCCTCTGTGTACTAGTCTCCTCTTAAAGTTGATAGAATAAGCGGCAATTACACTTCGTCGTTCGCCGCATGCTGCATGCGGCGACCGCAAAAGTGTAAAGAACGCGTTAGTCGGCCGCATTCAGCGATCGACAGCTGCCAACGCTTATAGGTAGGCGGACAGACTAATGTAAAGAAGACGTTTGTTGGCCTAAGTAGTTTAAAATTCGGCGACCGCATTAGGTGAACGACGCAGTGTAATGGAAGCTTTATGTATTTTAATCTAAGATAAGAAATTTTCAAATCAAAAAGTCCTTCCAATTTCTGTCCTGCAGCCGAATCACGTAACTTTATGTACTAACGGTAGATAGATTTTACTGTCAATTTTGAAGTATAACTGTATGGGCTGACAATTAAAATTTGACATTAAAATCTATCTAACGGTAGTACAAAAGTTACGTGATTACCCCGCTGTTCCAAGTCCAGACCGAAATATACTGACTTGTAGGCATGCCAAATAAGTAATAACAGCTTTGCCTGTTCTACTGCGTATAAGGCTGGGTTGCACCAAACCGTCTGTAATCGTAAGCGGTGTTCGTTAAAATCTGATTGTATGAAGAGTTTGACAAGTTTCTATGGGATGACAGCTGCCGGCGCCATATTTGACGATAACCGGCCTGTGATCGTGATGTTGGTGCAACCGACCCTTAGTCTCCTCTTAAACTTGATAGATTAGATTCCCAATAAATGTATTGTCGGCCCTTTAACAAGTTGTACTCAAATCAGTATTAACAAACCGTTTCCTTACAGATTAGAAGAAGCCTGCGCGCGAGGTGACCCCGCTATCGCGTCCTGGGTAACCGAGGACGATACTCTTCGCCGACTGGTGGCCCCTACCGAACCCAATCGCACCTCCAAGCTGCTCAACCGGACTTGCCGCGAGATCTATCGTCTGAGGAAATCGCGACAGGGCGGGAGGAAACCCGACCTTGTCACGTTCAAGTAAGTACTAGTTTACTACGGTCATTACTAGATAATTTTGTTTTATGGCACACTGATTTGGGGTAAAGCCACAAAGAACCTATTGGGTCAATGAACTTTTCTTTGTTGTTATGCTGTCCCGAGGACAGGAAGTGGTAGATCATTCAAAGTGATAACACTAGACCCAATTCAAGAATTTATATATTTCAAAATTGGAGCGGAGTTGCATTTAATTTTGTATTAAGCAGTACCGCTGCTAACGTAAACTACAAATTTAGAAATAAAGGAAAAATTTAAAAATTTAGTCACCGAGCAGAATTTGAACCTGCGACCTCCCGGCACTCGCCGCCAGTCGCTCTAGCCAACTGAGCTATAGGTGCAACCGCCACTCGGGCCGAAATTCCTCAATCATTCCTTCATTTATACAAACCGGCGAGTGCCGGGAGGTCGCAGGTTCAAATCCTGCTCGGTGCTTAATATTTTTAATTTTTTTCTTAGAGTTGCATTTATCTTGTTTCTAGCAAGTCCAAAACAAAACAAACTATTCTATTTACGGTTACAAGAGATTAAAATTTAATTTCCATTTTTTCTTGTACGGTAGTGGCTAGAGTTTATTATTAGGCAGGTTTCAAAAAATCGCTGAAATTCTATAATCCCTCACATCTCAGAGATTTTCATCTCACCAAGAGATTAAACAATAATTTTCTTTACAGAGAAAAAATGGCTTTCTTCACCCGCCCAAAAACCACCGTTCCGGTTCTCGACGGCGAAGCCGAAGAGATCTCAGAAGACGATTGGGAAGACGAGTTGGAGGAGAGACGAACTCCCGACGGACGGTCTTCCAAGACCTCATACGAACTCCGACGTAATGATGTAGGTGAGAAAACTGAAAGTTGCGAGAAAGACGAAGCGGTGAAAGAGGAAAGCCAGGAGGTAATTGAATGTAAGAATCCATGCTTAGCTCGGCTGGAAGCGGTTCAGGATAAGGAAAAGACTGAGGAAGATAGGTATGAGTTTGTGGTAGATCGAGTGTTAGGTGTTCAGGTTTGAACTGTTTTGTAGTTATGTTAGTAATGCAACTTCGACATTTATAAAATAATCGGATGACAAGAAAAGAGCGTACTCCCTTCTGAAAGGCCGGCAACGCACTTGCGACTCCTCTGATGTTGCGGGTGTCTATGGGCGATGGTAATTGCTTACTATCAGGCGATCCGTCTGCTCGTTTGCCCCCCATAACATTAAAAAAAACGGAACCATACAATGGGTCATAACGTGAGATAAAAAATATGTCTTTCTCTCTTTAACGCGTCATGTACGTTGGGCCATCATGGCTCATTACGCGCATCGGGCCTAACAGGCATGTTGATTAAAGTGCCTTTCAAATTGCTTGGGTACACTGACCTTTGTCATCCATCCAATACAATTTCTAACCTCATCTACATTTTAAGGTTAGAAATTCTACTGAGGTGACAGCTGAATGACATGTGTCACAGTCAGACTTGTGTCAAGTATCCCTGGTGCTGACGAATCTTTCAATCATTCAATCATTACACTCTCTAATTACGCCTTAGGGAGTTCAATTTTTCACTTGAATTGAAAATTGTAATTTCGTTAGCGGACGTTGACAAAATTTAATGTGTGTCCAGTAATTTCAATTACTAATCATTTATTTATGTAGAAGTTGCACTGACTAACAATTCTAAAAACAGATAAAGGAAAGATCTTCGTATGAAATTAGGGCACCATATAATAAATAATATTATTTCAAATTTATACTGTGATTAATATTGCCAATTGAGATTTCTGGTTTGAAGACTGACAAAAGATAAGCTATGTATTATTATTGGAAATCTAATTATATATAAACACATGCGACCGTCTAAAATTCTTGGAAGAATTCAATGTAATATTGCCACCAGGATGGACGGACACATATCAGGATATTTGTATCGTGCAAAATAGCGTGCCATACTGAAGAATCTTGAAGTTACATATATATATATATGTATAATAGGGATGTTGAAATCAAGTAACAAAATCAATAAGAACGAATTTTCTCGAAAAAGGGTCGAATTCTTAATTAAATGGTGAAAATAGTAACTCGAAAGAATAAATAATTACATAATTATAATTGTTCAAAGTTTTAAGACGCGGCATTGTCCCTTTTCCGCAAAACGCACCTATGTATTGGAGCGATCGTCATTTACTATGGCGCTCGTGGCTATGACGTCACTGATCTGTCGCGCTTTCTCTCTTTAACCAGCAAAATGAAAACGGTTGTAACTTCGTCATTTTTTGAGATATTTGAATAGGATTTTCACCGTTTGCAATATTTTTATGCTGTTTCTTTTGGAGTCAAATTTCGAGACAAAATCCTTATTCTTTACATCCAGACATAATTTGTAAAGGATATGGAAACATAATGTTCTTAACAGCAGTTGAATCTAGATGTATATATATTATAATGGACCTTATGTATTGTACAAAAACGTGCCTTATGAATGGTGCCTTAGGAGATTTGTGCCATATAAAGGCATTGTGGGGGTACAAATAGTTGTATGGAGAGTCACAAAATATATGCCAAACATTTTAATGTAATTAGATGGTTATACAGCAGTTGTGCGACTATTTCCTTTTGTAAATACATGTACGTAATGTCTTGAAGCGATGGCCCACCGAAATAGTTGTTTGCTGTAAAGTAACTACTGAATGGTATAGGAAGTTTTCCACCGAAATATGCGTAGTGAATTATTAGGAGTAGGCCATTTATGCTCGCTCGATAGAATCGAATTTTCAAACTACAGAATATTTTGATTTCTTAAAAAACATGTTTAACGTCTTGGAATTAGACCTTGCGTGTGTTGATGGCCTATTATTATTTTTTCTCTATGCAATAATATGATTTGATAGGCCAAAAATGCTTTTGTAAATACAGGCTGCATGTTTTATTGTAAATCATTCCTCTTGTTGAATTCTAAGATATTTTTGAAATCGTGGATAACGGAAATCATTTTAATGTAGTTATTTAATTGACACACTTAAGCTCGGTTTTATAAAGATCCGTTAGACCTTATGTCGGTTTGTTATGTCAAAAAATGTACTGAGTTACTGAAATTTGATCTGACATTTGGTCTAACGGATCTTTATAAAACCCGGCCTTAGTGAAACTACATGCATATGTAACGCCAGAAAGAGTAATATATCTATCACCCATTAAGATTCAGTCGTGTAACTATATCCGCGTTATTGTATTGACTTAAATATCTTCGACTATATAAGATATTAAACTTAACTTACTGTACAGTCAAATACAAAAACATGTATCTAAAACATGTCGTCTATCGGTCCCGGGGATCCCCGGGCTCATTACAAAACATGTCATCGGGAGATAACAAAAAGTAAACAATATCATGATAAGTATGTATCAAAAATCAAACCATAATTCACCGACACTAGAACCGCTGGACTTATTTGTGAGTTACAATTTATGCATCCATCATTTTGCACGTGACTTTACCCATAAATATAACAGCATTATAAGTATGTTTCACACTGAAATATAAATAAATGATTAAAATAAAAGATTATAATTATTTTCACTTATTACATGCGATATTCTATCTTAACACCAATGTAAAGTAATTTCCATCTATTAGTGTTAAAGTAGAATTCAGAATGTTAATAATGTTAAAGTAGAATGTCGGTGTCAAACGCAAGCCCCCACTTATTCATAAAAATTATCAAAACTTTGCTAACTAATGTGTTTTGTTCTTTTTCCACAAACACAAATGTCAAAGTGACAGATAAAGACAAACGAATATTAACGGCATTTTAGCTAAAGTAGATTTGATGAACGTTTATGAATAAGGCGAGTATTTAATCTTACTTTAATATACTGTGTAAACTTAGTTTTTGACAAGAGGAGCCATTTGTTACTTGGAACTTGCCGAGTGGACGCGTCTATACGTGCAATATCGAACTTGGGTACACTGGGCTGCAAAACTGCATGGACAGTATATGTCGACCGTATTGCTGTAGTATCACGGTTGAAAACATGTCCATGCAGCTTTGCCCATGGTACATTTTATATTTTATTTAATTCCATTTCTTTATTTTATTTGGAGATCTGAACCCGCACTGAGCGATATCTTATTTAATAAATTAACTTTTTAACGTGAAATTGAAACTAGATTATTATAATTTATATAGGTAACTTACTTTTATTTGTACATTTTGTATTATAGTAGATGTTATGTTGTAAATAGTCTGAAAATACTTCAAGAATTTGCATATCTGTATTTAGTGGTTTATGAAATATAATTTTAATTATTAGCAATATTATTAGATTTTAAGTATTTTTATAACAGTAGTCTACTAAAATTAGTAGTAAAGTAATGTTACATTTTTGTAAAAAATGTATATTTTATATAAACATTTATGTGGAGTTTTACATACTTTTGTATTTGTTACGCAGGTGAATTTGGATTTGCCAAATTAATATAATTAAGTCTTGTTTTAATTCTTCCATTACAGAAAGGGTTGATTATATTTTGTAGAAACTGACGCAGGTCGATATCGGAAGCGAAAATATAAATGATAAATTAATGCTTTTGTGTTTGAATTTATACCAATTTAAACGTTCCCCCCAATCAGAACTACCTTAAGGGTCCTTATCATTTAAAAAACGCTCATTTATTTAGATGATTTTCTGATTGAAATGAAACGTATCTTGACATTTTCTCAGTGTTACTATCTAGAACAGGACTATTGCGACCGAATGTCATAAATATTAAATGTAGTTTTAGGATTTTTCATTAAGAAATATCGTTTCAAACATCACTCCAAATCGACCATTTTGGAGCTAAAAACTGTATTTTTCCGCTTAAATTTTAATTACACACAATAAAATCAAAAAATGCCTATGTTACTATCAACAACTTTAATAAAATTATCGTATCCTTTAATCACTTTATTGATATCAATACTTTTACCGTAATAAAAAAAAAAAATTAAAACTTATAATGCCTCTTAAGGTCCGTTTCGTTAAAGTTCATATTTGAAGCAACGGATTTCAATTAAACTTTTCAAGAATATACATGTAGGGTATAATAGTTTATTACAACCTACATGTACGAATGTTGTATGTTAGGGACGGTATTGTTAAGTAAGAAGGCTGTGACCGTCCAGGTTGAGTACCTTTATTGCACTAAAATAACAAAGTAATAAAACGTGTTAGGTAAACGATATAATGACGCACGCGCGGGTGCATCGTAAGCTTAACATTAAAATGTCGAGTGTGCTCGTACATGCTGCCAAATTTAAGAAAAGAGAAAAATTACAACTGATTAAGGCGTGGTTGCCTTGTTAGCGCGTGTTGGGGCATGTACAATCACCTCACTGACGGTATCTGCGTCGTGTGGCTGCCGAAAGTGTCGAAATGATGCGTCGCTAACGCCCTTCTTCGGTTTTTGCTCCTTGGTGATGGCTCGCGCTGCAGTGTTCCGCATCCTGCGTCTCATATAGATGCAAGCCCATACGCCAGTTGCGATCGTGCATATAACAATAAATGATATGAAGGTGTAATGATGCGTTTCATGAGACGATGTTATCTCTTGCAAGGTGTCTTGTTGCATCTTTACGGTTTCAATGCTGTTTTTAAGTTTGTTCAATGCTTCTCGATGATCTTCTGTGACGACGCTGTAGTTTTTCTCAACAATGACGTGGTTTATTGAAGATTCTTGTACGTAGAAGTTGTCTTCGCTTATTGTCATCTCGCTGTGAAAGTTGTTGTGAGATTGAATGATAACGTTATCTCCCTTTATCATGCAACCCGTATCCAGTGTGACGATTCCTGTTCCGCGTAGTAATAGTGGCGTCACGCCGGCTGGACAAAATATGCGCATAGCACATTCCTGACGGCACGCGAACAGCCAGGCGCCGGGCCTGTGTAATTGGATCCAGTTGTCGGCGCACTCCGTTGTTATAGTTTTGCAAGGCGATATGTTTTTATTGTTTATTAATTGCGCTTCACATATATTAACGCTTGCTTTTGTGTCGTAGATAGGCAGATTCATACTGCACAGTAGATGATGTTCTTTGACTTGCAGGCACGATGCGATGTCTTGATGTGATAGGGGTATCACCGCGTCCTTCTTTAGGTTGACTGCTAAGTATTCCGATGTTGCTACGATTCTCTGTGTAGTCCGTGGCAGTATTTGCGGGATCGGTATGATTCGATTGAGTTCATATTGCTCAGTATTTACTAACGGTAATTTGAACTCAAATATAATAAAGTTGTCAGTTAAATGTACATGTACGCGCGACAGTTTGTACATGTCTCTGATGCAATGTTTTGTGTTTGAGCATGGGAGAGATAGTTCCCCCGGAAGCTGCCCAGAGATGATGTTTAGTTGATCTTCGAATTGTTCCGGCTTCAGCAGGTGCATGTTGACACGCCCGTCCTTGACGTCGGTTATTAAGTCCAGCAACATCTGCTGTACTCGTCGTAGATTTCCGATGATTATGTTGGCGGAGAGGGCTGTGGCTGTTATATATATGTTATTTACTACTTCTTGGTGATCAGCTCTGCTCCGCTGGTCCGTCTCTTTCAGATGTATATTAATGGCAGTGAATTGTTGGTTCATAACTTCTTCATGTCTCTTCAAAAGGTTATATTCGCCTTCAATTATTGATGTATGATTTTTAAATAAGTTGAGTAGGTGATTTTCGTTGTTGTGTACAAGCTGGATGTCCTTGTCGTACTGTTGGGCAAATCTCTCGTCTAGCACGCCAAATAGAGAGTTCGCTAAGTATCCGACCCCGTCAATAAGGCCTCGTTTTACTCTGTTCGCGAGTAATCCGTGATCTGTTGTTAAGATTTCATTGTAGTGTTGCAGCTCTCTTAATTCGTGTTTGAGCTGGGCGGCGACGGTTGCGAATGCTGTTTCTTGGCTGCCAAGATTGGTGAAACGGCTTACGTAATCTTCCACGCTCTTCAATCCTTTCCAGTACGTTGACATGTTGTAATAGACTACAAGTTTCCATTGATCCTGTATTATCTGTATGTCGGCTAATTTGTCAAAGTAAATTAGTTTGTTCGGGTTAAGTTCCATCACGTTCGCTGTTTGTTGTGTTGATACAGGTATACAGGCTGCGAGCATAAGGAGAAGCAGGCATGCATAACTGTTGTAGCTCGGTTTGTTGACCCGCCGGGTACGTTTTTGTTCTTGTTTGTTGCTCGCTTGTTTCTTCGGGCTTGAAACTTCTTCTCCTTCTGTGTGCTTTATTGGCAGGGGTGACAATCTAGTGATTGGTCGTTTCATAATGTTTGTTTTTGTTTTTAGCGAAACTACTCTCACATGGCCATCCTTGCCGGGATGAGTTTCGGTGACTCTTCCTAGCAGCCATCTTGCAGGTGGTATGTTGTCTTCCTTCACCAATACCATGTCGCCAATTTTCAGGTTTCTTTTGACGCTGTTCCATTTGCTGCGCGTTTGTAGGGAATGTAAGTATTCAGCTGACCAACGTTTCCAAAAGTCCTTGTGTAATTTTTCTGTTAGCTGCCAGCGTGTTCGAATGTTGCGTGTTTCTTGTTCTGGAGATAACGGGCCTGCCAATACCGGCCCACCAACCAAAAAATGTCCTGGACTAAGATATTCCAGGTCGTCTACGTCGTCTGTGAGCGGAGTCAGAGGTCGGGAGTTCAGACAACCTTCTATCTGCG
Source organism: Epiblema foenella (assembly GCA_963556455.1). Lineage (NCBI taxonomy): Eukaryota > Metazoa > Arthropoda > Insecta > Lepidoptera > Tortricidae > Epiblema > Epiblema foenella. Next base: position 6,079,722 of record OY747110.1, read on the forward strand.
CTAGGAGAGTGGAGAACTCTTCAAACGTTAGTTTCTGTTCTCCGAGAACACGTCGTAGGTGGTATTTCGTGCTCTTCACGGCAGCCTCCCACTCCCCATTAGCCGTAGGCCACGCCGGCGCAGTGAAGTGCCATTCAATGTTGGAGTTGGCCAATGTTGCTAAAAATTCCGTGTTCACGTAATGTTCGAGGGCTTCCTTCCTTTCTCGTGCTAGTATCCTAGCTGCCCCAATAAAGTTTGTGCCATTGTCGCTGTAGAGATGTTGGGGTGCCCCTCGGCGAGCGCTCAGCCTATGCAGCGCCGCAAGGAATGTTTCAGAGCTCAAATCTGAGACCAGCTCAAGATGTATGGCCTTAGTCGACAGGCAAACAAAGACCGCTATATAGCCCTTGGTTGTTTTTATTCCTCTCCCTTTGTTGGCCTTGACCTCGACGTAGCCAGTGAAGTCGACGCCCGTATGCGTAAACGGCCGCGACGGCGTTACTCGGGGTGCGGGAAGATCGGCCATCACTTGATTGTTGGTTGTTGGTTTGAATCGATGACACTTAATGCAGGTTCGAAGTTGATCCTTCACTGTTCTGACTCCTCGTAGTATCCAGTAGCTGTTTCGCAGATGCGACAGAGTAAGTCTCGGACCTCCGTGAAGCGTTGTTATGTGGGCTTGTTGTATCAGTAGTTCAGTGAGCCTGTCGTTGTGGGGGATGATAATTGGATGTTTCTGTGCGTAGGTCACGCACGCGTGTTCTAGTCGACCGCCGACGCGTAGTACGTTTTTATCGTCCAAGATCGGATTAAGTTTTAAAAGTCGACTCTTGTTTGCTATGTTTTTATGTTTCTTTAATTGCGCAATTTCCTCGCTAAAGTGTTTGTTTTGCACCGACCGTACTATAGCAGTAAGCGCATTCCTTAGTTCCGATGTTGTTAAGTACGGTGACCTTATTTTATTTTTTCCACTTGCGTTGTTAGCGAAACGTAACACCCAGGTGAGCGCTCGAACTACACGTGTCATAGAGCTGTTATTGTTCAGAAGGGTCTCTATAATCGGTGATGTCAATTGTAGAGAGCATGTTTGTTTAGTAGGTTTCCGCTCTTCTGTGGGTTCTTCGTATACTGGTGTCTCCATTAATGTAGTTGTGTTGTCAGTCAGCGATGGTGGACCTTCAAACCACAAATGGTGTGTTAAAAGTTGCGATGGTAGTATGCCTCGGCTGGCACAGTCCGCTGGATTGTCTTCCGACCGCACGTGTCTCCAACAATTAGAGGGCATGACCTGGGTAACCTGGCTGACTCTGTTAGCGACGAATGTCTTCCACCGTGTTATGTCGCCTTGTAGCCATCCCAATGCTACAGTTGAATCGGTCCATCCATACACCTGTACTGTCTGATTGTTTAGCGAGTCTATAGTTTTTCGCATTAGCTTAGCGAGTAAGACCATTCCACAGAGTTCCAATCTCGGTAGAGTGACATGTCTGTTTATAGGTGCCAGCTTAGTTTTGGCAGCTATTTGTTTCACCGTTGTTTGGCCATGTTCATTGGTACTTTTGCAATAAATAATGCAGGCGTACCCTTTTTCGGATGCATCGCAGTATCCATGTAATTGTTGTACATCTCCAGACCATCTTGAGATTGTTATTTTGTTGAGCATTGGTAGTTCGGCTCTGAATATTTTCCATTCTTCCTGTACTTGGCGCGGGAGCGCCTCATCCCAAGACAGAGGCTGTTTCCATACTTGTTGAAAAATTATTTTGCCTTTCATCGTAACTGGAGATAGCCATCCAAGCGGGTCGTATAGTTTTGATAAATCGGATAGTAATGACCGCTTAGTGATGACGTCATTCTTGTTTCGATTTAACTCGGCGATGTTAAACGTAAATTGATCTGTGCACGGATTCCATAGCACTCCGAGTGTTTTGTTGTTGTTTACGTTTTTAAAGTCGAGCATGTTATGACTGATTTGATCTTCCGTTAAATCTTCGAGAAGACTGGGATTGTTACTAGCCCATTTACGCAGGTTGAAGCCCCCTCTCTTTAGAAGTGTGATGAGTTGTTTTTGCGATGTTTTGGCCTCGTTGAGGTCGTTGTTCCCGCCTAGTAGGTCGTCTACATACAGTTGTTTGTCTAAGATAGCAGCAGCAAGAGGATACTGTGGCCCATCGTCTGCAACCAGTTGTTTGATGGTCCGCATTGCTAAGTAGCCAGCGGCCTTGGTTCCATATGTTAAAGTGCAGAGTTGAAATTCCTGAATTGGCTCGGACGGAGAGTTTCGCCAGACGATTTTTTGTAAATGTTGATCTTCTTCTTTAATGAGTATTTGCCTGTAAAACTTTTCGATGTCTGCTGTGTATACGTGGCGATATGACCTCCAGCGTAGAATTATAGCTTGAAGATCTTGTTGTAGGTTAGGGCCGCTCTCCATAAGTTGATTAAGGCTTTTTCCTGATTTTGTGGGGTTCGAAGCGTTGAAAACTGTGCGTAAGCGCGTAGTTGTGGAATCCGGTTTCATTATCCCAAAATGTGGTAAAAAGCAGCTAGGTTCTCGCTGTTCGGTACACCGTTTCATGTGTCCTAGTTGTATGTATTCGTTAATGAATTTTTTGTAATTGCTGCATAGTTCTTCGTTTTTTGCTAAACGTTTTTCCAATTGAAGTAACTGTGCTACTGCCTGTGGCTTAGAGGCTCCGAGGCTTTCTTCAAAATTAGGTTGCATTGGAATTTTCACCTCATAACGCCCATTTTCCAGCCTCTTTGTTGTTGTTGTGTATAATGTTTCGCAATATTCTTCCGTCGCTGTCATTTTGTTTGATTGTTCGGGCATGTCCTCGATTTCCCAAAATTGAGCAATGTCTTCAAGGCTGTTCAGGACCGCGTGGCAGTTAAATGTTTTTACGTTTCCCAGAAGCACCCATCCGAGTTTCGTTTGTTGAGCAATTGGGGCATAGGCAGGACCTCTGAGAATGCCGTCCATAATTATCTCTGCATAAACTCCAGCATCCAGAAGCACGTCGATAGGTCTGCAAATATTGTAGTCTGGATCCGCTAGTTTGATGTTGGCGAGATGCGACCATTGTTGTTTCTCAAATGAGTAATTTGGTAAATTGTTGATCATGTTACTCATCACTAAGGCATCTGTAGTGAATTCGTGATCCCCGTATAATGATTGGCATATCAGTTGTACGGTTCCGTTGCTTTGTTTCGCTGACAGTCCAATGCCAGACACTGTGGCGTTCTGTTTGTGTCTCTTGAGGCCGAGTCGTTGAGCTGCAGATTCAGTGATCAGGTTTATTTGGGATCCCTGATCTAGAAGGCAACGAAGCTGTATGTGGGTGCCGTCAGCCGCCTTGACCTTTATTTGGACCGTAGCAAGTAGGACCTCGTTGAAGTTTCCTGACACGTGGTTGTTTGACTTCCGTTGTTTATCCGAAGTTTCAGCTTGTTCATATGTCGCCGTCATTGAAGAGGCCGGCGCCATACGCGCGGTATCACGTAACAGGTCGTGTAGCGACGTGTGATGTGCCGCATTGCACACCTTGCAACGTTTAATTGATGTGCATTGTTTTCCGTTGTGCGAGAATAAGCAATTTTCACAAATGTTCAATTGCGAAATAGTCGCCTTTTTTGCACTTGGAGCCATGTTCTGGAATGTTTTGCAATACAGTAAAAGATGATTTGTTTTGCATATCGGGCAATTACGTTCTGTGTTTGCATGATACGATTTCGCAATAAATCGCTTATACCTTCCGTTGTTGTGACCATCGTTATGCGACGTCGAAGGAAAGTCTCGGGCTTGTCCGGGACTTGTCCTATGTTGGTTTGTTGTTTGTTTTTTCTTCACTACGGGCTCCAATGCAGTGAACTTGCCCTCCAAAAACTCGATGAATTCGTCGAAATTCGGTAGTTCACGCGGCTTCTTCCTCGATTCCATGTAGGATGCGTATGTGTCAGAGTCCAATTTGTTAGTCAAAATGTGCACCAAAAAAGGGTCCCAAGAAGAAGTATCGACACCCAGGTTGTGGATGGCGTGAACGACCTCTAGGCTTGTGTCGTGAAGTCGCTTGATTTCGAACGCAGTTTGCTGTTGTATCGTCGGTTGGTTAAGGAGTATTTGCATTTGCTTGGTGAAAAGTAACTGCATGTTGTTGTAGCGGTGGTTGAGAAGTTCCCAGCAAGTGTCGTAGTTTTCCGCCGAAATCGATAAATGTTGGACGATGCGCTCTGCTTCACCGCGAAGTTTTCCTTTCAGATGTTGCATTTTTTGGGCCTTGCTTATCATGTTGTTGTTGTGAATCGCCTCAGAAAATAAATCATTAAATGTTGGCCACTGGGCGTAGTTTCCAGAGAATGTTGGGACTTCTACCTTTGGCACTGCTTGGAGTTGATGAGCGGTAGAGTTCAGCTTTTGGTGAAGTTGTTTTTTAGTCGACTCGTAGATGGATTCATGGTGAGTATACTCCTGTTCGTAATCTACGTCTGCACCAATGAACATGTTATCCAGCTTCCAGTGGACATCGTCGACCGCCTTCCACCTTAACTGTAGCATTTGTAGTTTGTCTTCAATCTCCCATCTTTCCGAGATCTGACTGAAGTCGATGTTTCTAACCATGCGAGTGAAGGCCCTAAAGTTAGTTGTTTGTTGACTGAACAGCTCATCTGCCTGCGATGGCATGCCCTTTTCCTCGGTTGTTGCAACAGGACAGCTCTGTAGTTTACCTTTGAAAATGTTGTACAAACTCTTGACGTCGTCCACCAGCTTGGCGTAATCCTCGTTCAAGATAGTCTTGTCCTCGGATTGCTTGAGCACTTCATGTTTCGTGGTAAATTCTTCCCAGAGAGCTTCCAGCGTCGATAGTCGTTTTTCAATGTAGTCAGCTGTCTTGCGTCCAGCAGAATCTTTCTGGAAGTTGGTTTTCATCTTATCGATGGTCTCGAAGATGATGTACTGTCTCTTCAAGGTATCCATTGTTAGCGTTGTTGTTTTCTTAAAATGATGTTGATGTTCGGTTCAGTCCCGCGCGATCGCACTCTTGTTTCTTCTTCATCAATTAGACTGGTGGAACCCGCTTGTGGGAAGCCAATCAAACTGAGCCGCTACGTAGAAGCACAATCACACTGAGATGATCCGGCTCGAAGGACCATAAATGTAGGGTATAATAGTTTATTACAACCTACATGTACGAATGTTGTATGTTAGGGACGGTATTGTTAAGTAAGAAGGCTGTGACCGTCCAGGTTGAGTACCTTTATTGCACTAAAATAACAAAGTAATAAAACGTGTTAGGTAAACGATATAATGACGCACGCGCGGGTGCATCGTAAGCTTAACATTAAAATGTCGAGTGTGCTCGTACAATACATACTTTGCAAAGCTGGTCATTTTCGGCTGCGCTCGGAAAAAATCTAAAACTATGGATACAGCGTTTCGGCGTTTTGTGAAATCGGCATCAACTTGCCTATTTAGGCCGATTAATTGAATTAACTATTCAACACGCATTTAACATCCTAAAAATAAGGTATATCTTTCTCTGAAAAGCTTGACCTTGAGTCACAGACAAAAAAATCATGATGAAAAAATATGGATTTGGAGTGTTATTCGTACACTCATATTTATTTACACAGAGCGTTATTTGCTTGAAATTATAGTCCGTGTGTAGATCATTTTGAGCACCAGGCTGAGTAGCTGATTCTGCTGCTGAATATCGCCTCGCCCTGTGCCTGAATGAAACACCAAAGTAGGAACGCGGAAAAGGGAGCCAGTAAAATATTTAGTTCGAGCTGTGGTTCGAGGCATTATAAGCCGCGGCACGCAAACAACCAATCCTGGTATCGCAGCCATCGCTAGATTACTGGGTAATACTCGTGCACTAGAATATCGTGCGACGGACAAAACAATCGGGCGCTACCGCGAACGGCATTCGAAATTTTCCCTCTCTGTCGCACTTGCAAGTTTGAACATAAGTGAGACAGAGAGGGAAAACTTCGTTTGTGGTTCGCGGTAGCCCCACAGAGGGGCTACTCCGAAATTCGAAATCCCAACTTCGTATCGTGCCGTCCCTTTCACTCATCTAAATATATAAAAGAAGAAGTCCTGATCTACCATCAACGCACAGCCGAAACTACTGGAACTAGAAACTTTAAATTTAATAATAATAATAATCGTTTATTCATAAATAACAAATGTTTACGCAACTTACGCACTTCTGCCAAACCACAGTGCGGTTTGTTGGCAGACGAGGCTCCATTTATATTTACTTAAGTAACACTTGTCTTATTTCTTTTATTTGGTCCAGAGCTTACTTTTATGACGTATGCAAGGGATAAGACGGGATTTTTGAAAATTCCACCCCTAAGGAAATCAAATAGGGGAGCAAAGTTTGTATGGGAAATGTAATTTTTTTGGACTTAGAAACTTGAAATTTGGTATTTAGACTCTCTGTTTAAATATAACAAAACAGAATTCAGCGATTTTCTAAATTCGTCCCCTAAAGGGGTGAAAAGGGTCTTCAAAAGTTTGTAGGGGAAGCAAATCTTTTTTGAAGTTAGAGATTTGAAACTTCGTAAATAGACTCTATGTTTAAATAACACAAAACATATATCAGCGTTTTTCAAAATTGCTCCCCTAAAAAGGTGAAAAATTACGCTTAGTACGCGGTCGAAGCCGGGGGAAAAAGCTAGTATAGTGTAGTACACGAGAGTGAAAGGGGCGGCACGATACGAAGTTCGCAGTACAGGCCCAGGCCCGACTCTCACTAGGCTATTTACATGCTATGCGACTGAGATGCAACCACGATCACCTACTGGTATGCTACTCGTTTCTCTTTTTTTTGAACCTGACTTTTTTGAAGCCAATTTAAATCACGAATTTAGACTTCTCATACAAAGTTCAACCCATCTTTGCACCCCCTTTGATCCCCAATCTGTATGATTTTTATAGCCTGGCCGGAGATCCATTAAACTTACTAGGGTTGTACTAAAATCTATTAGCTAGTTTTCGCGTGATGCCTAGACAGATTAACAGAGACAAAATGGAAAACTGTTGAAATGTGTTCTGTTATCAATTCTAAGACCCCTCAATCGATTTTTTTGTTAATATCTTCAATGTACCTACAGATTTTAGAACCTCTACAGCTTTATTATATGTATAGATAGATAAACTCGAAAAATTTTTTTTGAAAAGTTTACTAAAATATTTCACATATAAATAAGAAATATTTCTACATTTTGATGATGTATGAAATCATCATACTTTCTATATTTTGTAACTTTATGTCAAAGACTTACAATAGAATTTTTATATTACTTTTCACGTTTTTAAAGTGTCTATATACCATGATACCATGCGTTTCCCCGTATGTAGAGCAAACTGCGTAGCGCTACGAAAGGCTTGGCAGCGAAAGTGTTAAGTGTGACTCAATTCAAAAGTATTGAAATATTGCACATTTATTTAGCGGACCAATTGTACCAGTAGCTCGCAACGTCCGGTCCAAAGCACGCTTAAATATAGTCCAGATTGCCCGCGAAGGAATTCCATTTTTTGTACAAACCATGGTTTGGGGCTTGGGGTAACTAATCAGGAATTCATTGTGTGATTTTTTCTTCACAACGTTAAGGAAATCTGGTTTTATTGCCATTAATGAAAATTAGGGGAGGCAACGCGAACGCCTTTGAATTATTCAGTATATTTATTAACCTACCCTCTTTTAATACAAGGGTATATATAGCTGAGTCGTGTGACAGGTTTGTTTCTACTTATTCTGTAGCAATTCAAAGCAAATATTATTTCGTATTATAAATTACCAATCCAAAAAAAACTTTTTAGCGTAATTTAGTAAACACGCAAGAGGTGAGACGATGCTAAAATGACGAAATTACCATCATAGTAGGTGTTACCTAGTACCGTAAATTGGGGTGACTTTAAGAAGAAACGGGGCTACTTTGATACATATAAAATACTTATATATTCATCACTAAGTATTAAATTTCTAGTTTGATTCAGTCTAGTAAATAGTTAGGAAATTAACTAAGGTATAACTTGACTCAGGGTTCATTTAATAAAAAAGTAAAACACGGCATAAAATCTGAATTTTATATTCGCCCCTCAATTTGAAAGTAACCCCGGTTTATGGTACCTAATTTCTTTGTTTATGTAATGGTTGTATGCGGTTCTAATTCCGGCACGTACTAAAAATATGAAAATGAAAAATAATTCTCAACCTTTACCCTCGTGAGGCCCCGTGTCATATAGGTACTACATAAAATACGATTGATTTTGAATTATACCTCAATTAATTAAGGTCGAGATTATTTTGTTAATTTTTGAAGGCCAGGCCTCAGGAGGTTACACTCTTAATTTATTAATTTGAGAACAGACAGAGATGGATGTATATAAAGATTTAAGCTATATAAACTAAAATGGCGTTGAAATATAATAAACAGGTCACTCACGTCGTTAAAGTCGAGTATAGCTCAACATGTTTCGGACAAATACGTGGGTCAAGAACTAGCCGCGACGGCCGCGCGTCTCGCACTAGAATATCGAATCTAATATGGTCTCATGATTCCACTCACACCTCAGATTCGGTTGAAACCGCTCAACCAATCTCACTGGAGCGCAAACTCTTAGAGTATTCCAGTGTTCCAAACCACACGCGTGGTCGTGCCGGAGGTTTTCCCCTGGATTTTCCCCAGGCTACCCTCCAACCGCGCACTCCTATCGCTTTATTGGGCCCGGCTTATAAAGCCACAGTCAGGTTCAAAAAAAAAATGGTCTCATGATTAAGGGCCATGTATTGGTCTGAAACATATCGAGCTGTACTCGACCTTCAAGACGTGAGTAACCCGTTTATTATATTTCGATATATCTGGGGGTTTTATATTTAAAATGGCGTTTAAAATATCTGCATCGAGCATGAAATTATGACTGTCTCGAAGATGTACCCGTGTTTAGATATTTGTGAACAACTTATTCGCGGAAGTATATCTGATAGACCTATATCGTGGTACCTGTATAAAAATTAGTCATTAACCTGCACGCATTTTAACCCAACGATCGGCAATTAGGACTGGGTCATTCTAAAAATAGTAAAGTTTCGCATTTGCATAATGCCTTCGCTTTAAGGACTGCTATCAATCATTTTTTATACAACTTAGATGTGTCGGCTTTAAAAGTAGCTGGAAATATTGTAGCAGGTACTAGCTTGAATGCTCTAATAGTAAATTGTAGAAAACGTGCATAAAATTTATCGACACGAGCCACAGGCGAGGTTCGATATAGTGCCAAATAGGAGCAATTTTGTGTTGTTTAGCTGTGGTAACCGACGGGTATAGTCCAGTACAGTTCAAAAGAGGGTGATTGCGTTTTGAGGTGGATTTTTCGTACTAAAATTAACAGATCTTCGCTAAAGTTTGACACGTTGCATAATCAGAATCAGCTATCAAGATTTCATTAGTTTCAAATGTGGCTCGTAACTGCAAACGCAAATCATAGAATACTAGTTGTCGGACGTTTATTACAACTTAAATGCCTAGGAAATTAGGTAATGCCATAGCTGTGCGTGTGCTAGACATACAATATGGATATTCCAACTGATTTTTCCCGCTTTTAGTACTAGCCATGCTTTTTTTACCACTTTTACTAACTTTTTGAATATCTTCCTTTCGTTTTATAATCGCCACGTAAATTAACGCAAGACTAACCAAGCTATAGAGCCGTCCCCATAAATGTTTATAACTCCATAAATAAACTTGCACTTTATAATATTCAATAAAAACCGTATTCCATATTCCACCGGTAATTAATACCTCTTCACATTCAAAAAACGTATACAACCTTTAGTTTCTATCTACTTATAACCTTTGTAAAGTATACAGTTCGTTGCACGCCTTCTAAATCTGAAAAGGGCTTACAAGTAACACAAATTAAGTCTAAATGCGGTCTTTTTCATAGCACACCACGCTAGTTACCTTAGCTATAAAATGACATAAGAGTCAGTTAAGTTTTTGGAGACATAGAATCTTTTTCAATTTGTTATTCCGGGTCCCCAACAAAACACGCGGTGCGTGGCGGACACGCGCCACTGCCCGGAAATGTCCAGGGATTTTTATTCATAAACCAGCTATATCATCATAGAAGAACCAGTCTATTTGAACTCAAATTATCGTATAGTTGTGAGTGTTTTTGGGGCCAATTTGTACTAGATACGAGCGTAAGGAGGTACAAGACGTTTTGTGAAGTGTAGGTTCCTATTGTCGCTGGGTCGTTAAGATACGGCTATGGGGGAATGGGTTTGTAATGGTCAAGTCGTTTATTTGAACGGGCACTGTATATATATAATATAGAAAACAGCTCTATTTGTGGTGTAGTGTAATGTAAATACTACCCAAGCTATTTCGTTAGAAGTCAGAATAACTCTAACTAATTTTAATCTAGGCGATTAACTGGAATGTATGTAAAATCCTTGCGAAACAGGCTTATCTACCTATATGTCTTATTTAGATAACTGAGGGCCTACTGCGAAATTCGAAATCTGAACTTCGTATCGTGCCGTCGCTTTCACTCATATAGTTTATAACACGAGAGTGAAACGGACAGCATGATACGAAATTCGGATTTCAAAGTTCGGAGTAGGCCCTCTGTTCTATGTAAAAAACAATATTTTGTTTACTGATACCTATCAAATATTTTGTGGTACTTACTTATTGATACGTTATAAAGTACATATTGCTGTAGGATTATAATTTGTACTTATTAGCTTCCTGAAATGGACCACAGAAGGATTATTCAATTTTTAGGGTTCCATACCCGAAGGGTCCAAATGGAACCTTATTTCTTACAGTCACGCGTTCGTCCGTCCGTCCATCGTCTGTTACACAGGTTTTACACCCAAACGGAGCTACAGTCTTCAAATTTTCACCATCTTGTTGACCCTGTTCACGACAAATAAAAAGTGCGTGTTATAAATAAATAGTGTGCAATATTTAAGTAGAATAGGATGCTGTAAATAAAACATTCCTCTATTTCATTTTTATTAACATTAGATAATTAGAGTAGGTCAAAACATCTCTCATAAGCCTCCTCCGATCTCGCCTCTCTAGTCCAAGAAGAAAAGTGTTTTTTCATTATCCCACCTGGCGCCGCCTATACAAAACCCATACAGTCCACACTAACCACCCACTATAGGGCCATAACTAACAGACCCAAAGCCACACAAATTGTCAAAACTTATTTATACATATTTTAAGGGGGGCTCCCATAAAGCTAAAGGGGGGCGTGAAATTTTTTTTCACCTATCCCATCCAGTATCTTTGTTTAGAACTCATTGCGTAGATACTGTACTGCATTTTTTGTTTTTTAAAATATTCGAATACAAATAAATGAGAATCCACCGAACCAGCCAGCTTTTTTTACAATTTTTTGTTCTGCAATACTTTTTAACTTCCAATTAACTTGTAGGTAATCTTGAGTTTTGGTGATAATGTTTATTATTACGTATATTTCACAAAAGAATACTAATATATTGATCAATCAAATAATTTTTCATTAAAACCGACTTAATTTTGAGGTTGGTTCGGAACCCTAAATGTCCGGAGTCCGACACGCATTTGGCCGGTTTTTCAGCGTATAGGTACTGTGGTATAATAACGTGGTATATATATATTAATACTGGGGTATGCTGCACGAGAGGTACGGGTTTAGAGGTATTGGGAGGAGTACGTAGCTAAAATATAACACTGGAAGCACATTATGAAACTAGTATATTTCATACTGTACTGAAATATACTTACAATAACCTCTTAAATTATTTACAGAACATGTGATTCCGATGGTGTCGTGAAGACAAGTCCCTGGAAAACCAATTGTTTCCAGAAGAATGCCAGTTTGACGCATTCTCGAATCATAGTTTAAATTTAATTTGTATACGTTATTCTTTTTTTATTTATTGTAATGGGAAACAAACAGCGTTATATTACACATACATATAAGGTAAAAATGTAGTTTATACATATGCCAAAACAGTTTCCACCAAGAGTTAATTACATTTTTGCTCTGAGTATAAACAACATGCAGTAAAAGCAAATCTATTGAACCAATCAGTAAGTAATCATTCGAATTTAGAAAGAGTAGAACATGGAAGTTAAAAATTTATAATAACAATAAAATAAAATAAAAAGAAATGACTTAATTACAATTAGAGTAATTAGCGCAGTTTCCATTAATATGTTTAACAAGGAGTAAATAAACTCTTAAGATTTAACACTTGCTTTAATTGCAGAAACAAACTTGTGATGGTTTAATTGAAATATATCTAGATGTGAATATTTCTTATTATAAATATTACATGCTCTTGCTAAGTACTTGTTGTTAACGTATTTTTACGACTAAACGGAATGGAAAATAAGTTATGATTCTGGACCTACACGGCCAGCCTCATACCGTAACAACCTCTACAGTACCAATACACCGCTGCTTTACCATCGAACCTCATTACCTAACTCTGACTCTGAATCAGTACCAGTCTGTACAATAGTGTCAGCACTCGCGAGGCTGTTTGAACAGGTTCAATGGTGCCGCGCTACCGATTTGCGGGGAAAATATGGACAAGTCATGCTTTTAATTTTAGGTAATGGTACGACTTTGCCAGTGTTATTACTCTACAAGTCAATGACAGTATATTTATTATTTTTTCTATTTCTGTACTTTTTTTCGCGACTTACGCAATCATGAACTCTAATATAAATACATACTTTATTTATTCTGTAAAAAGTTTATCTAGTCTATTGCCCAAAAACACACTCCTTATTTAGATAAAATATTTTAAATGTGTATTGTTGTATTCAATATCGTATAGTACAGCTAAATATCAGGGTTGAACCTATAGCACCTGTTTCAACATCTTTATGAACGCTCTTCTTTTACTACGTAATTATTTCAATAAATTATAAGGTACACGGAGTTAGAACCGTGTCCAAGAAACGGCCTACATATACTAGGAGTTTTTTTTTAACCTGACTGTGGCTTTATAGGCCGGGCCCAATAAAGCGATAGGGTGGCCTGCGGAAAATCTAGGGGACAACTTCCGGCACGACGACGCGTGTGGTTTGGAACACTGGAATACTCTACGAGTTTGCGCTCCAGTGAGATTGGTTGAGCGGTTTCAACCGAATCTGAGGTGTGAGTGGAATCGAGCTACTGGGCGTTTTATCGCTAGTTCACTAAACCTAGCCTTAGAATTACGATTTGAAACGGGATATTTACCATGACAAGGCGGACAGTGGTAGTGACGGTGATACTGTGCGAAAAAAGCGAACCAGGAAGAGGGTAGATCGCTATGGTGTGTGGGTAGACCACAACTAAAACTCGCAGCACGTCAGTTAATCCTTGATAATGGCGCTTGCAACAGTGCCGAAATATCGGGAACTCAAAAATACAAATATACATGGTAAATATCCCGTTTCAAATCATAATTCTAATGTAAATGACCATACAATGTAAGCTTGAAATCTTAAACCTAGCCTAGCTAAGAAGAGTCCAGCAAGAAACTCAGCTAGGCCCGACCTGGGTCGGACTGACTCTCTACACGGTGTGCGGCGGTACATACGCTAGGAGTCCTAATACGCTACGATTACGCTATCGCTTTGGTCATTGGGGTTGGTATGACAAGGGAACAAAGTTGCTACTCGTACAAATAGGTAGACCGTGCAAAAGTAATTACGCAAATGAAAAGGTCAAAGCTCTTATTGCATTTCAATAAGGAATTTGAACATATGCGTAGGCAGTTTTGATGTTGAATGTACATGCCCAAAAATGGCTCGATCCCCGGGATGCGCAGACGCGTGCCGTGACAGGTGCGCGCGCAGCTGTCACTAACAGTTGTCTTGTTTAATGGTTTCTAAACAAAAAAAGCCAACCATCTACAACTCTGTGGATCAGTAGGTACCATATCAGCACGGTGGACGCTTAGTACGTACAGTCACGAACCGGGATTTTTGAGCCACATGCCATTGTCCTTAATTTAGCCGTGTAATAAACTAATAAATGACAGATGTTACCAGATGTCGTGTCATTCCCATAATGCATTACAAGACCAAGTTGCGAACTTTGTCGAATGGCTCAACTATAGCTGTTCGCGATGATACCAGTTTAGGATTTGGAAAAGTCATGAATTGGGACATTTCATATAATTATCGAAGAAACATGACCGTCTAGTCCCCGAAAATTAAGAAGAAAAAGAAAAAAAGATGGGAACATGTATCCGATTTAGGAACAGATTAAAAATACGTCAAGGCATTGTATGGTTATAAATGGTTCAGAGCTAAAATGGACCAATGTCCTTCAATAAACCTGCACACAACTTTATTGTCAAGACAATAAGATTTGTCTACATTATTAAGCATGCTATTTCGAGTATTCTTCAACTGACTGTTGGTACTTACAGATGTAGTTTAACATACTCAAACACATTATGTAAATCTCTAATCTCAATTGTGTACCTACCCAAAAGATGTAAATCACCTAGCATTTCCACATCCGCTTCAAGCCACGGTCCGTGGACGGACGGACCGACGGAGCATATAATGAGCTGCATTTCGGCGGTTCCATCTGATACGGAATGACGTAATTACTGGTAAGTATAGATGTGAAATACTGGGGCTTTTGTGTGGTATTGTGTAATTGTCAGTGGTGAATATTCATGTATAACTCATACTTTTATGTGTTTCTATACCTAAAACACGGTATATGTTGTACGTTTGGGGCTCTCTTAATAATCTATTCACACGGTTTGACCATAAGGGCTACTCCGAACTTCGAAATCCGAACTTTGTGTCATGCCGTCCCTCTCACTCATATAGTGAATAATAATACGAGAGTGAAAGGGACGGCACGATACGAAGTTCGGAGTACAGGAAGAGCCTCGACGCCTAGTCGCTGTAACCAAGTGGTGTAGGCGACTTTCAATAGCATAACTAGCTGCTAAATTGCATCTTGCGGGACCCAGTGAAAGAGGAGGGTAGATTTTTTTAGGGTTCCGTAGCCAAAATGTCGCGGCGAAAACGGAACCCTTATTGTGTCGCTGTCTGTCCGACCGTATGTCACAGCCGATTTACTCGGAGACTATAAGTACTACAATTAAGAAATTTGGCAGGAAGGTGTATTATATGAACCGCTACATAAAATTGATGTGAGAACACAAAAAATGGAGGGGGGGGGGGGTGGTAGGGCTCTCTGTACAATTAAAAACCGGGCGATAGACACATAGGCGTGTGGGGTATCTATGGATAGGCCTTTAAAAATGATAATGGAGGTTAAGGAAGAGGGGTTACAAGTTTAGCTCCCTAGTGGATGAACCGATTTGAGTGCGTTTAAAAAAAATAAAAAGTCTTGATGACGGAGACGGTTCTTAGCTATCATTGGTGTCGGTTTTTTAGGGGGAATAAATGGTGATTTTCTGTCATTATCAATTTAACACGAGAGTTGACATTAACCTGGTTGTTAGGTATCTTCTCTCTTTTAGTAATACTGCCCACAATAGGGAATCCCGATACCAATTTTAATTCTAACTTTTGGAGAAATATTAGTACATTTACGTTCATAAATAATACACACCTTCAAACTTTTATTGTGGTTCTAGTCATAGTCATATCATTTATTGCATCCATAGTTGTACAGTTCTTAGTAAATAGGTACATATGTCCCATATGGGCCCTGTTAGGGCGCAGCAATTTAATAGATAAGTATTAAATTATGATAAAAACGATATTCGATTTAAATTCGTTGCAAGTAACATTCAATTTAATTGATAATATATAACATTTCATTAAGTTTAATAACAAGTACATAGAATTGGTTTGAGTTAGTAATTAATAATTGCTGATTATCTAGTATTAGTTTATCTATTATATTTTAATGTCGTATATGTGTATAATAGGATTGATAACAGAGAATTATTAATTTCCTACATTTGGGAAGCACTATTAAATAATTGAGTGAGTAATTTAATTTAAAGTAAATAATTGAGTGCGATTAGAAACCCACGACCACTGGAGCTGGACGGAAAGGTAAATCTAGTAGTTCTTACATAACCTATTTCTATACTTATGTATAGGTATATATGAATAGAATATGAATGAAGAACCTTACTAGGATTAATATTAATTACTCAAAAATGACACACATTCACAGGGATCGGGCCTCAGATGTTAGACATTGCGAAATATGTTTGTAAATAGCAAATACATATTTCCAAATAACAGCAGATGTCACTTACCGTGTAAGGAACTAAACTGATAATATCTTACAAATGATCAGATGTTATTGCAGCATAAAATATTTGGTTCTACCCACCTGAGTCTTTCGTAACGATTCGTGATACAATTTGTTGTTCGATCATTACTAACCGACTTCAAAAAAAGAGCTTCTCAATTCACGTGTATGTTGTTTTTTCTTTTTTTTGTATGTTTGTTACACGATTACTCCGTCATTTATGAACAGATTTGGAAGATTATTTCTTTATTTATAAGCATATGCTTCCAGATTGGTCCCATTGTTATCATAGTTCACTTCTGGTGATGGGAACCAAACGGCACAGGACCGGTCTAAATGGCGAGCCTTGGGGGAGGCCTATGTTCAGCAGTGGACGTCTTTCGGCTGAAATGATGATGATGATGATGATGATGGGAACCATGAGGAATTGGAGAACTCCTCAAAAATTCAAAGGAAACATATAGCAATTTAAGTATTTTCGGTTACACATCGAGCATTTGCATTCAGAAAATAGCATTTGGTGTACAGGAATTGATAATGAAGACCACGTATGGTCATCCAAAACCCCTAGTGTTTCATGGATATCGCTAAGATATTTCGATTAAGATACTGAAGCGACTATGACGAAGCCAATTTAAATGGTCCTGATGTAATGTTACTATCAACCTGGTCCTGGTAATTGAAGCCGGAAGGTACACAACGGAACTCCATAATAAAACGGTCTAGCTTAACCGTGTTTTAGCTTCTTGCAACTGTCTTGAGATGCACTCTGGTCACGACTCACTAAAAAGTGTGACTGAAATAAAAAAATGATAAAAACAAAAGCTGACTCCTAAAAAATGGCTTATCGATGTTTTCTGCTCTCGGGGTGACTTGGCGAATTTGAAGTCGCTACTCGGTTTTTTTTTCAAGTGAAAGAGAGTATATGTTATTGAAGACCACACACATTGTGTTGAAATGAAATGCTATGCTATATGTTAAATACCTCATAAATATGAACCTAAATAGGTTTGTGTCTTTCTTGTGAATTTAATTTTAAAAAAATGATTGTATTTTTTACAAAAAGTTAACAATGTTTTCGAATCTTCACTTGTGTTAGGAGGAATTCGCCCTTTATAAAAGTTGTGAGAAAGTTAATAGTATAATAGTAATTACTGCAGAGGCCGCAAAATAGGTGACAGCCGGCTGAGTAGTTATAGATGGCCTAGTGCCAACTAGAGATACGAGGCCGACAATCCCTGTTCGCGCCAAGGCTTATGTAGTGTTTTTCAAACAAAATGCAATGAAGTTCGAAAATTATATTAAAACTCGAAAAGAAATTCTAGGGATTCAGTAATAAAAACACGCGCTGCAGGTGTTGGCAGCCGGCGCCGACGGGCCGAGGGCCAGCCGCCGGCTCCGGGAGCATAAGACGATCACTTTGCCGGCCTAGGCCGGAAATGTTGTATGAAATTCCATTATTCACCCGAAACATGATATCGGGCAGCCTGTTATAACGAACATAACGTTAATAATTCATTGTATGTTTGAGAAAAGATAGTTAATCTTAAATATATATTCAAGAGGTATGCGAAATGGCCCACAAAGTAAATTACCATATCGAGTTTACGTAGCAAAATATTCTGCTTTCCCTGATCTTGAGTCTAGTTGCAGAGATAATGTTGAAGCAAGTTTCCTTCCAGGGGATACTGCTTAATGGAGCAGCCTTAATATATCAATAGTAAGCATATTATCTAGTGAGCAATAAATAACTAGATAATACTTGCAAGCAAAATTTGAGATTTTTAAAAATATATATATATCCCATTCTAACCTAGAGGAAAAACTAGAGCTTGTTGGGATTAAGCCAATTTCCCCACGATGATCTCGTTCGAAACGCTACTGTTATGCCAGATCCGCACAATGGGCCATGATGACGTAGGACAAGTACGCAGCTATGAGACGTGGAATAAAATAAAAGCGTGTCTTTTTCCTTTAACCTATAACTGCATCCTGTACTTTGGGCCATTATGGCCCATTGTGTGGGTTGGGCATTCAAATCTCAATAAATGGTATTACGTAAGTACCTATACGTTTTTTTTTGTGTACGAGCCGTAGTCCGAACCCACAAACTCTGAATTGAAAAAATGGCTTTAGATTTCACGAATAATAAGTACCACCTGTAAAAGGAGAGGCAGGGGAAGACCGATACGTGCGTTTGTAGATCAAGCAAAAGAGAAGGTCAATGTAATGTCGTATCAGGAGCTCAAAGTCTTGGCAGAGATTCGAACAGAATCGCGATTACTCCACCGACAATAGCTACGAGTAGGTTAGGCTCTTAAATATATGATGATGAGTGGGGAGTGGCAGAGTGGGGTGTGATTTAATTAAATTTAATTTAGTATAAGGCTGACGAAACCTGTTGTGGATTTATAGTATGTGCATTGTTTGACGAGGCCTGTTGGTGATGCCTGTTGTCCGTGAAATTGACGAAGCCTGCGTTGTGGATGAGGTTTGTACAACTTTATACCAATAAATTGTATTTTAGTAAAGAAGAAACTATGATGATGATGACCTACAAAAGGTGCTAAAACTGCTTAAAGGTATTTCAAGGCCATAATTCTAAGCAACGTGCTAGTACAGCAGGTCCCTGGTGACGAATAATTCAAAGCACAACAGAAGCGATTACCTATTAAAGAATTGAACATAAAATACTCAAGTGAGAAAAGAAAATTGAATGATTGTGTTTATAAAAACATAATGTTTATAAAATACGACAACGTAAATTGTCAGTACCATAAACCTGTTAAACATGTAGACAAGATGGCTCGGCCGCACAATTACAATGAATAATTTCCACAGTTACAATCAATTCGATTCTTTGGCTTCAAGCAACATTCCCTGTAGTTACTGATTTTTTACTATAACTACTAAAAATGGTTTAAAAATGATAAAAGCTGGTTAAACTATTTTCTTCCAAGTACTTTCATAATTTTGATGGAACATTTCAGATATTTTTCAGGACCGGTACATTTCGCCCATGCCATGTCCCTACAGTTAAACTTTTTTATCTTTACAAATAAGTATATGTTTATGCCACGACGGTGGTAAAAAAGGGCCTGACTGATGGCCTGCAAGAAGTTACCGTAGCCTATGGAGGCTTGCGACTGTAGAACAATCACATACGCGTCACCAAACCCTTTCTTGAGGAGAATTCGTTGTATTAAAAACTAGAGACGAATGAAAGTGGTCAATAACTTACATCTAAAACAGGCCCTTGGGACATTGTACTGAGGATGCTGGCGGCATTTCCTCGCTGTATCGCAATGCTGATACTTTGTGCGAGGAAGTCGCCAGCTCTTCGGTCACCAGTTCGTGAACCAGACGCTTCGCGATTTCAGTAAATAACCTGTGCGCGCTGGGGCCTCATGGACCAAGAGTTTCGACACCAAAAGGTACAAAATTGTACTCCCCGCGGAGGCCTATATATTTATTACGCTTTAACATTTCGGAATTTTCCACCGCTGCACCCGCTTTTACTGTAGTTCGTCGGAGGTGGGACGGTTGAAGGTGCTACATGTGTAGACACACCGGTCGGTGTGGGATGCTTCCTAAGTCGCAAACCCCAAGGAACTAAAGACACCCCATGGTTTCTTACCATGATAACTCAAGTAAGTAATCAAGAAGAGGAGGCACGTTGACGGTTGGCAAGAGACCTGCGGATTATGTCATTCAGTGTCGTATGTCTTGAAAAACGGCATACTTTTTAGACAACATAATCCATGGTGTCCCAGTCGGTCCACGTCTGTGCCACTTTGGATGGTATTGTACTTACTTTTTGGCATGTACGGAATCGCTGCGCCGCCTGACAAACATAGCTGGGCACCGTTAACCAAATAGTTAACTTCGTTAATCGATAATCCGTTAATAAAAAAATTAACTTCGTTAAACGTTAAAGCGTTACATTTCGGGCCAGTTGACGGATGTTAACGTTAATCGTTAACTCCTGACGCGCCTCACTTGCATCGTCTGTCTCACTCAGCGCCTATAGCTCGCGCCTACGCCGGCCCGATCGAACGGACTTGTCAGAACCTGTTTTTCGCGGCGCGGCGGCACGGTGTTCCTTTTATTCGCGGCGCGGTGAGGATGATAAAATCGGTACTTAGTTAACGGATTAACGGAACCTTGGACAGTTAGTGGAAGTTAATGAGTCCGTTGAAAATTTTGCAAGTTAATTTAAAAGTTAATCAGATACACGGATGGTTAACTTCATTAATTAATGATTAACGGATTAACGAGTTAATGCCCAGCTTTGTTGACAATTTATACAACTTATAAACCAGTACCAATTGAAGAGCTTCGAACAGTGGGTTGCACCAAACCGTCTGTAATCGTCGGCTGTTTTAAAATCTGATTGTATGCTGGCAAGCCTTACGTTTTCTATGGAATGAAAGTCGCCACCACTCACCCTAAAGTTGATAATGACGATGATATATTGAAGACGACGTGTTATAGATATAGCTCAAAACATTTTATTATGATTAGTGTACCTACTTTATTACCTTTTATCTTGACGCTTAGAGACCTTATACATCTCTAACAAATCTCGATTGTTATTAGTTTCTAAGTCTTATTTTTGACATGTAACACTACATTTAATTAATGATACTTTGATTATTGTATTATTTTTATTTGATGTACCTAGATAGATTTTGACTTGTAAAAGTGCCCTTGAGGCCTATTTGCAGAATAAATGTTTTGATTTTTTGATTTTTTTGATTTTGAAGCATTATATGATTCTTCTTCACCCATGGACTAGTTACGTATGCAACACATGGAGTGTTTCGTTACGCATCGCTGGGCTTTATTTCCATATATGTAGGTATAGTATTTGATATAACCGGGTGTAATAGAAGTGAGTTACCATGCCATTCACCACTCTATAAACTTGTTTTATGGACTAGTATAAACATCAGTAGTCCGTTTATAGTGAGATATGCAATGGTTTACAAATGGAAATCCGTACTAATATTATAAACGCGAAATTGTCTTTTCACGCTTGAATAGCTAATAATAAAGGATTTAAATGAATTTTGACATGGACAAAAAAAAATATATATCCTAAAAATGCATGCCTTAATATTATTATGAAAGGATGGTAATAGAGCGCTCGTGGCGCAGCGGCGCCCGCGTACCGCGTGCGGTATGCGAGGTTAATCAACGTTGGCCTAGGTCAGTTCTTGAATAGGTGACCGCTTTGAGTGGTTATCTGAGTGCTCCCGTACTTTGGAAGCTGCTGTCTATGATAGCTGTCATTAAGCTTGAGAACTTCTAACAGTCAAGTTGCCCACTCACTTGACAAGGGAGGTCGAAGTTGCACCACGCCCGTAAGTAGTACCCACCGATGACCCACCGCTACCCTACACGTCACCCCTGGGTGGTGCTAAAAGTGCAAAAAAAAACTGGCAACCGTACCGTCTTCTCGAAGATCGCACGTTTCGGATTAATAATTGCAATACGATACATAAATAAATATGAAAGTTTCAATGTTTTAGAAAACATTACATACCATTTAAAAAAAAACTTGATAGAGCACTCATCAAATATCAATTCAATTTCAATTCGATACGTTTCAAAAAACACTCAGTGGGTAAAACGGACATAATCGCTGATTGAATATTATCTAGTTCTTACAAATGCGGTAAAACGCTCAAGTCATAATGAGACACATTTATATAACGGTTCATTTAAATCCCATTTCCTTTAAAACGAATTAAGAGAGAAATATAACAGCTTCGCTAACTTAAGGGGAAAATCGATTTAGAACATAGGCAGTCCAATGGCAGTTACTGTGTTTATTCCTTTGTAGGTAAAAAAGGTCTAACTTGCAGGGACTTTAAGTGAGTTAGGATATTTTGTAAGCTGAATCTTAGAGTGCCTAGATGGGCTATCAAAGTTGCCCATCAACTCAGATAAGGGGTCCATTTCCGCTTTAGATTGTGGTGAATGGCGCCATGCAGACATTTTCGAAAGACGAAAAGAAATTTAGAAAGAGAAAACACATCAGTTTTTACATATTGAAATTGAAAACGCCAAAAAAACTAACATTCAGTCATATTCTCTCAAAAATATGCTAATTATAATGATAATAAATATGGAACATCTGGTGTGTACACTGTCAGAAGCTTTAAATATGTTGTAGTCATTATCGATCGAATTCTTTCTCAATAAAAAAAGTTAAATTTAAATTTGAACTGTTGATTACATATTACATTAGAATTCATGTTCATAACTACTAATCTTAACATTAAAGATTATTTGAGTTAAGGAACCGCTTAACAAATAGTGACACAACATATTAAATTAAGTAGGCACATTTTGGTTTAGGCATGTGCAGTTTATTTAACATTTCTCTCTTAAGGATATTGCGAATTTGTTTACTACTTTTAATATATAATATGTATATAGATTAATATGGGAAGGAACCAATACCTAATTCCCAAATTGAAAAAAAAAGAACTAATTTTGCTGTTTAATAGGTACAACGGGTCTTAATATCATAAGTCGATGACAGGTCAAAAATTTCGGGTCAGCCTAAATTAAATAACCGCAATAGGTTTTTCTAAATATTTTACACTAGTTTCATTTACATGATATATTATTCTTCGTAATACCCAACAGTAGCAATTCCCGGGATCCTGTCATAAAAATATCAATCACCAAAACTGACGATTTTTGCGATATCTCGCTCCGTTACCATTGTTTTTTTATGGGTTTTTAGGAGTCCGATTTAAACTTAGAAACATTAACTTTTTAACTATTACTTTTGCGGGTTAGATGTAAACTTAAATAAAAATCATGACAGGATTAAAAAACTGTAGAAGTTTGCACTGTTTTAGGAAATATGATGGTATTTTACTGACCCGCATTTTTTGTCCGCGAGTGTATTTGATTCGGGTCCATATCGGCTCATAGAAAATTTTATCATCGATTTTTTCTAATAATACCGCTTTGTGATCATAATCATCACTCTTCATAAAATTCGTACTCATACTTTTTTTGTTCATAAATTTCTATTACTAACAACCGAAGTCATAACGGTCAGTAGTCATACATTTGATGTTCATCATTTCACTACCAAGAACACATCTGAAGTCATAATTTTGTTTTACATAATTGTTTTCTTCATAACGGACATATTTCATAATTTTGCTAGTAATAATGTCATTACTAAGAAAGTATCTTAATTCCTAATTTGTAAGGGAACCCTAACCTAATCACCTATGACCGTACAATGTCATATTGTCGTATTGTTGCTGTATATTGTTGCTTCAGCTCCCGTCGTAATCTTCTAACCTATCCGCGTTAGAGTCGATTTTGCCCCGACAGGTCTTTTTGGGCTTTAATAAAAAAATTACCTCGAAGATTAAGACGGGAGCTTCGCTTCGCTTCAGCTCCCGTCTTAATCTTCTAACCTATCCGCGTTAGAGTCGATTTTGCCCTAACAGGTCTTTCTGGGCTTTTTTTTTGCCAAATAAGAATTTGATGAAAAATTATTTGTTAATACATTTTTACGTTTAAATAATGGAAAATAAGGTGTCATTAGTAACAAAAAAAGTTGTATGATTGTTAACACTATGAACGTAAATGACAAGGAATAAAAACACTAACGAATAAAAAAAATATGAAAAGTAATTGTAGTATTATTAGAAATTGTAATTGCAAATTCGATTATTAAATCTCCGAAAATGTATTTTATACAATTTTATTTCATAATGATCGCTATTCATAATTATGTTTGGTTCATAAATATCGGAATATTATTAATAAAAAAATTAGCAATAAAACTAGTATGTATAAAAATTATATAAAAATAAACTATATTGCTAATAATCGTTATGACAAAAAAGTATATGAATATAGATAATAGCAATAGAAATATTTATATTTAATGACATTATAAATATTGACAATTCTGAGATACGATAGTTAGTAATTAACCAAAAATAATTATGAATAGTGATCATTATGACATAAAATTGTATAAGATACATTTTCGGATGTACAATAATCGGAATTGCAATTTTATATGAACTTTGGCGCACCCATTTGATTATTTATGTCTGCAGAAGATTAGAGCTCGTTTGTAATTGACTTTTAAATTGAAACCAATAAAGGATCAGTACAAAAAACCTAATCAATACATTAACTTGTCAATGATCATAGAAATCATTAGACATAATGACGATAGATAACTTAATAAATACTATTCATGCAACAGAAGCTCTGTCAGCTTAGATCATTGATTGGTTGGTAAAAAAATATTCGAATGTAATTGTAGCGGTATAGTCGAATTAAATTTGAAAGCGATTCATTAAGGATTATTTAGGGTTCCTTAGCCAATTCTCGACCGTAATTTATAAAATACCGTCCGGTTCGACCGGTTTAGCCTAGTGGGTAGTGCACCTGCCTGTGAAGCTGACGGTCCTGGGTTCGAATCCCGGTCAGGGCAAATATTTGTGTGATGAGCATGAATATTTGTTTCTGAGTCTTGGATGTTTTCTATGTATTTAAGTATTTATATCTATTAAATATATCGTCGTCTAGTACCCATAACACAAGCCTTCTTGAGCTTACTGTGGGGCTAGTTCGATTTGTGTAAGATTGTCCTCTAATATTTATTTATTTATTTAATAGGCAACAATCATACATTGGATCTATTTTTCATACAAATAGTGTTCGCGAGTGACAGATTAAAATCAAATCGGAATGCGTAACGAAAGTATGTCTTAAAACGGACCCTGTAGGAGATTGTTTTAGGAGAATAATCATATATTACTTTTTCTGATTCAATAATTTATTATTTCAATGCAATAATATTTTTACGGAACACGTTTTTCTTTTAAATATAGCCGGATTTTATTTACTAAAAGTTCAAGTCGTGTGGTATTGAGTGACCAGATTGTGCAATGTATTTAACTGTCAAGACTTAAAAAAAACCTGCAGTTTATAAAAACTGTACATGTATTAATACATGATGTATTCCTGCTTGTCATTCCTGCATGAGTTCTTGAAAAGCAGACTCGATAGAGTAAAGTACAGGAGCTAAGATGCTTTTCCACTGCCAAGTTAATATGTCGACTGGGCAGTTGATGATCGTATACCAGAAACATTTCTCGCCTCGTCACGACGGTAAAAAAAATATAAAAGGGAAATAATTATGAAGTAGCCTGTTGTTTACCCCTATACTTTAAGCCTTAATGTACTGTGCTCTTTTTTTTCTGAGGTGTGCAATAAAAAGTATTTGTATTGTATTGAAGTAGGAACTTACCAATTCATCGTGCGACATAACTTATGTGACTTATTCATTGATATAAAATGATATGACTTTATCCATAAAGTTCACTAAAATGTCGTTGATCCCTTGGAAGAGGGGTCGCGCGCTGGTATGGGACGCCACTTGCGCCGACACTCTGGCTGCGTCCTACCTCTCATCGACCAGTAAGCGTGCCGGGGCGGCGGCGAACTCCCGGGAGATTTTGAAGGCAGCTAAATACAACTGTCTAGCGCCCAATACGACTTTGTCGCGTTTGGCATCGAGACACTTGGCCCATGGGGTAAGCCCACAGGGAGCTCAGCAAGCGTCTTAGGGAGGCGACAGGCGACCCACGCGCGGGCAGCTTTCTCGCGCAAAGAATTGCCATCGCAATTCATCGCAGGAATGCTGCCTGCGTAATGGGTTCAATACCTAGGGGCAGGGAGTGGAGCGGCCGCTCTAGGCGCCGGATGGCAAGGGGGGCGCCTAAATGGCAAATGAGAAAAAAAAAGTTTCATTACTAAATATTATATTTCCCTAACGCTTTTAGGTAAAAGCTTCAACGAAGGGCGCCTAAACCCGATTTCGCTCTACCCTGATCGAGGGCTCGGGCGCCTAATTTTGATATAATTTTTTAGTGTTTAGTTATTTATAGTTAATTTTAGTTACGCAATTTATAATTCCTTTCTTAATATGTATTATTGTATCTTAGTTTTATTTATTTTTGAATAATAATAATTCTTTCACCAAAACTATTTTACCTAAAATTACATTAAAGTTTGTTGTATACAAGCACAGATGGCAAATTGACTACGCCGCATGTCGGGTAGAATCAGTCCGCCCCAGGTCGGGCCTAGCTCAGTAACTACTAGCCTAGCTGATTCCACTTACACCTCAGATTCGGTTGAAGCGGCTCAACCAATCTCACTCGACCGCAAACTCTTAGAGTATTCCAGTATTTAAACCGTAACCGTATTTTTATTTAGACCTTAGATCATAAATTTTCTATAGAGATCATATATGCGTGCCAAGAGGGTCGGAAAAGGTCTTATGCAGAAAAATTGAGGATTTGTTCAAAATGGCTGACGGTTTACCATAAAGTACCTCCTTAACTTGGGCAGGTAAACGTTTGTCTGACGTAATTGGGCGCAACTGTCATATCAAACGGGGACAAAAAATAATATGTCTCTGTCGCTCTTCTGCAAAAATTTATATGACCGTCTCGCTCGGTAGTGGGATTATATTTGAGTGTCGCGTCTGGTAAGTCTGTGTGATAGACTTTGCCATTTGTGCTTGTAAGAAAGTGACGCCTTTGTACGTAGTAACAGTTCATACAATCGTTGGATTTATTTCAACCATTTCAATTTAATGAACGATTATAACTAGAGCCGACTCTACCTTGACTAGTTTGGAGTACCGAAGGCCATTCAAGTTATTGGTAACGTGAGACAACACAGCTTTAGGCAGTATCTTGACTTAGAACTACCTAGTACCTGAATAAGTCAATACGCCGCTTATAATCTAGTAATTTCTACTGGCTCTTAATTTGGCCAATAGGAAGATTCCTCAGCTACAACCCGCTCTATACTTCATATTTTTCTGTTTCTGTTTTCTTTCTCCCTTCTTTCTTAACCTAGAAAGAGCGGAAAAGGGAAACAGAGAAAGAAAAAAGTTTCTTCAGATAATAAAAATCGAACAAACTCGATTCGAACTCGCTCACCGAGGTTTCAGTAAAAATTTTTAGGTATTGATTACTTACTTTATACAAAGACTTAATTTAAAAAAATTAAGATTTAATAAAAAAAAATAGTTTTTAGATGGTTTTGACTTGTATTATAAGACGATATTACTTGCCAAATTTCATAATTATAAGTCCAAAGTACCTTATATGGAAATAAAGCCCAGCGATGCGTAACGAAACACTCCGTTTGTTGCATACGTAACTAGTCCATGGGTGAAGAAGAGTCATATAATGCTTCAATATATCATCATTATCAACTTTAGGACGAGTGGCGGCGACTTTCATTCCATAGATATATTATAAGACGATATTACTTGCCAAATTTCATAATTATAAGTCCAAAGTACCTTATAAACTTTGATTCTCTGAGTGTCGAAATATACGTTTTTTGCGGCATAAACGCCCGTATCTTTTTGCTTTAATTTAGAAGTTGGATTTGTTCATAGCTTCAAAGGACTGTAGACCTGAGTGTATGGTTTTAATTTCAACTTGATACCTCTACGCGTCCTCGCGATACCTGGGTATTTACAGACAGACAGGCAGACGGACAACAAAGGGATCCTAAAAAAGATCCGTTTTTTATCCTTTTGAGGTACGGAATCCGAAAAGACTTATTTGAACGTTAACACGAAGTTAAATAGCTGTCGGTATACTTACACTGTGTTATTGATAGCATTAGCTATTCATTAGACGTTCGTAACAGCCGATCGTTACGCGTGTATTATTTACAACTAGATTCGGAGGTCACTGACCCTAGCATAAAGTGCTCGTGTTAGGTACTTAACATGTTCCTTGTCCAATGTCAGATACGTTTTAGGTACCAAAACTGGAGTCCGTGTATCAAGAGGACTGCACTATTACCAAATTTTACAGAATCAGCGGGCCTGGAGTTTGAAATTCGAACTTCGTATCGTGCCGTCCCTTTCACTCATATGGTGTATAATACGAGAGTGAAAGGGACGGCAAGATACGAAGTATGGCTTTCGAAGTTCGGAGTAGGCCCTCTGATAAATAAATATATCAAAAATTCCGTTTGTGCGAATTTCTTCTCACATTGAATTATTTGGAGGTCAATCTGATTCGCTTATTGCATACAAATATGATATGAATACCTATATTGAGTGATATTTTAGCTCCCGTTAGGATATTTTAGCTCAGCGCCGTTGAATGGAAACTTTATAACTCACTTACTTTTGAATCTTATTTTTTTTATCCATTGAAACTACAAACACAGACTGAACGGTTTAAATATCAGTGACAGAAAACGAACTTTGCTCAACAGTGGGCGATTTCGGGCTGAAAATGATGCTATAAATATCAATATAATGTTATTCAACACATCTCTTTAGTTTCCTGACCGCAAAATGTCTTCTCAATTTTCCGTTTCGGGCATTTTGCGTTCTAGTCCGTATGAGATCTAGTCATGTTACACGGTAGTCATAGTGATTTGTAGACAAAAATCAAACTAGGCATTTTGCGTTCTAGACTGTCTGAGACCAACCCATGTGATAGCAGTATCGCGCGTTTTGAGCGCATATCGAATAGACGCGCAAGGCGATTTGTCATACCTGCGGAACCTACGTGAGGGTCACTTTAAGAAAGTGAGAGCAGTCTAACAATGATGCGACGATTTCCATAACGGGATCCATTTGATTCAGCTGTGACGCATTTTCTCTTCCATTTTAAGATTCCGTGAAACGGGACCCTATTACTAAGACTTCTCTGTCCGTCCGTCTATCACCTGTCTGTATCTCATGAATCGTGATAGTTAATATTTTCACCAATGGTGTATTTTTGTTGCCGCTATAACAAAATAAGGGGGCTCCCATACAACAAACGTGATTTTTTTGCCGTTTAAAAACGGAATCCTTCTTGCGAGAATCCGACTCGCACTTGGCCGGTTTTTATTTATGTTATAGGGGGAAAACGAGCAGATGGATGATCGTCTGATGGTAAGCGATTAACGTTGCCCATAGACATCTGCAACACCTGAGAGGCACAGGTAAGTGCGTTGCCGACATTTGAGATGGGAGTAATTCTCTGTTCTTGAATGTCGCATCGGTTCACTTCTGCTACGAATCAGTCTGACTCATCTCACTGTTAGGTAGATACTAGTCTAAGAACGCAAACACGGTAGGAGATTTAATCTTGTGACAGCTCGCTGTACGCCAGTAGCTGAGCAACATGCAACTCTATTTATATGGTGTAACTGTAGGTACTGGAGTCTACAAACACTTTAATCGTCCTTGGCGCTGTAGGCACGATAGATCATCGGGGTTACTGTTGATGTTTCTACACAGGGCTGATTCCAAATTATACACGTAGACAGAGTAGCACTGAATTTATTAGCACTTTATATTTTTAAACACAATTTACAAGCAAGAGCGATGTGCACGGTTCGACGCCATGAGAGAGAGAGAGAGAGAGACGGTAATAGCTTCCGTCTTATTCGGAACAGTTACAAGTGCTCAATGTGGCGGTGGCCGCAGCTCTTGCATATCAGCCCCAGGGAGGGTGGCGTGGATCGCTAAGCCACAGCTAGGAAACCGCGAGGGGGGCTCTAGTGCCTTCAGTATTGAGATCCTAGAGTTCCCCGTATGAGAGCGCAGATGGCGGTTACTGTGGAGTTTTTAGTGGGTAGAAATACCACATAACCCAGCCATTCCGCCGATGTCTGGGTACCTGAGGTATTCTCCAAAAATAGCTTAGACGACTTCACTCGTCCTTGGCGGTCAAGTGGTTAACAGGGTGTTAAAAGGGTGTGGCCAGTTACTCACAAAATATCGATAAATCCTCGTCATACAGTGCGCCAATAACTAATCTGATAAAAACTTTTGTACACCAACTCTTAATACTATAATTATATCTATTAACTACCGCTAATGTCCCATGAATAAACATTGATCTGTATTCCGGAAGCCATAGTCAGCTTATCTAGTCAGCAATATAAGGAGAAGAGACTACGCGCGGGAATGCCTTGCACATATTCAGAACAGGAATAGCTGAAGCTATTAACTTTTTTTTCTAACTTGGTTATTCGTAGTCAAACTCTAAAAATCGTATCTCTTCACATTTGGCGTGGACATACGGCTGTTTGGTGCGTGTTCGACACGTTTTAAGGCCGTGGCAGGGCTTGCGGTGTCACTTCTTATGCTTAGCCGACTATAGGAGATGCATGGACACTATTCGACTTTTTACAGTGTCAGCTTTGAGCAGCAGTATTTTACCTGTTATTTATTATTTATCGTGTGGCAATTATTTCGAACCGTGAGATCTTTCAGAAGACAGTACGGTTGCCAGTTTTGTTGCACTTTTAGCACCATCCAGAGGTCACGTGTAGGGTAGCGGTGGGTCGGGCAACTTGACTGTTATAAGTTCTCAAGCCGCCCGAAGGCCTCTAATTAGGCTTAACGACTGCTGTCATAGACAGCAGCCGGGATCAACGGCTTAGCGTGCCTTCCAAAGCACGGGAACGCTCAATTAGTAACCACTCAAAGCGGTCACCCATCCAAGAACCGATCCCGGCCCACGTTGCTTAACCTCACACGCAGCATGCGGGTGCCGCTGGTCCAAGAGCGCTCCAGTATTTTACCTGTGACTTTAATTGTTTACTTTTTATGTTGACTATCCGCGTCGTGTCCAAGAGTACCGCCTTCTGTATCTGACCTTAGACCCAGATTTCTAGCGAGAGTTTCTTGATGTGTTGCTACTTCTGTTCGAGACTCCTGGATATTAGAAACAATTACTGGACCAATGATCGTCGGATCAACATTCTACATAGCGGTAACCTCGTATGTCAGCCTACATATTTTTTTATAATGTTTTGTGATAGTTTGATGGTTTTCTGTTCATAAAGCAACATAATACTAGAATTTAACACGAGGACACTACCCAATGGTCCCAGAATGATAGCAGTTACCAAGACTAGCACCTGGTGTAGCAGCGTAATTCCAAACAGAACATGCTTGAAACCATAGACTCATTGTTTGCTATTGTTTTTTAATGGGAAGACAGGTGCGAAGGCATGAGCTATGAGCTCAAACGCATGCGCCAGTCACCCACCAACCTGCGCAAACGACGCACGCGCGCCGCCTCTTTGAACGACCAATCACGTGAATTCAGATTTGGAAAAACAAAAAACGATCGCGAATTCAAATTTGGAATTGTGCAGTGATAAATAAATATTACTGTGTTGTAACATAAGTGTGAGTGTGTTTTGGATTGTTGTTAAGGAAAACTTGGTGAGTTTTTGGCTTTGTTGTACGCGTTTTAGATTAATGTTGACGCAAGGCGGGATTATGAAGGTTGATCCTTATAGTTGTGTTATCTAAGTCGTAGGTAACTTAGATGCATGGTGAGCGGAGAGTTAAGACACGACTATGATAGAATTAAGGTACCTATTATCTCTGCGTGTGAACATTTATTTATTAATCAAAGTAGATACGTTTATTTATTACTTGTAAGTTTGAGATGGTTATATTTTATACATTACACACCTTACATTTCAATTGCAAACAAATAAGGTATATTTCCGTTTAGTTAAGGAAGGAATTAAATAGCTTGGATGCTAATATAAAACGCTTGGGATTCATTATTTACGACTTAACAAATAACTTTTAGTTTCTAATCATAATAAGTCTTTATTAAAAAGCATGTTTTGTGTATACTATAATGTAAGTACATATGCATTTGCCCTCAGAATGCAGTGTCCTTAATGTCAACTTCCCAACTTGTTTAGGTTATACATAACTTCGGGGTCTATTGCACTAAACGTATACAATTGGAATTACTTTGATAGTTATTGCGGAGGTCTTTATTTATATTGTATAAACTTGCAATATATTTTGTATTCAAATTTACTTATTTTAGTTATTTTAGGTAGGATAAGTACGTATTATCATTGTAATAAGCAAATTCACGAGAAAATGATTGACAGTTGAGTTTTATGGGCGTTTCTTTTCAATAGTCGCGTTCTCTTTCAATAACGCTTGTAGGTTTTGACTTGTAAAAGTGCCATTAATAATAATAATAATCTATTAATAAAACATGCTGTACAATATTAGGAACTATAGGCTAGGAGCTTACAAACATGGTAATAAATAAAACATGCCTGAGCTAGGAAACCCTGTGTTTCAGGCAAAGAAGGCTTTACAATTACTTAAAAATATTCACATGCAAAATATAATACATTTTATATAGTTATTGATTAAGTTAGTTGTTTATTTTATTCAGTAATAATTTTTATTTTTATAAGTTTCTTATCTAATACCTAAAAATACATATAATTAAATAAAAAAATTGGAATAGTTATAAAGAAGGCTAACGTAGATACATAGAACGTGACTTTTTTAAATACATTTTATAAGTAGTACAAGTAAATACGTAAATATATGCTACGATGAAAAAATATTTTAAAACAGTCAATAATTTCTCTGTATCATAATATGACATGTTTTTTAGGGCTTCTCGTATCGTTAATTTACATCTCATTTAGTTTAGTGGATGTAAATCTAGCGGCGCATTAAGCCTCGTACTTGCAGAAATACCGTTATACGTTTATTTATTTCATTATTATATCAAGTATGTTTATATATTTAATTTTTATATCAAGCATGTTTATTTATTTCATTTTCATATGAATACATTTATTAATTAGATTTTTATATCAAGCATGTTTATTTATTTAATTTTATATCAAGTATGTAAAAAACGTATGTAAAACACAAAATTAAAAAAATGCAAGATTATTTAGTCATTTTGCGCATAAATAACATAATTTACAAACATAAAGTATGTAAAAGACTGTACATGAACAAAATGACTCAGAACCAGAAAGATATATGATTACACATCTCCCAAAGTTACCTACGTCTTATGACATTACAGAAAAACACGCATTTGCATGTTTTTTACCTCACTTAGTGTTTTAGCCAGATGAGGTCATGCTATTGTAGTCAGCTACAAAAAGATTGATACATTTTACTACTTTATACCATTTTGATAAGGTCCAAATTGGATACATTTATAGTTGTCTGTATAATCGACGACAAACATATGTATGCAGTATTGGCCTTATTAAAATGGAATAAGGTGCAAGAATGTAAACATATATTTGTCGTTGACTACCTACAGGCTAATGATTCTTTAAAAAAGTCTAAGCAATTAGATTTTGTGGGATTATTGACAATTATTTTGAGTAACAAAGTTTGCTTAACTAAATGCTGTATCCATTATAAGCGGCCATGATACCATTATTTGTGCTAGAATCCAGTAAGAACCGAGTTTACAAAAATAAAAATAAATGTTATACCCACAATAAATGTTTATGTAAAATAAAATGAATTTTTTTTATACAACGCCGGTGGCAAACAAGCGTACGGTCCACCTGATGGTAAGCGGCCACCGCAGCCTATAGATGCCCGCAACTCCAAAGGAGTCACGTGCTCGTTGCCGACCCTTTATAAGATTTGAGGATGCACTGTGTTGACAGCAGAAGGAACACATTTAGGTCCCTCGCTCTCAACACAGTGCATCCTCGGGAGCTCTGGCAACCTTGCTCACCGCCAGGAACACAACACTACATACTTGTATAGCAAATAATGTTATTATGGCTGTGGTCTTCTGCAAGCCGGAGGTACTTTTCCAGTTGGGCTGCTCCAAATTCGAGCAAGATGACATTTTGCTGTGCCCTACCTCTCTTAAAATTATAACCCCTACCTCTCTTAAGAGTATAAATAGAAACGATTAAATAGAATAAAACGATGCAATTTTAAATATCCGCGGTGTTACCCGCGGATAAAAGGTAGCCAAAGCCATGTGTTAATCCAGGGTATAAGCTACCTTCGTTCTAAAGTTTTGCCAAATCCGTATAGCCGTTTTCGAGATTAAGAGGAACGTACGTACTTTCACGTTTATAATATTACTAGCGACCCGCCCCGACCTCGCACGAGTGCAATGCTGATGCATGTATTATACATATAAACCTTCCTCTTGAATCACTCTATCTATTAAAAAAACGCATCAAAATCCGTTGCGTAATTTTAAAATCATACATATGGATAGACAGACAGCCGGAAAGCGACTGTTTTATACTATGTAGTGATTTTCATTTTATTTATTCCATTTTAGGGTAAAACCCTAAAAAGCTATTCTTTATCTGTCTAACTAATTTAATTGTTTTTGCACATCACACACGACGACGTTTCAGTACTTACGACGATTTCACCATGATCCGTTTGATTTAGCTAACTGTATGTCATATGAGAATTTTTAACACTATGCTTATGGCACTGGTTCCACCGGACCAGTAAAAAAAAAATTAGAACTATTTATTTCATAAAAAAGTACATATAACATTTTCTTCTTTTTGTTGCGGAATCTCTAATATTTGAGATTATGTGTGCGGTCACTCCGCTCTCTTTGTAATCTAAATCTATATCTTACACTGTTGGTACGTACCTATTTATAAACACTGCTATTAACTACGGTTGTTTGTGCATAGTTTGCAAGTATATTCCCCAGCATATTTCCCCTTTGTAAAATATTCCTTTAATATTTTAATAGTCTGTCAGGGTTTTTTTGTTTCTAGTACTTTTACAAGATTCTTGGGAAGTTTGTTTAATATGTCAGTGCCTAATCGAATGATTATTCTACCTATTTAAATGTATAAGCGTTGGGATAATTACTTCCATTTTCTTAAACTAGTTTCCACGACGTGAGGCGATTCCCATACTGTTCCGTTATTTGTTTTATGACGCCTCTGTTCCACAGAACTAATTTATCTATTTATATATATATCAGGAGAATCAACAGCAGTAAAAAAATGTAACATCATGAATATTAACAGCATATCCAATTAATGGATCTCACAGATAGCGCTAATAATAATGATAACGATAATGGGAATCACTCGACTATCAGCAGATAGTCAGCAGAGTAGTCTAATAAGACCTGAGTGAGTCACTGAGGAATGCAACATGGACTGACTTCTAAACCGACAGAAGCGCATACTTCCGGTGAGCTCGTGACTGTTTTTATATCCACTTGTCGTTGGTGGTGTCAGGAATAAGAAAAAATACCGGCCAAGTGCGAGTCGGACTCGTGCACGAAGGGTTCCGTACCATTATCTATAAAAACGGCAAAAAAATCACGTTTGTTGTATGGAACCCCCTTAAATATTTATTTTATTCTGTTTTTTAGTATCAGTTAGTATAGCGGCAACAAAAATACATCATCTGTGAAAATTACTAGTGTCTAACTATCACGGTTTATGAGATACAGCCTCGTGACAAACGAACAGATGTAGGGACAGCGAAGTCTAAGGCCCTGGTCTCCTATAAGCGCCATCGGCCGCTTAGAGCGTCACGCCGTACGCTGCGCCACAATGCACACTATAGAGATGTACTGTTATGGTCTGTCACTTCTGTCAGGGCCTAACAGTACATTTCTATAGTAAGCATTGTGACGCAGTACAGCGTAATGCTGTAAGCGGCCCATGGCGTTTATAGGAGACCAAAGGGTTAGTAATAGGATCCCGTTTTACCCTTTAGATACGGAACCCAAAAAAGACAAATCAAATGCATTACAAACCATTGCATTGCATTGACTAAAACCGTTTTAATGAACATCCCTCGTGTGTTTTTGGTCACTTCTGACGTCAATCGAAGGCGTAAATATGTCAAATATTTGGCCCTTATTTCAATGGGATAAAGTGTAAAAACGTATACATATTGGTGCCCTTGACTGTACCTAAGCACACTAATATGGGCACAATTCATAGACACTCATTCGGCCGATATTCGGTATCCTATCCGGCCAAACCAATATCCATTGCATCTCTAATAATTACTATATGTATCTGTTCATACGTTCTAAAATGAGCTTACCTATTACACAACTGCCTTTACTATGAGTTTGCATGACCGTACTCGCTAGTAACTGAGTAAACGATTTAGGCTCGGTTTTATAAAGATCCGTTAGACGTTATGCCGAAAAATGTACTGAGTTACTGAAATTTGATGTGACATTTAGTCTAACGGATCTTTATAAAACCGGGCCTTAGTATGCCGATTCTTAGTTTTATTGCAAATTATATTAAATTAGTATTTAAGGATATATATTCAACGGACGTTCTTCTTTATAACACAATTACTACACCATAGTTTCTAAGATAATTTTGTACCAAAATTATAGGCATGACATATGAATGTAAGTATAGCTTGTCTCCCGCGATACAGGCCTCCTAGTGCGGGAAGCCCTCTCTGCATATATCTAATGTCATGCACCACGTAATGTGTTCTACTTTAAAGTTCCTTTTTATATTAATATCTTTATGTTTTATTTAAAAGGTACATTTTTATTGAAACAAACGAAAATAAAATACTACAACAATTACATACTATTAATAAAATAATTAAAAACTAAACTAGATTTATAAAAATGGCCCCTGCGGCATTGTGCCGAAGACGCTGGCAGCATTTCCTCGCTGAATAGTAAGACTAATTTTCTGTGCGAGGTAGCTGCCAGCTCTTCGGTCACCGATAGTATCTTTAAGCCTCTTCGCGATTTCTTTGAAGAGGCTCAAAGCTCCTTCGCCCCACGGACCAGGGGTGTATTTATGTTTTTTTTTCTAATTATGTCTCTGTGTGCAATAAAGAATTTTTTATCGTATCTTTTATCTTATTGCGTAACCGCCAGAGGCGCTGTACTTTTGCCCATACATTTTTTAACGCGGTCGCTAGCGAGTACGGTCATGTAAACTCATGGTAAAGGCACTGATACATCAGCTGGCATTAGTGTCGCAGCAATTTGCTGGTAAACAATGAACGTTATTGGCGCCGTAATGGAGTTTACAAATAACCTGTAATTTTCGAGAAATTCCTGATCGTATCGGACTAGTTTGTATTTCGCTTTTGTTTGGATATTGCCTCAGCAAATACTGACATAATTTACTGATACAGATATAATAGGTATGCTGACAGAATTTTTGTCATGCCATTAGAAGTAGTTTTTAGAGACGATCAAATGTCGGGACCTACTACAATTAGAGCAAGACAAAAGACAAAAATGAGAGGCAAATTACAGTCTAGCATTGAAAACGCTCCATACTGATTGACATGCAGGGGTGACGTCACGCCTGCGTGGCCTCGTACTGCCGTAGTATGGGAAAAAGGGAAAGCCGTTTTTGCCGTGAAATATTACTTTTATGTACATTAGCGGTTGAAACTGCTCAACTATATTTACTTTAAACAAAATAAATGTATTTGTATTTTTTGTATTTGTAGCTGCCACAATTTATTTTTTATTGAAGAATTTGAGGAACGAGAAGAAGAATAGAAAGATTTGTATGCGGAGACGGCTGTGGAATACCCATCATAGAACACTAGATTCCTTTTCTTTTTATGATATATTATTTTATATATATTGTATTATTTAACGTAATAAAGTTCCTCTCTCTCTCTCTCTCTCTCTCTTTTTTATTTAGATTTGGCCAATAAACAAAAAAACAACGTTTTTGCGAATCTATTGTCCCATATCTTTTTATGATTTTAATTAATTTGCCTAATTCACTATTTATTGTGATAATTTGATGGTTTTCTATCGATATAGCCACACTATGTTATAAATTGTAACATGAGCCATCCCCATTGTCTATGTATAGTCTGTACTATCTGGTTGGTTCGATTTGTGTTAGATTCTCCGCGACTTATAAAAGCGTTGCTGAGAGTGTATCAAGCTCACTTTTTACTCTAAGATACTTAGTAGGTTTTACAGGAGTATTTTGATTAATATAATTCTATTATAGGAGTATCGTAAATTGTACAAGTTATAAAATGCGTGAATACTTAGAACATAGGTCGCCATCAAAATCTGATGTACTCATTAGGGTGCTAAAAATATCTGTACATGTACTCTAACGCTTTGACAATAAAGGCGTGTTCAGATTAATATGATCACCTTGTCCGCTTCGATATATCTGATGGCGACTGTATCATGACCAACTGCCGAATCGTGACAGTGTAAAAGAAAATGGGTGTCACCCGTCCGTAGAAAGCGTTCGTTGAAGTCTTTTGTATGCCAATGGCAATAATTAAAAATATACCTTTTAGCTTGGAGCACAACCCACATGTAAATACTTTTAATAGGTATATGTGCATGGCTGAACTCAAAAGAAATTTTACATTAAATAAATAAATAAATAAATATTAGAGGACAATCTTACACAAATCGAACTAGCCCCACAGTAAACTCAAGAAGGCTTGTGGTATGGGTACTAGACGACGATATATTTAATAGATATAAATACTTAAATACATAGAAAACATCCAAGACTCAGAAACAAATATTCATGCTCATCACACAAATATTTGCCCTGACCGGGATTCGAACCCAGGACCGTCAGCTTCACAGGCAGGTGCACTACCCACTAGGCTAAATCGGTCGTCATCATTATTGTGCTTTACCATAGTTACTAAATTAGTACCTTAGGGAGATTGCGCTTATCTAATTTTTCCAAAAATGATATACGATATATTAAATTCATTATTTTGGGCCTGAAAACCCCAGAATTGCAACATTATGACTTAAGAGGCCGTATAAGTTTTAAATTGTTTTGATTTCAAATTATGACAAAAGTATTGATAATACCAGTGGTCAATAAAGTGATTAACCAACTGACCAAGCGTATTATAGCATTGACGAATTCGTCGGAAGCGGCTGCTGAAACCTAAAATGAATAATTAATTTCACAGAACATGAATATGATATATAAATATAAATAATTAAATTGTAAATTTATTATAATTATTATTAATCAATGAAAAGTGACACGAAATGTAGAAATTATAATAATGTTGCTATACCTATAATCATGACTTGTAAAATACAATATTTTATCAATAAATAAATGAATGAATGAATGAATTATAGGATACGATGACTTTACAAGACTTTTAGACAGTGACATAGCCAATTCATGATTTTATTGTGCGTAGTAGAATTTGAGCGGGAAAAAGGCGTCTTCAGTTTGAAAATGGTATTTTTGGAGTTCAAATTCAAAAAATGCATTTAAAATTTACGACATTAGGTCGCAATAGTCCTGTAATAGGTAGTAACACTACGAAAATGTCAAGATAATTGTAAATTCAAACAGAAAATCGCCTAAATAGATGAGCGTATTTTAACTCATAAGATCGATCTTTTTGTGATGAGTATAACAAATACTCTCTTTTGACATACATATTGAATATTGAGTTTAAATTTTACATTGCTGGCTACCAAGTCCATCTTGTTTTATAAAAAAAAAAAAACAAATAGTTCTTAGTTTGCTCACCTAGCGCCACTGTCAATGCAAAAATGTCTTCCTGTTAAATAGGTTAGAAATACCAGTCTTGAATAAATACTTATTATAGAATTTCTTGCATTTTTATTAAATTCGCTGTCGATATCCTATATATTTAATAGGTTATGGGCCCAGCTATTTAATAAAACTGTAAAGAGCAGACGACTCGGTAAAATAAGTGAAAGTTGAGAAAAGTTTCCAACATAACCTAACTAAAACACATGGATCTCGGCGGGATCAAGATGAATGTGGAACATTTCGACGGAAATAATTTCCGTCAATGGAAATTCCAAATAAAGTGTGCACTAAGAGCAAAAGGCATAGATATCTCTAAGCCGGAACCCGAAAATAACAAAGAATCGTGGCTTAAAAGTGACGGCATGGCAATGTTCATTATGACGTCCGCTATGGATTACCGGCAGATCGCGCTTGTTGAAAACTGTACCAGTGCATCTGAGATCATGAAGAAACTCGAGTCTATTTACGAGAAGAAGTCAGAATTTAACAAGATGTTAGTTCATGAGCAATTTTATCAATACAAAATGAACACGTCAGACAGTATGGCTCAACACATATCTAAAGTGGAAAGTTTAGCGCAACAATTAAAAGATTGTGATGAAAAGATAAGTGATACAGCAATAATCACAAAAATCTTAAGTACTTTACCATCTCAGTACCGATCAGTCAGACAGGCCTGGCTTTCACTACATTCATCACAACAGACGTTGCAGAATTTGACAGCTCGGCTAATGGACGAGGAAGCAAGCTTAACAGCAGAAGAAAAGTCTGATGTGGCACTTGTGACTGTGCAAGAAAAAGGAAAACCGAAGAACTCCAGTTCTCACAATAAAGAAGATAAACATCGCTTTGTTTGTTATAACTGTAATAAGCGGGGCCATTTTGCCAGAGATTGCAGATTTAAAAAGAAATCATACAACAAGCCAGGTGCCAATATGCTGGCATTTCATGTGGAAGAGTGTGCCAACTACACAGAGGGATCTAATGAAAATGTTTTTATTCTTGACAGTGGCGCCTCTGTTCACATGACTTATAGAAGAGATTTTTTTGTGAAACTGGATCTATACAGTGATGAGGACAACAGATTTGTGAAACTAGGAAATAATCAGAACTTGAGAGTATGTGGAATAGGTACCATACTTATAAAGAAGTGCTTACATAATGAGT
The DNA here is from genome assembly GCA_963556455.1 of Epiblema foenella. NCBI lineage: Eukaryota > Metazoa > Arthropoda > Insecta > Lepidoptera > Tortricidae > Epiblema > Epiblema foenella. Next base: position 6,120,538 of record OY747110.1, read on the forward strand.
GGGAGGAAAATATATTAAAGGATGTTATATGGGTGCCAGAACTTAAAAAGAATTTACTCTCAGAGGGCACACTAATGAAGTACAATTATGTGATAGTTAAGAAGAATACCTCAGCCCTCATATACAAAGACAATAAAATAGTGTTAAGTGGGAATCTAAAGTTTAATAACTTATATGTGATGAACTTTGAAGTTGTTATGAATGCAAGTTGCAACGCAGTGCAAGCCCCAGTGAACAGTTTAAAAGTGTTACATGAAAGACTTGGACATTTAAATGTGAAAGAAATACATTAGATGAGTTAGGTGAACCTCAAAATGATATCACTCTGTTTGTGGACAACCAAGCTGCTATAAAATTAATTAATAACCCTGTGTTTCATCAGCGATCGAAACACATTGATATAAAATATAAGTTTATCCGTGAAAAGGTAGAGCAAGGTTTGTTAAAAGTTCAATATATACAAAGCTCAAATCAGTTGGCTGATTTTCTAACAAAAGCTCTGCCAACACAAAAATTCTGTAATAACAGAGATTTACTACTAAGTTAATTAGATTATATAATTTTTTATATAAAATAAAAAAAGGCAATGTAAAATTAGTGGGAGTATTGAATATTGAGTTTAAATTTTACATTGCTGGCTACCAAGTCCATCTTGTTTTATAAAAAAAAAAAAACAAATAGTTCTTAGTTTGCTCACCTAGCGCCACTGTCAATGCAAAAATGTCTTCCTGTTAAATAGGTTAGAAATACCAGTCTTGAATAAATACTTATTATAGAATTTCTTGCATTTTTATTAAATTCGCTGTCGATATCCTATATATTTAATAATACATTACAGTAATTCATGTCTTTTTTTAAATTTCATATGCATCAATAAATTGCTCTGAATAATTAGATTCAATTTATGTAATATATAACTGACGATTCAAAAGTGCTTGTTGCTAGGCCTATTTGAATAAAGAATATTTTGAGTTTGAGAGTTTGAGTTTAAGGGCCCTTAAAACTAGATACTAGTGACCTCTATTCCGTCTGCCTGAGTATGAAAAGTTATTCTGGTTTGAATCGAGTTCGAAATAGGTAATTTTTTTATTATTGTTAGGAGACGCTATTGTTACTCATAGCATGCGCTTAAGGATATAGCTAGTTGTCATGATGCGCAGGAGTGGAGCGACGCCGGTGCGGCGCGCGCGACGAATGCTAATGCTACTCGTATGACGCGACGGCGACATTATTCTAGGGGCATTCTTGTTAGGGACCTATTGTATTACCAGGATCTTTTGTTCTCGTTAAGAATCATCCGCCCGGGATCAGTTGGATGGCTGGTCTTTGAGTGGTTACTAACTGAGCGCTCCCGTGCTTTGGATGGCACGTTAAGCCGTTGATCCCGGCTGCTGTCTATGGCAGCAGTCGTTAAGCCAAGTTCACTCACTTGACAAGGGGGGGTCGCAGTTGCACCACATCCGTAGAGAGTACCCACCGTTACCCTACACGTGAACCCTGGGTGGTGCTAAAAGTGCAATAAAACTGGCAACCTATGTAAATAAAACCGGCCAAGTGCGAATCCGTACCATTACCTATAAACACGGCAAAAAAATCACGTTTGTTGTATGGGCCCCCTTAAATGTTTATTTTATTCTGTTTTTTAGTATTTTTTATTATAGCGGCAACAGAAATATATCAACTGTGAAAATTTCAACAGTCTAACTATCACGGTTCATGAGATATAGCCTGGTGACAGACGGGCAGATAGACAGATATACAGATAGACGGAAGGACAGCGGAGTCTTAGTCTTAAAATGGTCCCATTTTACCCTTTAGGTGCGGAACGCTAAAAATCACACAACTAAAAAAATTTAATTAACTTCATTTTGCAAGTCAACTGCAAATTGCGCAATGAAAGCCTTGGCCAGGATTTTCCTCGCCAATTAGATTAGTTTAATTAATTCTAGCGTTTACGTAACCTTCGCCACGTCTTGCTATAAATTGCTGTATTGTTCGCAAGTTTTAATGATCTTATCGAATGGAACATTTATCTTTAAGGATGGAGATAAATAAAAATCGTTGCCTTTGACAGCTATCGTCTCTTCAAATCAATATTTCTAGTTCGTAGAAAAGTCGCACTGTGTAATATACTAGTGTGACAGAAATACATATCATTTTAACTTGTGATGAATTTTTATTTATAAAGTTAAAAATCATAGCAATACCTAACTTGAATTATAAAAATAGAAATAAAACTAATAAAAATTTTTACTTGTCAGATTGTGTTGTGGTTGCAGTCATGGCAAATAATAATAATTATAATAAATTCTTTATTTCGAAGCACAGGACTCCATAGATGTTAGTAACAACAATCAAAACTTAAAAATTATGTTACACTAAGTTAGTAAAAAATAAATACAAATTAAATGCAATTAATCAATAGGTATTGAGCGCTACTCCTTTAACAAGTCCAACCCAATGCTTCAGCATTGGGCTGTCATACCTATTGGCAAACACATTTAGAATGCTGTTGGGGCTGTGCCTAACTCGTGCCAGCAGGGATGCAATTTTCTTTCGCATGAACCTCTATAAGAAAATTCTATACGTGTTTAACTTAAAACTTGGAGGCGTCTCGATTAGTCAATGTCGTTGAATTAAATTATGAAATAATCCTGCCATTCGTAAAATATTTCAGCGGTGTTGTTTTTAATTTACTTTTCCTAATTCGTATTAGGTGCAATCCCCATTTTTTTAAAACTAAACATTCGTATAAAAAGAATAAAAACAAAAATTAAAAATAGTATTACATATCAAATTGGCTGAAATTTCACCCCAATAAATATTGTTTATCGAAAACCACCATATTATATGTATAAACTTTTTGGAGTTCGGTATCGGAACAGTCTCAGACATAGGGACGGGAACAGTGCGTCACGTTTTTAGTACTTTTTACCATGGATCAGTGGTGTTACGTTACATATTCACGTGAACACATGTAGGAACAATAAAACTACCTAATTTTTTATGTTATCTCTCATTACACACATACATATGCAACTCATCGTCTACCGGTCCCTGGGATCCCAGGGATCATAACAAAAGAATTCAATTGTTTATTTTTTTTCGCCGGGAGTCGACGGCTTTATTAAGTTATCATAATAAGTGAGTTTATTCTTATTGAGAATAAAAGTGATATTCAAAACTAAACCTAATTTTAGACATAAAAAAACACTAATTTAAACTTCTAGTTTTAGTTATAAATAAGCATATACAGGCCATTAAACAGGCCTTATGCATTTTTGCTAAATATTGCAGTAGTATAAAGAAAGAATTTTTATTTTACTGCATAATAACGTACTGAGGAATACGTTTCGCTACTGTCCAAGTGTTAAATTCTTGCCGTGAGACGGCATTGACATTGTGAGTACAAAACTGTCACCCAGTTTTGACAGGTTTTATAAAACATACGCGACCACTAAAATTCACATCCATATACTACGCAACACTTCACAGTACTTTTAATTAGAGACAGTAAATTAACTTGTTTTTAAAGTGTTATTTTCTAATATGAACTCTTATTATTTCTATTCTTGGTCTAAGATTATGAGAAGCAAAAACTCATCTGATATTTGATAATAAAATACATTACATATTAGATAATATAAAGATTAATATATTGCACAGGGGTTCCCTACCTGAAACCTGAACTGACCCCGTGAAAAATTATAAATACTTATTCACTTTTTTGGGTTAACCATCCACATCGGTTATAAGTAACAATCGATTAGTAGATCGATCGAAAGAATATGACAATAGGAATTGGAAAAATAGGGGTTGCCTATTGTCAAACTGGACTACTATGGGGTTACCAGGAGAGTGAAATTACCCTTATCTGTTATTTGATAATTTATTGTATGAAATAAAAGGTTATCAGATACCCTATCCAATGGTCTTAGGTTGCCTTGGCAGAAGTTGGACAAATAAAAGGTAAACTTAAAGATCGGGTTTTTCGTGGCTTGTTTCGATACTTAACTTTTTTGTAAGGATAACTTTTTATAAATCTATATGCACAAAATGTTTGCGTATTATGTTATCAAATTCCATTATGTATTCAAGAATAAAGGGCATCTTTAGAAGGAGTGGAGGAAAAAAAGAGAGTAGCCGCAATGATACTTAATTACACTTAAAAATGGATTTCCTTTGTATGCGAACGTCAAAATTGTTCAATCAAACGATGACTTTGACGTGTGAAACAATAGGTTCAAATGTTTGGCATGGATCCGCGTCTAAAACTACGAAAGATTTGGCTAACATTATGATTTCAGTATACTGTTTATATCTTCATTACTGTGGATATATGGAAGTGTCACACAAATTTCACACATTGCCGCAAGTTGACACAAGCGATTCGTACGCTTGCTGCAAGATGCGATAAAAATCTTCGAGATTGTGCTAAAATGTAAGGCGAGTTTTCTGTATGTAAATAATGTACTTAATGTAGAAGAAACTAGGTATATCTAACTGTCATTTTTATTATGGGTAATGACTTTTTGGATCGACCTCACGCACGCTTGAAAACTTTATGTACTTAATCATAATCACCCGCTGTCCTCGTTATGGATTGAATAAAATTCATATAAAATATTTTAGTGATTTCCCGCCTCCGTCTTAACACACTTCCACTGTAGGTACCTACTCAATAAAAAAACTCAGCTTTATAACGTCGCTATAAACGTCGGGTAACGCCTCCATAATACACTTTTAATTACTGCCAACAATGCCACATATACAGCTGTGAGAGAGATTGTTATGGGTCATTTGGTCCACGTTGATACCTACTTGGTTGGTGTTGTGTGTTGTAAATGACATGATGGGATGCTCACTTCGGTTCGGTGAATAAATGTGAGGTATAATAATAAATAAATAAAAATAAAATAAAATAAATAAAAAGAGATTTAGTGTTGCAGAAAGAAGTTACACAAAATAAAAGCAACAAATAACAGAAACAGAAATTAATAAATGAAATAAATTAAAAGTAATTGCGACAATAGGCTCGGGCTCAGCATATGCTGCGAGCCTGGACGGCTGGACAGCGCTGTTTTTCAGCCCGCACCTACTTCACAGCTCAAGAATATATGTGTAATAGCTAGTTATGGGAAACAATAATAGAGAATGCACCCGGAATTAATAGTAATGAGCTATCAGTATATGGATAAGTAGACCATGAAATTAAGACAATAAAAGTAAATTAATAAACATGATTAAACGTCAGATTAAAAGTTTCGAGCCTGACCGCTCGGCTACATTGGAGAAGCGTTAGGCCAATAGTTATATCTAATAAAGCCTTATTTACACAAGTACGAGACTCGCATGCAAGTTTCGTGACAATGCGGATTACCCATGTGTAATTACTTCAATATCTGTATCTGCGCCTGCGGGCCTAATAAAGCGATAGGAGTGCGCGGTTGGAGAGTGGGGGAATCCAGGGGGTGTTGTTAAAAATGCATGCGAATCGTAAGTGTGCATAGTCGGATGCGTTGGCGTTAATGTTTTTGACCAGAAAACCTACCATTTATGATTGTGTCCCGTCTACGCTAGTGCATCTGACCCGTAATTAACTAGATTCTGCTATAAGCACACTTTAGTTAGTGGAGTCGTTAAAAGTAAATGTCATCCGACTCAGGCAGCAACCCGGTTCAGGGATCCGCTGGTAGAAGGTATTGTGTGCGATTTGCATTTTTAAGTTATTTCTTTTTTTTTGTTACATGCATGGAAAACTATCAGCTTAATACATTTCTATAAAGTACAATAGAATTAGGCATAGCCAATTTAAGGTTCTCACTTATAGAACTTAACTATCTCACCAAGACCAAGGCCTAATTAAGCCGTCGTCTCCCGAAAAAAAAACAATAGCATTCTTTTGTTATGACAGATTTGTTCCATTTTCGTCTCTTTAATATTGTTCAACGAGATGATAACCTGAGTTGAATTTGGTTATTAAAAACGTCAACCGTTTTTTATTTAATGTTTGTCTTTTGTTTTTGGATCTAGCTACTTACTTGTGTGTTTGTCACGAATAAATTATTTTCATTCTTTCTTTCTTTCAACCGATCGGTTTTGTTAAAGTTATAGTTGACCAAAATTCTCGCGGTTTATGTAGATCGTGCACCCGATTAATGACGTTAGATTAGAAACAAGCGTTTGAAAATGCCGAAGATTCGTTCAGCGGGGTGTACTGTCGCTGCGACGCAATGCGAGTATAGAAAAATCTACCCTTCTCTTTCTAATTCCCACAGTTCGAGTGGGACAGGAATCGCCGAGTCGCGCGAGATGCGATGAGGAAAAAGTACCGAATGTAAAATTATGAGTGACTGAGCCTTTTTATGCATATTTTCGCACTTCGGTTTTGTGTAAATTCAGCATCATACATATAGGTTGTAAGAAAACTAGTGAGGATCCGTTTAAGGGCATATTCGGTATCGTTTTCTGATTAGGAAAAAGTAGAAGAAAATTTTATGACGCCATAAATTTTTGGTCTTTGTATGGACATTTGGACTTGGACGATGGACGACCTGGCCTATAGAAAAAAAATTCTTTCGCGTCAAAAAAACCATATCCCTAAGCTATCCTAGAATGTATACATAAATATGATGCTGACTGGACATAGTAAGTCTCCATAGGAATTCTAGAATTTATTTTTATATACATTTATTTACAGTCCTTTTTGTATTGTCAACGGTGACTCGGATTATGGCGATGCGAGTTTAACCAGATTAGTGTAAAAAGTTACTATTACAGTACTAAAAGTGGACATTTAAAATTTAAATACGGCCGTAGTACACTAACCCGTTTAGGATATGGGATACAATGTAAAGTTGTTTGTCTGGACCCATTAAAGACTCGTTCGAAACATGTTCATCAGGATTATAGCGAAACAAAAAACGATTGTTTTGACTTGGATCTACAATTCGAAATTGCTTGTTCTAAGGTTCGTAGTTATAAGGTTCATTGTTTAGAAAAAGATTTCGGTTTTAAGGCGCGTGTAGCTGCCAAAATTTTACTGCCCAAAAAAGTGAGTGTAATGTATGGGAAATTCTTTGTTCCCCAGAACTTAATGCCTTAAAAGATTTAGATGTGTCAGGTATCGTTGGAATCTTACGTCTTCCTGGGCAATATAGGATATGTGATGTTACAATATCAATTTCGTATGTCCTGAAGAAAAATGTTTTTTTCGATCTTATTATGTGGGTTATCAAAATGAAGCATTTGAGAAGAGGATATAAAAAATATTTGTAATGTATGTATTTAAAATATGATTTTACGGCATAACATACTATAAGATGAATACTTAAAATACCAAAATATTAGGTCCCCCGACTGCGAACAAAATGTTCTTTATTTTGAAAATTTTTTTAGGTAACTTTAATGCAGTGTAGTCGTGTTTTATTATTATTGTATTTTTGCTTTGCTTGCTCGCTAGTGGTATTTCTAGGTAATACAAATCGCATTGTTAACACGAATAATATTTAATTAACTACCAACCGATACGTCATTTTTTATTCAAAAACCATAGGGTTTTGCTAAAACTATAATCACCTTTTTTTAAATGTAAATCTTTTGCTGGCATACATTTCATGTTTTCTCACTATATCTATATTTGTAATTTAAACGAATTAATTCAAGCTCGTAAAATTAGGATAATTTATGTCCTTAACTGTGGGAAATTAAAGAGTTGAAATTAACTATGCAAATGAATATATTAATGTAACCAGTTACTTGTTACAGTTACAAATCGGGGAATATATGATTTTATACTAAATACTTATCCGTATTGTGCGTCAATTGTAAACAATAACGGAGTATTTGAGGAATTTATTTAGATTTCGGTTATGTTTAGAACAGGGACCGATACCGGTATTTTTCAAAAACCCTGAATTAGCCCAATATTTTGGATTATTTTTTTCTCTTTACGTAGGGCTGAATCATGTATTTAGGTAACAACGTCGTATTATTAGATTGTCCCATTAAAAACGAAATAATGAACCGGTGACCGTAATAATACCGGTATTTTTCTATGGAGAAAATACCGGTATCCGATCCCTGGTTTAGAAAAAGGTCACGGAAATCCAATATTTTAAGCAATAGGTCCCTACAGTTAAGGCAAGGCCCATTCACAGATTTGACGCAAATACTGAAGTTTGAGCTTCCAGTGTGAAGAAATAATGGAGAATTACACTACACAAAAAATGCAGTAGACTGTAAAAGAAACAAAGAAAAGAAATAACCTAACAAAATATTGAAAAATGCCTTGGTAACTCTGTCAACTTAAGTGGCAGTGGGCAGGGCACATTGCTCGCAGGACTGACGGTCGATGGGGCCAGAAACTGCTTGAGTGGCGTCCACGCACCGGAAGACGAGCTGTCGGTAGGCCCCCGACAAGGTGGAGTGATGACCTGGTGAAGGTCGCGGGAATCCGGTGGAAACGAACGGCACAGGACCGGTCTAAATGGCGAGCCTTGGGGGAGGCCTATGTTCAGCAGTGGACGTCTTTCGGCTGAAATGATGATGATGATGATGATGAACTCTGTCTAATAAATCCTAAATATCATAGTAAATATAAACTTTAATGCTGCAGATCTCGTAATTATCAACGACTGTGATAAGTTTTTTTTACAAAAACGATAGCTTTTTTATTGTTCTAAGGAAATAACCGGATAGATTTTTCATAAGTGATCCAGTTAAGTATTTCAACAATCAATAAAAATGTACTAAACATTTACGAAATTACGCGCAGAGCTTCCATAGAGAGCGGGATGGTTCATTGCAAACTCACGCATGTTAGAGGGGGTCATTTGCACTGGAATGGCCTTGTCTTAATGACCCAAAATTGTTTACCTACATACTCGTAGATATTTTTTAAAACAAATATAAAATAGCTAAAGTCTGAATTTTTAAGAGTAATTTTCAATTAGTTACATTAAATAAATAAATAAATATTTGTGGACAATCTTACACAAATCGACCTAGTCCCAAACTAAGCAAAGCTTGTGCTATGGGTACTAGGCGACGATATACATACTTATATAGATAAATATATACTTAAATACATAGAAAACATCCAAGACTCAGGAACAAATATTTGTGTTCGTCACACAAATAAATGTCCTGACCGGGATTCGAACCCGGGACCTCCAGATTCGTAGGAAGTGTCACTACCAACTAGGCCAAAGCGGTCGTCATAGGTAATAAAATCGCCATAGGACTTTGACGATTGTTTAATAAAGTTTCAATCAAAGGCGTATTATATGACTTATTAGGTGCCAGTCACAAAAGCCCTTCAAAATGATCTACAGCTTACACAACCGGCGTAGCATGGCGAGAGGAGAAAGTCGCAATAAAACGAGGCAACTTACGCAAACTCGTGTCTTGATGAACTATGCTTTTAATAAATTTGCCTTTTTAAGTTGTGATAAGGTTGAAATTTCAAGGATTGCGCCGGCTTGATGATGCTCTATTTAAGTTCGATTTGTGACTTTCGTTTTTCAAACGATTAACGACTCTAGTACTAATAAGGTTAATAGTATAAATTGCTTTTTGCAAATCGGGCATTGTTTTGGAGAAGTTTTTTCTAGGTTACAGTAATAGATATATGTCGGTTGAAATTGATTGCAAATGGGTGTTAGAACGGTTATGAAATAAGACAATGGATAGTTTAAATTCTTTTATAGCCTAGAAAAAGATATTAGAATTATATTTTGTTGAGAAAAACACATTGAATAAACAATTCCTCAGTTGTCTTCATTGAATCGACAGACACTGGTAGATATTTTAAATTAAGCTTTTATAAAAAAATATATATGTATACATATTTGTGGACAATCTTACACAAATCACCCTAGTCTCAAACTAAGCAAAGCTTGTACTATGGGTACTAACTTAAGTGACGATATAAATACTTATATAGATAAATTTAAATACATAGAAAACATCCAAGACTCAGGAACACATTCGTGTTCATCACACAAAGAAATGCCCTGACCGGGATTCGAACCCGGGACCTCCAGCTTCGAAGGCAGGGTCACTACCGACTAGGCTAAAGCGGTCGTCAAAATGTAACAATACAGTACAATACAAATAAACTTTATTACACACCAGAAAAAAGAACACAATTCGGAACATAAAGCTTAAAGTACTGGTAAACAACAGGCAGTTTTATCCCTTAAGAGGGGTCTCTTCCAGACATTGCAAAATATATATCTATTTGAGTTTAGTCTACTATTTGATGGCAAACCGAAATACTCGTATGGAATGAAGTAAATTTCTGAACTAAAAATAAATTATAAACACATACAATTTAACTCAGGTTGAGTATTCCTTGTATTCCTCGTCAAAACTATTTATATATAATTGTACAAACGGTTATCAGTTATTCAATCCTTTATCTACATTTGCACGAACCGAATTTTAAAAAATGCTACGTACTTATTTTGTATGATTTACTCAAACAGCGTCCATTTTTTTATGAGGTTTTTTATCAGCCACGCGTTCTGCAGTAAGTGTCAAATAATCTCATTGAATTAAAACCGTTATTTCATGCTTACATCATATAATGTTATTCAAAAATAAGAAAGCATATGTTAATTTATATTTATATTTTATTGTAATTACGTTTCGTTTCATTTATCTAAAAGTTGTACAATAAAATACCCAAAAGCAGAGATTGTGAGAAGTCAGTTCGGGTTTTAAAGTAAAGTAATTTTTCATAGTCACTAACCGTCACTTATTCAGACCGAATAATGCGAATTCAATGTGTGTTTGTGTTTACTGCTTTGTTTAACTAATATCTTATTTTTAAGGTATGTTTTAGTTTTCCCGCTTAAGGGTCCTTAACAGTTAGATAACGTCCATCTATTTAGACCATTTTCTGTATGAATTAAGATATATCTTCAGAGTTTCTCAATGTTACTATCTAGAACGGGAGTTATTGCGACCTAATGTCATAAATTTCTAATTTATATTATTGATTTTTCATTAAGATTATTAAGAATATCGGGTGACCAAAAGGCTGGCGCGTACCTTGCTCAGCGCATCGGTCTTGCTGTGCAGCGTGGCAATGCCGCCAGCCTTCTGGGCACCCTACCGCTGGGCTCTGAATTAGAGCCCATTTTTTATTTGTAAGTAGATTTTTATCCTTAGTTTAGTATGTTCTTGTTTTTTATATTCATTGTTCCTTAAATAAAAACTTTTACTGTTAAGAAATATCGTTCCAAACATCACTCCAAATTGACCACTTTCAAGCTAAAATCTATCTTTTTCCGCTTGAATTCTACCACACACAATAAGGTCAAAAAATGGCTGTGTTACTATCTAAAACTTTAATAAAATCATCATATCCTTTATCAACTTAATTGGTATTATCAATACTTTTGTCATAACTTGAAATCAAAACATTTTAAAACTTATAAGGCCTCTAAATTAATTTGTCCTGACCTGTCATTTTGTCAGTTATGTTTGTGAGAAAGGTAGTCACACTTTCGTAAGTTTTATCAATAAAGGGTTAGTCTCTTAATTTGAAAGAGACAAACATTACTATAAACGCGACCATCTCACGCCCCGGGCCCTTTCACGTATCGCCGTGTGTTTTAACAGAGTCGTGACGCGTTGGCGTTCAGTCGCCAGACAGCGGGCTGATAATTTGAAGCCTCATAATAAATAATTTGGGGAAACGAGCTCACGGTTCCTGGAAGCCCGGGGCGGGTCGTGAGGTCTGTTTTATAAGAGTTTGGTGCTCGAAAATATTTGAACAATGCCGTGTTTACCTGTGAGTAATTATACATTAAGTATAAGAAGCATTGTTTAAAACTTTTTGTATTTTTTTTTATTTACATTAAAAAGAAGAATCTTATATTAGGTTTGACAGATAAGTGTCGTTAAACCCTATCGGGTTTGTATCGACACAACATTCGCGGACAATAAGGTAGTGAGTTTATATGAAAATGAGCTAAAAGCTATGTATGACACATTGAACAAAGACACCAACATGGTAATTACATTGTGAGGTAATATTAAATAGATAATCCCAATTCGGGTACCGAAACAATACAATGAACGGCGTGCAATTAGTAACACATTAAGGCTCAATTTTCTACTACTCCAGTGTAAGTATATAACTATCGATACAGTTTGTTGGTAAACGTTTAATGAATAAGGCTGTTAGACCAAATTTCAGATCAAATTTCAGTAACTTAGAACAATTTTTGACATAACAAACTGGCATAAGGTCTAACAGATCTTTATAAAACCCAGTCTAAAAAAACTATTATTATTATTATTTTTTAAACGAGACTTAATCGCTTAATATATAATTAAATTTATTTACATCTTTGAGGTAACTTGATGTTACGGATCTGATACCAGGCTGTAACGATATCTTAAAAATTATACTTTTTTAATTTTGTTTAATAAGGTAAAAGTGCCAACACTTGCCAAGGTGCCAAGGTGTAGACCTTAATGCTTCATAGTGGACATGACACCTATCGTTCACCTCTGTCACTATGACATAAGATTCAAAGTGCCAAGCATTGGGACAGTGCCGAGCACTAGGACATTTAACTTACCGTATTCTGCAAATTATTTAACGACTGATTCAGTTATGTTTTTAATGGCCATAATCGCCTGAAAAATATTTCTTACGTAATATACGATTTTAAACTTTATTCTGTATCTTATGAAATGGGCCCCGGCTGTGGGGCCCGCCCCGCCGCGGGCAACGAGCGATTGTCATGATACGTGAAAGATGATCGTGTGGACGTACAGTTTTTCGGCTTATAAAAATGTTGAACACATGTTGTTGACCTCACGTCTTACCCTAGTTTTATGAGAAGCAGAGAGCACGGAGATAAGTTATACGAAGTGTATATTTTTTCCATGTTATTATGTTGTTACCTAATCTGTAGAGTAACTCCCGCTCGCACCACTGGGCTTTTACCAAAATATGAGGGAGACTACAATTCGATGCATCCTTAACTCTAACAATGCCTGATTAGTAAATAGCCGCACCTCAGATTTGGTGGAAACCGCTTAACCAATCTCACTGGAGCGCAAACTCTGAGAGTATTCCAGTGTTCAAAACGCTTGGTCGTGTCGGAGGTTTCCCCTGGATTCTCCCCAGGCTAACTTTCCAACCGCGCACTCCCATCGCTTTATCGGGCCCGGTCTATAAAACCAACCAGGTTAAAACGAAATAGCCACTTATAACTTTGATACAGGTGTATTTGATACTAATGCAATTTATAAAAAAGTCCGTCATATTTTTATTTACGGTTGTATTGACATTGGTCGTTAAAACCACCGTTAACATTCTAAAAAAAATGTCTAAAAGTGGAACGCTCTAATAAAATTAACGCTATGGAGTGGCGTAAGAGAAGCACAATTTACTTACAGCCGTCGTGACAAATATTGAAGCGCACGAGGTGCTCACAAATATCGGAACGGAACACGACTCTATTCTCAAGGCTTTTGAGTGCTTGTTCAGACTTTTGAACACCTTAAATTGAACAGTTGTAACACTTGTAACTAATGGCGACTGTTTCTAAGAGCTATATTATCTACAAGTGACATGGAGTTCATACTTAGTATTAATAATAATAAAATCTTTATTTCGGACTTTGTTTATCCATATCGTGTTAGGTCAGCTTACACCTACGTATTAGTATTAAATTAAATTAATTATAATTATATAGGGCGCAGCTCCTAATTTGACCCACCCAGTGCTCCAAGATTGGACAGTCAAACCTGTCAACAATGACACTCAGAAGTCTGTTGGGAGTCTAGGTAGTCCCAACAGCATTCTGAATGCATTATTATATTGTATGCGCATTATTATATTGTATTGTTGTATTGGTGTTGTATCATCATCGTCCTCCTAGCTAGCAAATAGGCCAGTGGTCGTCAACAATTCAAAAGGCCAATAATATCCAAGAAGGTTTTATTATTATAATGAGTAGAACCCTTGCGCGTGTTGCGTGGGGTCAGCTGGGCGGTTCCGTTCGTGTGCCTTATCAGGCAGAGATCTCGATTGCTTTGCCTGTGTAACCCTAAAATGGACGAGCGTACACACCAATTAAAGAGAAAAGAGTAACAGTCTACTGAAAACCATGGTTCTTATTACCTTTTTAAATAAACCGTTGAACAGTGAAGTAAATTCAGAAGAGAGGTAATGTGTAGGGGATTTGTGATATCTTATTACCTTTTTTTAACCGATTGACCACTCGTGTATATCATATAGAGATATATGTAGCGCTGTATCACGAAATCGTTGAGGAGTTTTAAATATTTTTTGAGTGGAAATATTTGGTAGATGCCTTTGGGCAGTTTTAACATTGTATTTTGATAATACTTAGGTATTCCCGCCGGCGGGGACGTCCACCGCGCGATCGCGACAACACTGACACATATGATCCATATTCGTCCCAGTACCGCCGCACACCGGGTACAGTCAGTCTGACCCAGGTCCGGCTTAGCCGAGTTTCTTGCTGGACTCTTCTCAGCTAGGCTAGGTTTAGTGAACAAGCGACAAAACTCCCAGTAGCTCGATTCCACTCACACCTCAGATTCGGTTGAAACCGCTTAACGAATCTCACTGGAGCGCAAACTCTTAGAGTATTCCAGTGTTCCAAACCACACGCGTGGTCGTGTCGAAGGTTTTCCCCTGGATTTTCCCCAGGCCACTCTCCAACCGCGCACTCCTATCGCTTTATTGTATCAGGTTCACTCTCCAACCGCGCACTCCTATAGCTTTATTGTATCAGGTTCGAAAAAAAAGTATTTTGCTAACAAAGTGACTATACGTAAACTTTTTTATAGTAAGCAGGTAAAATGTGAAAGCACATTTTGTTGAAATCGAATATTCCGGTGCAACGGAAACAACAGCTGTTAAGCGCAGTGTTGCACCGAGAAACCTAAAAAGTGGCACTAGTTTACGAAAAACACGGATATGGAGGCCAAATAACATTGTAAATTTCATTCAAGAGCAGACTGTGGCATTTTACAAAAATAAACGCATTTTTGGTCTTGATATTGCATGTGATAAACAAGTATCAAAAATAATAATCGGAATTCCGTTGTTTGAGAGTTCGTATCATTATTTTGTTCCTACCTACGCTACCGTTGCAGAAAAAACAAACTGTAGTAATAATGTGTGAATAAATTGTCTGCGGACTCCCATAAAGTCCATTTCAAGTCAGTATCACATACACACATTATAGCTTCACAATAAAAAAGTAAGGTCAATTCCAAATGTTCCTTGAAATCACTTTATTCTTAGGGTTAATGAAAATATCATTTGATTGCTTGCATGTAACGGATTATCTATTCACACGATTATGTGTTTCGTAATTATAAGGGTCATTTGCATACAAAGACCTGGCACACATTGGTAGGACTGGGTTTTATTCTGTTCTTGACAGCATATTCTAAAATGCTTACAATATTTCTTTTTATTTCACCAAGTTGCACTTTTCAAGAACGTCTTCGATCTATTACCATATGCACCTATAGCTCAGTTGGCTAGAGCGACTGGCCGCGATTGCCGGGAGGTCGCAGGTTCGAATACTGCTCGGTGCCTAAATTTTTCAATTTTTCCTTCATTCTAAATTTGGGTATGGGATGGCGCATCGTAACTGACGATTCTCAATATGATTTGAGACGTTAGTGCCGTTAATGAAGCGTGAGTCTTCTGGTAGATGTCGCTGTACGCCTCCCTTAAGGCGTTTGTATAAAAAAGGACTATTACCATATGGTCAAAAAGGCCAACTATGTAAGTAATGCCCTCTTTTTCAATCAACATTATTATTTTAGTTAAGATCCTAAAAATCTAAATTTTCCTGGCATTTAAAAAGTTTCTCTGTGACGAATATTTCCAGCGTTCATAAGTCGAAAATTTGGTTGATTAGACGAATGCCCATCTCTAATTGGTTGCCCCGTGACCAAGCGGCCTGCGCTCGCGCCTACACAGTAAACGTGTTATAACAGTACTTACAATGTTTAAAAAACGCACACATTAACAATGGCATGTCAAAACTGTGCAAAAGCTGTAGTAAATACTCTGCACCACCTGTTATGAATCGTTCTGATTAGATTTCCGCTACCCTAAGGTTGTCTGGAAGAAATCGCTCTTTAGCGATAAGACCGCCTGTTGTTTGCCTCTTCTCATTGTGTTTTTGTACTGTACTGTATCCTTTGATTGAGGTGTGCAATAAAGAGTATTTGTATTGTATTGTAAATACAGATGCTTGTTCGTCAAAGGAAAAAGTCTAGTGTCAGTGTTAAAATAACTTTATTTTAAGCCGTCGTCTCCCGGCGAAAAAAATAAACAATAGCATTATTTTGTTATGATCCCTGGGATCCCAGGGACCGTTAGACGGAAGCTTTCTCTTCTTTTTCTTTCAAAAGAGAGTGCCTTAAGTAGCTAATGATTTTAGTGGAATACTGGAATTTACTGGAATAGTAAACATACTATTCCAGTTGCCATAACAAAATAAGATTGTTGAAGTTTTTTTTTTTGAACCTGACTGTGGCTTTATAAGCCGGGCCCAATAAAGCGATAGGAGAGCGCGGTTGGAGAGTAGCCTGGGGAAAATCCAGGGGAAAACCTCCGGCACGACCACGAGGTTGTTGAATACTATTCTCCCTTATCAATGAGATGACATACAGGGGTTATAACATTTTGAATAATTAAGTGTCATAACTAACTCGTAAATAATTGTTTTGTAAAGCCCGAATTCAATTCAAAATTGCAATAACATAATTGGTGTGTAATTGTGTATGTACTGTTTACGTTTTTTTACACTGTGGTTTAATAACGTTGACCCGTGACTCACCGAGAGTCTTATTCGGCATCGGTAGAACACATCTTTTTGTAGTTTATGTTTTGATTGATGCATGATACTACTGCTATGCTTGTACTTATTTATTTATTCTAGCCAAGTTTACATACATTTATTTTCAAATATTTTTTTCATAAGCGTGCATCAAACCACCTTTTAGATGTATCTTCATCACTAGCGTGAGTATACTCCGTTTTTTTAGGATTAGAAAAATCGTGCGATATCCGCCTTGCGAATTTAAAGAAAACCATTTTGAAACGGAAAAATAGGCGGCGTGCTGTCTTTGACAAGTGATAAACTACTGAAAGATGTGAAATTAATACAATATTATCCTTATAGACATTCCAAGAAATCGATGAAATTTGTGCTATAAATTACCGTTAAAATTCTAATCTTAAAAAAAGTAAGGTATAGCGTTGTCGAAGCAGTAATTTTAAAGTTTTGTTGCAAGAATTACTTTTATTATCACGAAATACTTAAGAAGCATTGTGTATTGGGTTTGTACGTGTGTTAACGTTTTATTATTAGACACAAAATGGACGTGTGAAAATGTAGTCTCTATTTAACACAGTATGAATTTAAAGGTATGCCTAATGTCGGCCTTCTGAACGATCCAATATCATTCCGTTTTGAGCCTTATTTATAATGGGTTAAGAACATTGTGCGTTATGACTGCAAACTTTTTGTGAGGTTTAAAAATATTTCTTGTTTTAGCGGTGAAGTTTGAAGCATAGTTTTGTTGCGTTGAGTAAATTGCGCATAGTTTTGGTTCACAAGCTACTATAAAATGCTAGTAGCTATGTAGGTAGTGTAAATAGTTAAAAAAATACATAATATATCCTGATTGCTGGTGAGTTTGGTAAAATGTATACAGTACATAATAGTATTATCAGGAACTTTTAATTTAATTAATACCGGCGAAAAAAAAACAGTAGCATTGTTTTTTTAAGTGCCCGGAGATATCCGTCACTGGAAGATGACTGTTTAATATTTGTGTTGTTAATATATTTGCCTATTATTAGTTGGGATATATATGCCAAGAAACACTAAATTAAATATTTAGCGTTTCTTGACTAATACAATGCAATCTGCTAATGCAATATCCTCGTTTGCACTAAAACATATCATTATATCGAAAAACAATAACAAAAAAACAAAATTGCATCAGCGTATCTTTATTGCATTCTCATAAATTTATCACCCAATTAAATAACGCTTCGATGTTGGACAGGTATATTCCTAAAAATATAAATAACTGTCAACATCATTTTATTGCAGTAGTAAAGTTTATGTGGGTCATTCCAAATTAATATTGAGGGATTATTTTGATATTTACACAGTTTTCGCACATTTTAATGGCTGAAAAAGCGAATTAATAAGAAAGTAAGTTCATGTGACCGAATCTTTCAAGACATCCAAAAGGAAACGTCGTTGCAGAAATTACCTTTTGAAAAGAGAAAGAAAGAAACATCATCATTTTGCATCTTAAAATAAAAAAATATGTAATCTGTACAGTATCGGCTAAAAATATAGATGATGAAAGAAAGAACGTATTTATACGTCAAAAATAAGTCATCATCATCATCAAAATATTTAAGAGCTTGGCTCTTGTCGGTGGAGTAATTGCCAGCTACATTCAGCTTTGTATGACGTAGCATTTATTTTATGTTTTATTTGCTCCATGTACGTCATTCTAGGTCTTCCCCTTTTCCTCTTTCCCTCTATCTTTCCTTCTATTATTGTTCTGATCCATTCGTCATGGCGTATGAGATGTCCTATCATTTTTCCTCTTCTGTTTTCTATTATTTTCAATAAAGTCCTCTTCTCTTTAACTAAGTTTAAAACTTCTTCGTTAGTTTTCTTCTCTGTCCAGCTTAAAAATAAGTACTATTGAAAAAATAAAAGCGTAATCTATCGTCACAAAAAGGTCTTGCTTCGGCATAATGCAGACTTAGAGAGCTGACCTTCTTCCGTCGATACATGGTGAATAAAATATACGAGTATCACCTTTGCGTCTGAATACTCATGAGAATTCATGGAAGCTTCTTCAGATTTTTTGAGTTAAAAATCTTATCTTTCTAAACAGCTCCATCTCGTCAACTGCATTTGCTATAACCTAAATAAATGATAAACACATTCAAAAATATTAAAAATATAAGTTGCTAGCCTGCAATATATGTCCATTCCAATCAGACGGCATGCATAAATCATTTCATTTCAATTTCGTAAACTTCCCATTTCATATTAGTAACTAAAGTTAACGCATTAGTTATTTCTGACTAATAATTTAAATAACAATAAGACAACTATGTCATATGTAATTTTATGCTAATTAAACAATAAACTTAACAGTAATGACTAGAGACTTGTGTTTTGAATGGCTAATACGATAATTTAGTTTAAATAATGTGCGGACATTTCACTAAGAATTGTACAAAAAACCTGGGAACTAAAGACAATAATAGAAACTTCTCTCGTGTTCACTGATACATTTAAAATGTTGAAAATATGATTGACACTGATAACACTAATTGGTTAAGTAGCTATTTGACAAACTTTCACAGGCTGCTTACGTGAAGTTCTTTACATTGGAGTTCTTTATAGAATAAAACACAATGGAAGCACAGGCACCGTTCATTACACAACCAATTCTTAACTTATCTCAACTGCTAACATGCCTATATATTTTATAATTATGCTTGTTTGTGCAGAAAAATACTCATCTGTTTATAAAGCATAATAATAAACGGTTCACACATAAATTAATACTACAAGCACCAAAATTAGAAATATACCGAAAGAGTCCCCATTACGCACCAGTAAAATGTTGCAACCATCTTCCAAAACATATCAAAGCAGAGGAAAAACAGTATATGTAAGAAAGTTGAAGACATTCCTTACAAAAAAAACCTACTATACACTTGAAGATTTTTATAATGATAATAATTAGTTACAAAGATAGAAAATGTGTATTCTATGTTTTTGTTAATTAAGGATCATTTTGTGCCATGTTTTATTTAGGTATTTATTACAATCTAGAGATACTTACTCTGATATATAATGTGTACATTTACAATCGCTACACCGAAACGGGTCCATGAGAGACTATTATATAATATAACACCTTGTATACCATGGTGCAATAAAGGGTTATGATTATGGTTATGAATTCTAGCACTTTATAAGTAGTATTTTATAAACATCACAAATGGACTTCTACATGATGAGTAACGAAAATAATTGTCAAAGTTTCACACGGAAGGTTACAAAATGTTAGGCGAAAAACGCCCATAACAGCCTACTGAATTTTTTTACTGTCTACCTCACGAATTTGTATCATCATCATCATCATCATCATTTCAGCCGAAAGACATCCACTACTGAACATAGGCCTCCCCCAAGGCCCGCCATTCAGACCGGTCCTGTGCCGTTTGTTTCCACCGGATTCCCGCGACCTTCACCAGGTCATCACTCCACCTTGTCGGAGGCCTACCGACAGCTCGTCTTCCGGTGCGTGGACGCCACTCAAGCAGTTTCTGGCCCCATCGACCGTCAGTCCTGCGAGCAATGTGCCCTGCCCACTGCCACTTTAGTCTCGCAATTTTTAAGGCTATGTCGGTGACCCCAGTCCTGCTACGGATAGCTTCATTCCTAATTCTATCACGCAGAGAAACCCCGAGCATAGCTCTTTCCATTGCTCTTTGGGTGACCTTGAGCTTTCTTATGAGGCCCATCGTTAGCGCCCATGTCTCGGATCCATATGTCATCACTGGCAACACACACTGGTCAAAGACTTTTGACTTGAGGCACTGCGGTAAACTGGACGAGAATACACTGCGAAGCTTCCCGAACGCTGCCCAGCCGAGTCGGATTCGACGAGTGATCTCTTTCTCGAAGTTGGACCTACCTAACTGGACTGTTTGTCCCAGGTATACGTACTCGTCAACAACTTCGAGCGCCGAGCCGCCGATTATTACGGGAGTTGGTACGACATGGGCATTAGACATGACCTTCGTCTTGTCCATGTTCATTTTCAGACCAACTCGATCGGAAACTCTGCTGAGATCAACGAGCATTGTACTGAGGTCCTCCATGGTCTCAGCCATGACTACAATGTCGTCAGCAAATCGAAGGTGGGTGATGTACTCGCCATTTACGTTGATGCCTCGTCCTTCCCAGTCCAGAAATTTGAAAACATCCTCCAGTGCAGCGGTGAAGAGCTTCGGAGAGATCACATCTCCTTGTCTGACTCCCCGCTGCAGTGGAACAGGCTTTGTTTCCTGGTCCTGTAGTCGGACGGACATGGTGGCGTTTTCGTACAGGCACTTTAGGACTTCGATATACCGGTAGTCAACTTGGCACCTCTGGAGAGACTGCAGTACAGCCCAAGTCTCGATCGAATCGAAGGCTTTCTCGTAGTCCACAAATGCTAAACAAAGTGGCAAGTTATACTCTTCGGTCTTCTGTATAACCTGCCGCAAGGCATGTATGTGGTCTACGGTACTGTAGCCTTTTCGGAATCCGGCTTGTTCGGGAGGCTGGAAGTCGTCAAACCTGCGCGCGAGACGGTTCGTGAAGACTCTCGAAAACAGCTTGTAAACATGGCTCAGAAGTGAGATGGGCCTATAATTCTTCAGCAAAGTGTTATCGCCTTTTTTGAAGAAAAGTACCACCACACTTCTGTTCCATGCTTGCGGCGTTTTCCCCTCGTGAATTACAGAATTAAACAGCGTCTGAAGGGCTCTGAGGACAGGTTTACCGCCCGCCTTCAGGATTTCGGCTGTAATTCCGTCGTCACCCGAGGCTTTGCCGTTCTTCAACTGTTTGAGAGCCATACTAATCTCATACAGGCTGACGTCCGGGATATCTTCGGAATAATGTCGGGTTAATCTAGCTCTAGGGTCTTTGGCTAGATCAACGACGGGTCTTCGGGTGGTTGTGTATAGCTGCCCATAGAACCTTTCAACTTCACGCAGAAGCTCAGGTTTGGAAGAAATGATCCTGCCATCGTCGGTCTTCAGCTTAGTCATCTGGCTCTGACCAACAGACAGATCTCTAGCGAAAACCTTAGAGCCTCTGTTGCGCTCAATAGCCTCTTCAACACAGTTAGTGTTAAATCGGCGTAAATCGCGTCTCAGGCACTTCGAGATCTGTCTGTTGAGCCGCCGAAAGCGAGATGCATCATCTGGAGACTGCAGGATCATCTCACGTCTTACATCCATGAGCTTCAGAGTGAAGTCAGAGATCTTCTGGACCTTTTTACGACGGGTCTTGAAGAACTTGGACCCGACCGTATGGACAGCTTCCACAAACCCATCGTTGTTTTCGTCCACGTCGCTCCCTAGGCATTCGAAACGGTTTTGCAATTCGAGTTGAAAGCTCTCGGGGTTTTGTAGTTGGGCTGGTGCCGGGCGGAGCGTAGACTTTATCAATCGACTTCTCTCTAGCTTGAACTGAATATTTAATGTGCCTCGTACCATACGGTGATCACTGCCCGTCTTGACCGCGTTGATCACAGAGACATCATTAAATATATGCTTTTTCGTCGACATGATAAAGTCTATCTCATTCCTCGTTGCACCATCCGGGCTCATCCAGGTCCATTTCCTATGCTCACGTTTCCTGAAGAAGGAGTTATCATGTAGAGTCCCTCCTTCTCCATGAAACCAGCCAGTAGATGTCCCCGGTGATTCCTTCGCCCCACTCCAAATTGCCCCACTCTCAGCTCTTCACCGTCCCGTTTGCCCAGTTTAGCGTTGAAGTCCCCCATAACAACTGCGAAGTGAGTTTTGGAGCTATGAATGGCTCTAGAAATATCCTCGTACATAGCTTCCACCTCATCGTCGGAGTGCGTCGAGGTCGGTGCGTAAACCTGTATGACCTTCAACGAATACCGTTGGGTCATTCTTAGTACAAGGCACGCTACCCTGGTCGACACACTCTCGATTTTCACCACGCTGTTTACGAGGGACTTGTGGACGATAAACCCGCCACCTCCCTGGGACTGTTGGTCGCCCTTCCGGAAATAAAGCAAGTTACCGGACTTCAGGGTTATCGTATCCTCCCCCTCTCTACGGATTTCTGATAACCCTACGATTCCCCAACGCATCTTGCTCAATTCTTCCTCCAGTTCCAGCAGTTTCTCGTCGGTCCGCAGTGTTCGGCAGTTAAATGTTGCCAGGGCCAAGGGTCGTCGGTTTTGGTAGCCGGGTCTCTGCCGGGGATTCACTGTAGCACCCCCTGCCCCGCCGTTACCATGGCCGCTACCGGAGCCAGGAATAGCGGGGCCGCCGGGGACTAGGGGTCTTGGTTTAATTTTTCTGGGCATGTTTTTTATTTTTCCCTTGGGGGGGATTTGCCATAGTCGCCACGCTTGGCAAGCGGGTTGGCGACCGCAGTTTGATGGTGGTAATGATCGAAGGATGCTGCTGCCCACCCTCCGATTTTCCCTTATTCGCCTCCTACGAAACCCACGGGAAGAGATGGGGTGGCGCAATTCTTACCCGGCAACCACACGGGATACGGACACGGGAGACGAATTTGTATATTGCTAAGTAATATATAAGTGTCGTCTTTAAGTGTCTCTGTTTGGCCCTGTGGTTGACCGGTAGATGGCTGATGACATTTGGCATTAATTCCGCCATTTGAACACTGTTATTTTTTGTGCAATAAAGTTTAAATAAATAAATAAGAGCCAACACGCTTTCACTGTTGAAATGCTAGGACTCAAGAGCTAAAAGGCTCATCATTTAGTTAGCTAGCTGGCCAAAACGATAGCTAAAACATTCGGGGACGTCTCTCTTGCCCAGCGAAGAGGCATAAGGGTCATACTTAGTTGAAAAAACAATAGTCGTCCCTCCTGTGGTCAATAGTTAACGGCTTATGTGCATGTTAGCTATGTTTTTATTACAGGGATTTATAGAAACGGAGACATTGTTTATGCGGGTTACTGGTCCAATCCAAAATTAAGCTTTGTAGCCCTTAACTTTTGGTATGTCCACAGAAAAGACGCGAACCTAAATTCGTATATGACCCATAATCATCCAAAGGGGAGACGCAGCCAGCCACGGGGAATTCCACTAGTCTTACATAAAGTTGTTATTACAATTATTCCATTCTTCATTCTTAATGATATGTAAAATGTGTGCTGGGAGTTCCAACATTTCAACTATACCTCTAAACTTGACAAGTGTGAGTTCAAAGCAATGAGAGTCTAGAGTCATTACAGTCATTACCGTGTTTGAGTCATGAATATAAATTTTATGACCATTACATCAAACGGCTACTGTCTACTTGATAAGAAACACTTAAAGTGATGTCATCTAATGTAGCGCTTGAAAAGCGCCTCAAATTTATGTGATTCTGGTAATGGAAGGTTGTGGAAATCGTTCTTCTAGCTAGATTATGTAAAAAGTGTGTAAAGTGAGAAGGAATGTTTTTAAAGATACATACTGTTTGCGTTCATTTACATTAGTCTACAGGCAGGAAACTGGGTAACTAGAGACTCTTAAGCTCGGTTTTATTTAGATTAGATTTAGATTTAGATAATTTGTTTCATGATAAGGAATTACATTATAAATTTGCACACATGTCAAAATTACAAGAATTGTTATCATGATCGTCATAACAGGAAAAATAAAAATAACATAATGTCAACTAGAGTAATACAAAACACGATAAAAAGTAAACAGAAAAATAAATGCATCTTCCATTCGGAATCGTCAGTCAGATAAATAATAATAATGTCCATTACAAAATACAAATCAGTTGAATTCAAATTGAGTTATAATTATTTACATGTCAGTAAGCTAAGATCCATATACTCTTTATCCGAGTATAATGGATTTTCCAATAAGAGGCGTTTCAGGCGGCGTCGAAATGCTTCGTCAGATGGTTCAAGTCTAAGATCAGCGGGCAGTCGCTCGTAATAGGTGGGCCCAATGACACGTGGGTTCTTACCTGCAAGTGCCATGCGACGGGGAACTGAAACTATTAAGATCCGTTAGACCTTAAGTCGGTTTGTTATGTTAAAAAATGTACTGAGTTACTGAAATTTGATCTGAAATTTGGTTTAACGGATCTTTATAAAACCCAGCCTTAGAGTATTCCAGTGTTCCATATCCTTAGAGTATTCCAGTGTTCCAAACCACACGCGTGGTCGTGCCGGAGGTTTTCCCCTGGATTTTCCCCAGGCTACTCTCCAACCGCGCATTCCTATCGCTTTATTGGGCCCGGCCTATAAAGCCACAGTCAGGTTATAAAAAAGGGTAACTAGAGATTTGTGACAAACTAGTGACATTGTGTCTGAAAAATCAAAGATCATAATTGAGGTAACGTCAAACCTTTCGAACAAAATTTTGGAAGTAATTTGATTTTGAGTTACTTGTTCTTCAAGAATGTGCGCGTTATTGAAATATGCAAGCCAAAAAGAGTTTGTTGTATGGAATGACTTGCTCTTGCTAAAAGACTCATTCTTCAATCTCAATAAGACTCGCACCAAATTTGGGAATCTAAATATGTTGGAAACAGTAAAGCACTAGACACCAACCTTAAGGAAGGAAGGTCCAATTATATGGATGTGTAACAGGTTGTTGTCACCTTTTTATATTAAAAATATTGCGTACATAAATGCCTATATATGTATACCTTTGCAAAAGTATGGCTAAGGAATAAGATTCATAACCGTATACATATTTTTAGAGTTGACATACCAGAATAGGCCTAGAATTCCAGAAACAGCGGAATGGTCACGTTTTGTCACAAGAAGGCGATTACCATCTCGTACCGAGCAAATAACGTAATAGTAAATGGCCGGTGCGTTATTTAGACCAAATGTCGTTCGCAAAAAGTCCATTATGCCTTGATAACCATATGTGCACACATGGATTACGTGGTTGTCTATAGTTGTAGTAGGGATCTGGTTAAGTATTAAGTGTAAGTACATACGAACGTGAGGGAATTCTGTAGCATAAATATGTTTGGGTCATTCGTCATTCCACTTTTTCATGACCAGTTTTCTATTACAAATAAAAAATCTATGAGATGTATTGAATTAGTGTACAGAAATAGGATTTCGAAATAGTACCTGAACCTAATAAAAGGGGTTTTTTCAGTTAAAATTTCTGTAAAAGGTGGGTAACACCTTGGTAAAAACATTTTTTTCTGAGTTACTCGATTTATGGATATTAGCTGTGGTTCGGTAATTACCAAAACTATGGGAAGTGAAAAACCTATTAATTTGTTAATACGGTGATTCACAGTAAGTATAATATATATTTTTTAAACGTCATTTGCCGATGAAAGTTAAATAACGGTAAGATACTGCTAACAAACAATCCATTTTAATGCAGGAATTAAAAAAAAAACGAAAACCCAGCAATATTCTGTTGCAAAACTATCAGACCAGTAAACATAGCCCAAAACCAGTAAATCCGTCTGGTAGAACAATAATAATTAACAGTCTCTATTCTGAGTCTATAATACCTAAATATATGATTCTGGCCTCGAATGCCCAATTTTCCAAATACCCAGTCCCCGTGCGTCCAATTCCTTGAACGACCAATCCCCGTATGTCTAATTACCTGAACGTCCGATCCCTGTATGTCTAATTACCTGAACGTCCGATCCCTGTATGTCTAATTACCTGAACGTCCGATCCCTGTATGTCTAATTACCTGAACGTCCGATCCCTGTATGTCTAATTACCTGAACGTCCAATCCCCGTATGTCCAATTCCTTGAATACCTCCTCCTCGTACGTCCAATTACCCGAATGTCTAATATCTGATTCCCTGTACGTACATTCTTTGTATGTCTAATGACCCAATTGACCGTTTCGTCTGTGATGAAATATCAGAATATCTAAGTTAGCTAAAGTTTTTAATCTGTGGCGCATACTGAACCATTCAGCACATGTGTTTTGAATAAATCTCATCAGAAATAAGCATTGAATATGTATAATGTTTTCTCATTACCACAAACTCATAAACATAAATAATGTTAACACATTTCGTATACCTTGTAATGGAGTCGTGAACTTTTATGTTATTGGTTTTTATTAAAATGCATAATGGAAGATTTTAATGCCAGTAAATAATATGTTGCTATGAAATTTCAAACTCGTGATGTTGTTATATTAATTTTTGAACCTAATTGGTTGTAATTTATGGTCACATTCGCCCATTTTTTTTGCATTTTTAATCAAATTTTGAGGTCCATCTGACTTGACGTGCTAGTTTGAAAGAAAAGTTACTTATTATAGTTTTTTATATGGTTTCTATATAATTATGAATAAAAACGAGCTTATTTTTCTTAATGACGAATCCCTTTTACGGGTACCAAAAATATTTTCTTGAAAAATTTTACAACTACTTAACAATATTTGTTATTATTTTTACAATTGCAAAAGTAATAGCCTGGACAGTAAAACCTTACATTGTAGACGTGCCGTTAACTAACACATATTGATAAACTGTACGTAAACAAGTAGTCACTTTACTAGTGGAGTCCTTAAAATGGTGGTTTAGTGCCTCGATAGCGTGCGCTATGCAATTTGTAACTCTTAAGATGGTCATCTAGAAAATAATGATAATTTTGTGTAGGTATCTGCAATGTTGTAACTGTGTACTGTGCTGTATAGTTTTCGACGACCAGTTTAGCCTAGTGGGTAGTGCACCTGCCTGTGAAGCTGACGGTCCTGGGTTCGAATCCCGGTCAGGGCAAATATTTGTGTGATGAGCATGAATATTTGTTTCTGAGTCTTGGATGTTTTCTATGTATTTAAGTATTTATATCTATTAAATATATCGTCGTCTAGTACCCATAACACAAGCCTTCTTGAGCTTACTGTGGGGCTAGTTCGATTTATGTAAGATTGACCTCTAATATTTATTTATTTATTTCACTTAAGATGACGAGGAGTACTTGAAACCAACCATTACCACCATCTTTTTAACTGTTATCTACAAGTAGGGTTGCAAAACAACTACGCAGGGTATGTATCGTTTAAATACACTCGAGGTCAAAAATTTCGGGCCACCCTAAATTAAACAACCGCAATAGGTTTTTCTAAATATTTTACACTAGTTTTATTTACATGATATATTATTCTTCGTAATACCCAACAGTATTAGCAATTCCCGGGATTCTATCATAAAAGTATCAATCTCCAAAACTGACGATATTTGCGATATGTCTCTCGGTTAACATTTTTTTCACGGGTTTTAGGAATCCGATTTAAACCTGGTAACTTTTATTTTTTTAACTTTAATTTTTGCAGGTTATATGTAAAATTAAGTAAATAAAGATTATGACAGGATTAAAAAACTATATAAGTTTGCACTATTTTAGGAAATATGACGGTATTTTACCGACCCGTATTCTTTATCCGTGAATGTGTTTACAATACAGTAGAAAAACCGCCCCGCGGTCAGTTTAATTACGTCTCTTTGCTATTTTTTTTTTGAACCTGACTGTGGCTTTATAGGCCGGGCTCAATAAAGCGATAGGAGTGCGCGGTTGGAGAGTAGCCTGGGGAAAATCCAGGGGAAAACACTGAAATACTCTAAGAGTTTGCGCTCCAGTGAGATTGGTTGTGCGGTTTCAACAGAATCTGAAGTGTGAGTGGAATCGAGCTACTGGGAGTTTTGTCGCTGGTTCACTAAACCTAGCCTAGCTGAGAAGAGCCCAGCAAGAAACTCAGCTAGGCCCGACCTGGGTCTCTTTGCTGTCTTTCCCTTTTATATTTAGGCAGCAAAAGGTGTTGTAAAATCTCGCTTCAAGTGCTTTTCATCATATTATATAGTGTGAACTATAAACGCGTTGCTTTGCATTGACGACCAACCATAATAAAATCCGTCAAATCGAAATGTGCATGTGCATAAGCAGTTCGTGACAGTGTAGGTGTGATATACTATTATTTTCCGGATCGATATACAATACAATACAAATACTCTTTATTGCACGACTTCAACAAAAGCACAGTATGGGACATAATTTAATCATTATTGAGTAAACCAATATTAGTAAGGATATTAGTAATAGATTAATTGTTCTCTTTCTTATAAAAAATACACGCACGCTTCGCGCGCGGAAAATCCCACTTCCATAAGATTTTGTACTTAGCACAGGCGGTAATAAAGAAAGCATCAGATCGCATATTTATCGTCCTTGCCTTCGGCTCGGGTGTCAAATATCCGCGATCTGAGACAATCATTGTTTTATCTTTGTGTCTGAATAAAATGTCGCAAGTATTTATTTATTTTATCTAACAAGTTTCAACCAGCGCTTAAATGATGAGAAATGATAGACTAGAGTTAGACTGGTTCACCCAGTCAAATCTATTATTTCTTAAAACCGTCAGCAGTCTTGATATTCAACCATAAAGCGTATCACACACTGCAGCGGCCTGCGGTGGCGGCCAGTTGTCAATATGACAATCAAGGCCGCGTGTGTCTGAATGCATGTGAGGATTTTCATAGTGTACAACAGGCCGCCACCGCAGACCGCTGCGGTGTGTGGTATGCTTAATGCGGCGCTCTTAGTCCTATTTTATATTTTTATTTAACACATCACGAATTGATTATAAAATGCTAGCTAACAATAGTAAAGAAGTATGTATCCATTGCTCAATTTCGCCAAGCCAGCGTGCAGTGCCTTAGCCTTCCTCAAATGCAATCGGCATGATTTGAAATTTATGCCAATCATATCCGTAGGTATATTGCCAATTTAATAATAGTGCTATCAATGACACATGTATTGGGTCAGTGTCGACCAGAGGAACGTTTACCTTAAAACGTAAACAGCTCTTTTAAACTAATTTTATTTGTGAAAACAACACCGTGTCGTGATAGCGGATAAAACACAATATTTGTTGGACTTACCTTCCCGTAGTCGACAAGTAATGTACTTTTACGCTCATTCAAGATAACATTTCCATTTATGCCTACACTATGCTAACATGCGTAAACATGGTAACCTAAAAACCTACAGGATGTTTTTACTAACGTCTTAGAGCTTAAGCAATACTTTGTGGCACTTTAATACGGCATTTAACCTCCCATAACGGTAAGTATAGTTTTTACATGATTATTTAAACTTAGCAATCACAAAACATGGATGCGCCGACTGGTTTAGTTTAGAGGATCTTGCCCACAAAGCTGACAGTCCTGGGTTCAAATCCCGGTAAGGATCAATATTTACGTAATGAGTATGAATATTAGTACCTATAAGCCTTATTGAACTTACTATGTAAGAAATTTGTCCTACAATATTTATTAATATTTATTTAAATTATTTATGCAAAACCGATCTTTAGAGCGATAATAAAATGTGTTTTACATGCAGCTAGTATGGTAATGAAAGTCCGCTAACATTTTGTGGAATACAAGCAACCCAATGACATCCAATACATCATCCTCTTGGCGTTATCCTAGTACAGTTGCATCCTTCTCCATCCATCCTTCCGGAAGATCAGCGCTGGTAATCGCGCCAGCACTACGCTGAGACAGAACCATTTCGTGCAATACCTTGTTCTTCTGTTCTTATTTATTTTCTTGTTCTTTTTGTTTTGCACGAATAAATATTTCTGATTTCTGATTTCCTTCAAGAATGTCCGGGGTCCGCTTAATCCCAAGATCTGGCGTAGGCACTAGTTTTTACGGAAGCGACTGCTATGTTACCTCCCAAACCAGAAACCAGATCTTATTGGAATTAGGCTTGTCAAGTGAGTGGGCAACTTGACTGTTACAAGTACTCAAGCCGGTCGAAGGCCTCTAAACTTCGTATCGTGCCATCACTCTCACTCATATAGTGACACGAGAGTAAAAGGGACGGCATGATACGAAGTTCCGATTTTGAAGTTCGGAGTACAGGAGCAGTTTCAATATCCGCTCGAAAACGCGCGCCACCATTTTTGTGACGTCATACGCCGTGATTTACAAAATCGCAGTTCAACCGATTCATTGTTATATCCATCACTCGTCAGTTATTGAGTAATCTTGCATCTGCCTATGGAGTAGTTGTATTTTTGTTAACTCCATTTAACAATTATTTTTATGTTAGATTCTAGATACTTTATTGTTCGATCGATTGTAATCGAATATCTTTATTTCGTACACCATATTGATTATCGAAAAAAACTGTATGCGATTTAGATTGGCCGCATCACTAATGGTAGTAATGGTGTCTGTCAGAAGTGTCAAACACAGAGCTGTTAAGTCGGATGCACACAACGGGCTACGTAGAAAGAGAATATACCCAACGTTTAGGTCGCAGTTATGCGTTAAAGGGAGAAAGACATATTTTCATGTAAGTTGTGCTCTCATCGCCCATTGTGTTGTCCGGCATTTTAGTGTCGTATGACGTCACACTTGACATCCGTAAGGGCGGCTACCGTTTTGCACACAGAGCATCAGTTGAATTGATGGTCTGTGCCTTAAGACTTTTGCCCTCTAGTGAACTTGGTTGAGCGGCTTCAACCAAATCTGAGGTGTGAGTCGAGCTACTGGGAGTTTTGTTTCACTAAATCTAGCTTAGCTGAGCAGAGTCCAGCAAAAATCTCAGCTAGGACCAACCTGGGTCATTCGTTATATTGAAATTAAGAGCCAGATGCAAGTCCTCTTTGCTCACCTCCAGGAATACAAGACCCAAATCACGATAATATTGAATATCCTAAGCTGACAATATAATCATGTATTGACTCCGACTGTAACCACCTGCAGTTTATTAGCTAAGCCGTAGGATTTCCCTTACCTAGAGTACCGTTTGCATAAATACGCAGTTTTAGTATAACATTCGCCTTCGTATATGTTTCCTACTCGTGCATTAGGCCGGATTTGCATGCAATTGATTAACGGTAGAAGATATGCTGAGAACTGCGAGTAATTTAATTTCGTTAGTATAGGGTCAACCCGAGCAAGTGTACACCACTAATATGTTGTAATGTTTGTAGATTTTGATATGTCACCTTAAAATTGCAAATACCGTTAGAATAAAATTCGTATTCGCCTTTCCTATATGTATAGTATGTTGTGTTGCGTTCAGGGATCGGATACCGGTATTTTCTCCATAGAAAAATACCGGTATTATTACGGTCACCGGTTCATTATTCCGTTTTTAATGGGGCAATCTAATAATACGACATTGTTACCTAAATACATGATTCAGCCCTACGCAAACAGCAAAAAATAATCCAAAATATTGGGCTAATTCAGGGTTTTTTAAAAATACCGGTATCGGTCCCTGGTTGCGTTCCATGGATCACGTACGCTGCTGTCTGAAAACCAGCGCTGCAGGTATCTAACACCTCGGTATAATGCTGAGACAGCGACCGATTCACTGCCGCGAAGACGCACTTTTTAACTGTATGTTCATGTACTGAGTATATTATATTTGTAACGGTGTGTCTTTTGGTGCAGTGAATAAATGCTTTCTTTCTTTTCTTTCTTTCTATCAACCTCTAAAATATGTCACGCAACTAATAATATTTTTTGTTTCAGATACTTATACGTTATTTGAGGGACGGGCTAAAAAAAGGTACGTTATTTTATTCTATTTAAAACTGACTGTATCCCTTTGAGTTTTGTCTAATTGGACTGAATCGGTATCGAGGATGGCAGGTATAAATGATGCAGAAAGTCCAAGTCTTAGGTAGGTAGGTATGTAAAATTCCAGTGTCCCGATGTCGATGTATTTTATGTCTCTCTCTTCCCGGCATAAGCATTTCCCCACGTGCACATCTTTCTTTTTAAAAGTGATATCCCAGGGATGTCTCCTTCTGTAAATAAAGACTAGAATCACGGCCCGGACAACGTATGAGGTATGCACGCGTTCATTAGACGCTCATATGACAAACATATAATATCAACAATAAATGCTTCCATAAATCATGAATAATGCATAAAAACATTATTAAACAGCTCAACTGACCTACAATTAGAAAAGCTAGTTTCAATACAGAACCGAACATCCACATTACCATTTTATAAACCGATCGCCATAATATGCATATTATCGCATAAATTTACATGTAATATTAAATATGTATCAGTTTCGTTTCGATAAATACAATTTAATTAAGTGTTTTGAAATATTGGAGCAACTTTGTTTGTGTTTGTACGAACGAGTAGAACTGGTGCACGTAAATTATGAATAAAAATTGAATTTAAGATTAGCAATGGAGTAAGCAGTAGTAAAAAGGTGTAAACGCGTAGTATTTTTTAGACAAATGAATAACAATGTATGTAAATTGGCTTTTTGTAACAATAATACATATAGTCTATTATGAATATTATGATACTATAACCTAAATTAAAGATTAATTAATTAACTTCCGACACACACAATAAATGTAGCTAATAACCATCTTGACAGACAGGACTGGATTAAAAAGAAAAAATCGGTTATCCGTTTTGGCAGCTACAATGCCGCAGACACTACAGACAGGCACACAAATACACAAGCTAAGCTTATAATATCCCTCGATATTTATATTTTTTCAGCGTATAATAAAGTATTTATCCTTTCCACTGATTTTATTGATTACGATCATTATGATTCAAATCTATTGACCTAGTTTTCATTCAAGTATTAATAATAGATCAAACCAGGGGCGGCCCACTCCGTGATTGCGTCGCGTCGCTACAAGTTCATGTGGCCATTGTGGTCGGCACCAGTTTGGTGCGATTAGAAAATGATGTAACGAGTAGAGTGCGTGCGATAGAAATCCTCAAAAACTATCAGCATATCACATGTGAAGTTAGCATATCATCTCTATATCTAACAATGTTACAAACATAAATTGGTTTCTAAGTTTTACGTGACGCTAGCGCTGGGAACTCCGGAGTTCTGTATTCAACAAACTTACAGCTATCTTTTTGACTAAAAGCTGGCCCAGAACTCCTCAAAAACTATCAGCATATCACATGTGAAGTTAGCATATCATTGGGGATATAAATTATACTTATTTAAGTTTTATTGATAGAACTATGTTTTTAAAGTATCAGGAACTATAGCGGGTCCTGTAGACAGGCATAATATTAATTTTTAGTGCATTTGGGGAATATTGATATACTACGTGTGTGAAGTTAGCATATCATTTGATAGAAATCCATATGTTTTATTTTCTCAGCAAAAACGGCAGAACTATTGCTGAAACGTATCAGGAACTATAGACCTATGCTGCATGCGAATAGAACTCCAATTATTTTGTGATCTGCTGGAACTTGATATGCTAACTTCACGGACATAGTTTTGTTGACGGTGAGCCTCCTGTACGTAGTACTATTACTTATTCTGTGATCAAACTACGAGTATAATTAGTTACTTAGTTGAAAAACACAGCCATCAAAAAAATTATAACCAGGTAAATACTCTCAGACCTTGAATCCGCCGCACGCGAATAATCCTCACAGACAAATGGCTCTTATATGTGCATAGACAATCCATACGTTACGGCGTTTGGCTGCCATATGTTATTTCCTAAATAAAAAGCCTTAAATGACTAGGAAAGCGATGCGTTTTACTACGTTTTTGGATTAAATGGTAATAATAGGCAGAATTAACAATTCGTTCTTCGTTAGAGGTTTGCACGCGATCTGTGTAATGTTTTTGGGAATATAGTCCAGTTGAAGATAGGAATGTCCGATTTCAGAACATTCTTAAAATTTAGGAAAATTCTCTGAGATCTCCGGAAACTTTCGCGAGTATGTTAAAATAAGTAGCAGTTGGAAAGATTCCGACCCGATTTTTTTATGGATGTATTTATCATTTTGTAACTTATTCTGTCGGTTGGCACTAAAGCAACTTCCAGTGTTAAAATTTTACTCTCATTTGTAAAACTATCACTTGCAGTTTTGTAAAATGGGCTACATATTTCTAAAGTTGTGAAGTTTTTTTTTATAAGACGACGATGACAAACCTTCATACGGACTACCAGTGCCTTTACCATAAGTTTACATGACCGTACTCGCTAGCGACTGCGTAAACGATTTAGTACGCTGATTTTTAGTTCTATTGCGTTACCGCCAGAGGCGCTGTACTTTTGCCCATACAATTTTTTATGCAGTCGCTAGCGAGTACTGTAAACTCATGGTAAAGGCACAGTACCGCTATCAGGTTTTCCTACCATACTGTCAGGTGTTTGCTATATTGGTGGCCTAAAATGTTTCAATAAGTATATTAACACCGTTTTATTCACCAAAATCAAAAATTATCCCAATTATCGGGCAAAAACTAAACTGATGTCTCATTTACAACTAAAACATGGTAATCAATAACGTTTCCATACAAAACCTGTTAATTTATGTATGTATATGCGAAACGGAATAATAATTATAATAAATGGTCACTAGAATCTTATTTATGGCTGCTTTATATCATTAATTAATTTGACGTTATTTAGCATAAATGGGATTTGTGACGTTTCGGGTCAAGAATTATTTAATTAAAGTGATAGGTATGTTAAATTCTTTAGTGATATACGAGACGCGAATTGTGTTATATGTGATAATCCATATTGAAAG
Organism: Epiblema foenella; assembly: GCA_963556455.1. Lineage (NCBI taxonomy): Eukaryota > Metazoa > Arthropoda > Insecta > Lepidoptera > Tortricidae > Epiblema > Epiblema foenella. Next base: position 6,155,926 of record OY747110.1, read on the forward strand.
GAACCTTATGGCGGCCGGCACTTACGCCTTTATTGCCGCTATTCCAATACAATAGTGAATAGGTGTAACGTAAGCGCCTGCTGCCATAAGGTCCCTTTCGATGTGGATTATCACATATGTAGGTAGTTTCTAAAAGTCATAAATGGATATATGGTAAGAGCCGCCTCCCGGCGATAAAAATAAACAATATCATTCTTTGTTATGGTCCCTGGGATCCCAGGGACCGGTAGACGACGGATTAAGATACGTACGGTAGAATGGAATGATTCCCTCGTTCAACGCATTGGCATTGCCATTCAGCGAGGGCACGCAGCTAGCACCCTTCCAAATTCCAGTAACTTAGGGGATATTTGTAATTATAGGTTAGATTCAATAGACTGCAGGTTTAGTTTAGTTTTAGTCATTGTTTTGTATATTATATTTGAAATTAATTTCTACCCCATCCGGGGTTTAATTTTTTTAAAATTCAAGATTTATTCATGACAGACAAGTACATAATAAATAAAAAAATAAAAAATAAAAATAAATTCGTCTACAATTGAATTGATTCCGTTGCGATTTGCGACACGAACACAGTGGAATCCGGATAAAGCGACAGTCAAGGGACCGGTGATATTACGTCGCACTAACAGAACGTCGCACAAAACGGACTGATTTACTTTGAAAATATGTGGTATGAAATCTAATGTGTGGTGATTTCGCAGTCGTTAAAAGCGGTCAAATGTTATAAGCGAAGTCGGTATAAGCGGATTCTGCTGTAGTAATAATTAGCACAAAATTTATACAGGTACATTTCATGTTGCATCTGGAATTAGTTAAATATTAGATAGACCCCTTAATTATGACCCTAAATTTTTAACTTCACCGGCTGCATTATTATTGATGTATTTGTTCTAAATCCAATGGCGATGAGTATGATAAAGCGACGGTCAGTTCTTGAATGAGTGCCGTCTTTAAGTCTAAATGCTGCTGGCTTACGAAAGGCACAGCAAGCCGTTGATTCCGGGTGTGGGCTATGACAACAGTTAAGATTTAGAGCCCTTTGAACGGAATGAGAACTTCTGATAACATTCATTTTCTCACTTTTCAAAAGCACTGTACCTTTACCATGAGTTTGCATGACCGTGCTCGCTAGCGACTGAATAAACGATTTAGTATGCCGATTCTTAGTTCTATTGCGTAACCGCCAGAGGCGCTTTACTTTTGCCCATACAAATTTTTACGCAGTCGCTAGCGAGTACGGTCATGTAAACACATGGTAAAGGCACTGGTTTTAAGAATGCGTCGCGAAAGCGAAATAAGACTTAAAGATGGAGGCTTTTTTATCGCATGAGTTTTTGACCGCCATTTCACCGGATGGTACGATCTAACCAGGGGTCGGCAACCTTTTAGCAGCCAAGGGCCACATAGGTGGTACAGTAGTACCCAACTGATATGGCTTACCGATGTGCCTGTGCAGAAGATGAATTTTCAAAGCGCGGGAAATGCTATTGATCAATCGGCACGCTCCACGCACCGCGCTTCTTTTTCCTGTACCGCTATTGGTCCACAGCTGCCGCCATGTTAGCGCGCGCCGCGTGGCATGTTAGTCAGCCGCCATACTTCTGATCGAATGCACGCGCATTATGAACAGTGTATTATGAACCTTATAGTAGTGATCTAAGGTTAATTGTAAGTTTTAAGCATTCTTTCGTTAATCTTCGGAGCGATACTTTCTTTTTTGCGCGAACGAAGATTCACGACGCGCCTTATTAGTTGGGTACTACTGTACTTAGCTAACAAAATTGTCGCAGTGTTAGCAAACAAAAGGTCAATAATGAAGCTCGCGGGTCGCCTATTGCCAACCGCTGAACTAAGCTGTATCGCGCTTGCCTAGGTATTGTTTATTCGCGACTTTAACAACCTAATATTGTTTCTAACCAGGAACACAGGACTTATTCAAGGAGTAGAATTCTCTCGAGTCTGGCTCGCGGTTGTCTCACGCTAGGTTCGAATAACTAAATCGGTTCGTATCGTTTGAACTTTTCTAATTATTATTACCGATGTACATCGTGGGAAATGGAATAACTTCGATGTCCTTAACAGGCGTTACGGAACCGTTAACCGACGTCAGGTGCGCGGGCGCCGGGCCGTGACGTCACTTCCGTCCGGGCTTCCGGAGGGGGCAGTCACATGGTCCTTATTGATATTATCTGCTTTGTGTCCCACTCACGTGATAAGTCTATTTACACGCGACTTCAATCGAGCTGCCGTGGCAACTATCCCAGATTTCGTCAATGTGTGGTGGAATTTAGAAACATCGTCGGCTGATAATCAAAAGTCACTAGCAAATCTGTCACTGCTCTTAGAAAACTTCTATCTCAGTACTGAAACGATGCTGAGATACGAGCTTAATTTCAGTAGAGGTATTTGTTACTTAGTGAGCTTTTGTTGTCAATCGACTGGGTCATACTTAGTTGAAAAAACAAAAGTCGTCCCTCCTATAGTCAATAGTTAACGGCTTATGTGCATGCTACCTATGTTTTTATTACAGGGATTTATAGAAACGGAGACACTGTTTATGCGGGTTGCTGGTGCAATCCAAAATTAAGCTTTGTAGTCCTTAACTTTTGGTATGTCCATAGAAAAGACGCGAACCTAAATCCGCGTATGACCCGACTATATAATAGAACTGTAAGACTAAGCACCTACTAGACTATGTATTCATAAACGCCTTTGTTCCGGGATAAATCGGTACAATAATGAGCATAGCGTATGCTCACTGTAACTTATATAAGTTTTCTCAAATAAGAGAATTAAATGTCATTCTTTGAAAAACAAATATCTTTGAATCTAAACTAAGTCTGTCAAGCTTGATCCTAATCCTTTTTTCATTGTTTTTAAAAAACATTTTGGGAAATAAGTTTCCTAAATTGATTGATCTGTCTTTGCGTAAATTCAAATTGTTTATCGGATTGTACCTAAATTGTAATGAAGTGGTGGAAGCAAAATTCACTATCAAATCTGTCACTACTCTTCGAAACCTCATATCTCAATACTGAAACGAGCTTTATTTTAAGTAGGTATTTGTTACGTAGTGACTTTTGCTTGTGACCCGACATGGTAACAAGCGACATTTCGGTTCAGACAAAGACGCAAATAAATAATACCACGAGAGAATAAGGAGCGTTTGAATAGTTCAGTTGGAACAGCGGGGTCTATCTATCTATTGGTTTTAATGTTGATGGATGTCTTGATGATCTTTTGAGAATAAGCTTTGATCGTCAGATCGACGATCGTCACTCCCACGCGGTAACATTCGCTTGCTTTCTCTGTCTAATCTAAACAAAGATCACTAACCATACCTAAAAAAAAAATATTACTTAAGATTTAAAGTACCTTTACATAAAAATAAATAAATTAAACTAACATAAACAAATTAGAATGTATGCAAGTTAGGTTCCTAAAACTGTTAGTTAAGAATAAAATCAAAGATAAGATTAAAAAAGATTAAAGAAATTTGTTCAATATTTGTAATATTCTACCGGTGAGCCTTAAGCATAAATATTTATTAGTATTAAATAATTATGGCAATCGAGAGTACACACAATTACAATTACACCGAAACGATGTTTGTGAAACCAGGTCGATGTCAGCGGGCAAGTTTGTTGTGCCGAGGGTCACTGATTACTACGGCGATAGGTGTCTTTAGAAACGCCTTCCCTACATAATATAATGATTAGGGGCGTCATGTGTTGCCCGCAGACTAGGAAACATCATCTTAGGGAGGGTTGCATCAAACTGTGTCTGTAATCGTAAGCGGTGTTCGTTCAATCTGATTGTATGGAAAGTTTGACAAGTTTCTATGGGACCCTAAGGGTCGGTTGCACCAACATACGATGACAGGCCGGTCATCGTCAAATATAGCGCCGGCAGCTGTCATCCCACAGAAACTTGTCAAACTTTCCATACAATCAGATTCCATACAATCGTTGCAACTCACCCTTAGTATTATACAGGCTGTAATTGTATTATGCCGTAAATATAACAGATAGCAAGAAGTACATATATTCTTGTAATTTTGACATGTGTGCAAATTTGAATGTAATTCCTTATCATGAAATAAATGATCTAATCTAATCTAATATATTTAAACTGATTACCCAATGAGTAAAATGACATCATACATAAACATGATATATTTCAAATTATATTTTATTAAACGGTCAAAATTCATGTATTAATTGTTACTCCGGGCGTGCAACGAGTTCACAACACTGACTGGCGGTCTGGTGGTATGATTTTACAATTATTCCTTCACTTTCCGATCTATTCGGCTTTGGAATTCTTTATCTCCTGATTTGAGCGGTGCTGAACCTCTAGCTGTCAAAAACAGCTTAAAGATCACTATTTGTCTCTTTCATGACACATTAAGACTTAGCTTCTTTACTATGTGGCTGACTATATATGTGTATATGTTTACGTATGTATATTTGTAGACCTGCAGGCTAATCACGTAACTTTATGTACTAACGGTAGATAGATTTTACTGTCAATTTTCGACCGTTCGAACGCCTGTCAAAAATTCGCACCAGGTAACTTTATGTACTAACGTTAGAAACACCGTTTCGTACCGTACCGTTCACAAGGTGAATGAGATTCGACGTTCTGTTATTGCAAAGGTGATCCAATGAACGAATGGTTGTTCCTTCCAATGTTTTGCACAAATTTACTATCATAATAACCCAATTCAAAGCACTTTATCTAAAATTAAGGAAACTGTGATCTTGATAAATGAACACGAGTTATTATATTTAAATCACAAATACTAAACATGCAACCGATAAACACAAAACGCATTATTACAGAGAGAGTATGACAGAAAGACAAATGTAAATGTGACGATGTAAAACCTTTGTAATATTTTAAATTATTTTCTTTTAATAAGTCTTTAAATAATATCGGTACAAATAAATATATCAATTTATATTGTATCATTTAATAATATTTATTTTAAAGAACTAAATGCCATCTAGTATCGAATAGGAGAACTTGTTGACAGTTAATTCACTTGCATTCCATAATATTGACATCTAGTATGCAGTAGGAGAACTATCAGGCAGTAAAATAATGTTGGCTATACACCGAAGCCTAGACCCGCACCGAATTATAAAATGAAAAGTGTGGTGAAATTGCATTATCATAACAATATTATTATTGCAATAATCTTATATCGGTATGGTCTTTCAAATCAGTCCAAAAAGGTTCAAATTTTAAGAATTGTAGGCATAACCTGCCTATTTTAGTTAACCGTTTAATCGCCATGGGTCATGTACGGCAGTGATCCCTACAAACAAACTCATTTTCCATAAGAGATTGTATATGAACTTTAGTGTAAAGCACGAAGGTCACTTTGACAACGTACGTGACACCACACCACACCACACCACCAGGTAAGCAGGTAACACCTATAGGCGTTTTTGTCATATCAAGAGGGTTAATCTACCTACGTCCCCAAACAGAAATGAAACGAGCATTTATATTTCCCAAATTTAATACATAATAGCTCTGGACGTTCCTTGAATATCCACAATAGACAGAATGTTCTCTATAATTCAATCGGATCCGACATCAGTGTACACTAAGTAGGTACATGAAGGCAAAGGCGTCCACTATCGGCACGGCACGGCAAAGGGCTCCTCAGCCTCACACATTAGACTAGCGGGATAGACAATGCATGCCAAAGGTGTGCTTGGGAATGCCGAGGAATGCTCGGCATGCCTAATGAGGCCTGGGCATGCTTAAGGATGGCTGCGCATGCCTAAGGATGCCTCGTCATGCCTAAGGACGTCTCGGCAACCCCGGCAATCCTAACCACATCTTGGCGTGCCCGAGGAGGAATCCCTTGGCGTGCCAATGCCGTGCCAATAATGGGTGCCGGGCCTAAGGATTTGACAAACTTCTGACAAATTGAAGGTCACACTGTAGGCTTGCCTAATTATTGCTTCATGACTTTACTTCGTAATGGTCCATAATGATAAACTAAAAATCATTCTTTGCCCGTGGCCCTACACCGTTAGTCCCAATAATTGTACCACAGGTAATTTTCTTTGTCCTTGGTTCTATCAGTCTGACCATAGACACCTAGCATCCTCTTCTCCAATATGTTTGACTGTCTGTTTAACCAGTTGAACATATTGTATAACTTTCCTTCAATTTTTAAAAAGTAGTCGAGCAACTTGTTACTTAAAAATGCAATAAGTTCAATTACAGTATTATGACGTTAAATAAAATGAACTATTCTTACGATACATTTCAAAACAATAGAGGAAAGTTGTCCAATATGTTCAACTGGTTAAACAGACAGTTTAGTATATTGGAGCAGAGGCCTAGCATTACCCGTATTCCATATATCTCTACCACTACATTTACCCTGGTAGCTTATCGTTAGATTTCCCTCCTTCCACTTGGTGCCGAAGCCTATGATTCCATGGAATTGCAACGTAATGTTTTTGTCGCTATGCTCCCATGGTATCATTAGATGTATTTTGATGCCGTTTGGCTGCCATAACATCCATTGATAACTAAATATTTTTCCGTCATGCTTCCATGCAACTGCCCTGTGGGATCCAGCGGTGGTACTTTTCCTCGTCTCTCCCAAGCCACTGCCCAACGGGATCCAGGGATAACGTTATTCCTCCTGGTTCCCATACCGCCGATTTTCCCTCTTGGCTCCCATACTGCTGCTGTTTGGGACCCAGGAATTTGTTTTCCTTCTGGCTCCCATACTGCCCACCAGGGTAGGCAGAGGTGGCTGCATGCCAGATATACAATAGCTTCGACTACTCCTACTACCGATATCTTTATATGCTATTGAGCTGTGGCGTGGCTTGGGAGTGGGAGCCAAGATATCTGGGATACCAGTATGCAATAAGTTCCATCCTATCCTTACCTGTGATTCCTAACATCTCCCCCGGAGGGTCGCTACAAATGAAACTACTGACGTCCACCTACATCTGTTAAGGGTGGTCGTTATAAAAGTAGTACGTTTGACGACCATCCTTAAAAAGAGGTGTAGGCACGACGACGAGCGAAGCTAGGAGGAGTGTTCGTAAAACTGTGCGACCCGACAAGTTGCAAATAAAATGGTCGTTAGAAAAGACTGTTCGGTTCAGGTGCTTCGCCGGCCGCTGCCGCGGCACGGTCGCTTTGCTTGTAATGTCGCAGTTGTACCAACACCTTTTCTAGCTGCGCTCGTTGGCACACTGGCAAACAAGCCTATTACCCGAGGTCCCACCAACATGTCTCCCTTGTGGATCCACGGGTATATTTTTTGACCCGTTGTCCTACCGCTCTAAACGGTGTTCTTCAGTGGGCCTACGGGCAATTTGTTTTTACCATAGTCCTACTGCACTACGTATTCTACTCTAATGCAGCGAAGCGAGGAGTGTTTAAACAGAACTATGAGCGTACAGAGCCGGCGAAGCGCCAGAACCGAACATTCGTTACAATTGGTTAGGTCAGAAATATTACTTGTTCGCAGTTCTACCAAACAAAATAGCTAGTTTTTAATTAATGTTTACCGCTTAATGCAGTGGGACCGTGGTAAAAATAAATTGCCCGCAGACCCACTGGTGAATACTGTATATAATGGGACGACAACGGGTCAAAAACAATTACCCACCAGGGGGACATGTAGACCCACCTGCGAACACTGTTTCGAACTGTAGGACGACGGGTCAAGAACGACGGTAGGACAACGGATAAAACAAATTACCCGTGGACCCACCAGAAGGCCTTCCTTAACCGTGGCACCATCAGATAGTACCATTGATGGTTCTATGGTTCTTTTTTTGCTATGGTAGCATTAATGGTACAACCGAAGTATTTTATTGCCGTGGTATCTGGTATAATTGATGGTAATACGGTAAAATAAATGTTTACTAGTAGGGTCATTGTCAGTTGTAAAAACAAAAGTTGTCCACCCGGTGGTCAATATTTAACGGCTTATGTACATATAAGTCATGTTTTTATTACATGGATTTATAGTTATGGAAACACCGTTTATGCGGATTACTAGATCAATCCAAAATTAAGCTTTGTGGCCCTTAACTTTTGATATGTCCACCGAAAAGACGCGAACCTAAATCTGACAATGACCCAGTACCATTGCGTTGCAATTATAATGGTCAATAATCAGCCAGTCAGTGACAAAACTAATGAACTATGACCTGCAATCGTTCAAAAACAACAAGTTCAATTAAATCTTATAATAGAAAATGAAATAAATTATGAATGGAGCTTTAGCCAGTACAAAATTACAAGAGGCTGAAAATGGCCTGAATGGCTTCGAGAAATGGATGGTAATAGCCGTGATTTTGTATTGCTCGACTTGGCTAAATAATAATATATGCAGTTATTAAAATAAGATCTTTAAATTATATGTAACCATTATCTACATGACTGTTAATTAATTACCAAATTGTCTACTATCCAGTACCACGGGTAACAAAAAATAACAGACGGGATGTGTCGGTAGAGACATATGGAATAAGGGTAAAGAACGACTATTTTCGGTAAGAAATACGTCGGATCCTTCATACCTTTAAAAGTATTTAAATCCTTTTTTATTAGGGATCTTTCTATAATAATAAACCAACACATAAATAGCATTTATTACAACCTAAATAAGCAAGTACCAAAAATAACGGGTACACTTTGTATCGATTTTTCTATGGAGAAAGTATATACCCATTACTATTGCTCTTGAATGTATAAAGTATCGTTACGTTCTGGGTCTGCCGCGATGATTTGAACGTTGCGAGGAAGACCGTAGCAAGTCATAATTTGTAGTAGTAAACCTTCAGCTTGCAGTTTTCAAGCATTCCTGAAAAAAAAAAACATGATCTGTAGAAGTTGCTTTGTAAACTGAATTGTACCTATTCATATACATCATTTTACAATCCGAAATTATTATAACAGTAATATGTAAACTGACATAAGTATAAGGTACGAAGAGCTACTCAATAGAATAGAGTTAGTAGTTATTTACTGAAATTGCGAGGCATCTGGTTCACGTAACGGGTGACCGAAGACCTAGCGACTTCCTCGCAGAACGTATCAGCATTGCGATATAGCGAGGAAATACCGCAAGCATCCTCGGTACGCCTCCCTCAAGGGCCTGTTTTATATTGAAGATAGTTTTAATATTATTTCATATATTGTTGTTATGTATTACACTATGTATAGAAACTAGTGCCTACGCCAACTCTTAGGATTAGGTAGCGGACCCCGGGCATCCTTTAGGATGCAACTGTACCGGAATGACGCTAGGATGATGATGATGATGATTGTTGTTACGTATTCTTGTATGTATTTTCTTGTCACTGAATTATAAGAATACTACTACATGACGACCTCGAGCGGTAAGTTCTAGTGTGGGAAGGCCACAAGCCAGATGGTCGGACGACATCAAGGCATATGTCCAGAAGTGGATGCAAATATGCTGCAAGAGAGAGAGAGAGAGATGCGACAAATCCTGTTAAAGATGTCTTCTTGCCGTCAGACATAGGCAGGCCATAAGCTTCAAAACACTTGATGATTGAGTACTACTTTCTTTCTAAGCTCAGGGCACAATTTACTCTCATTCTGCAGGCTTCTGAATAATATACATATAGATATCAATATCAATATATTATAGCTTAACCTTTAGCTGACGTTGTTCTCTTGCAAACTTCTATCGTATTTCAGAGCTAAAAAATTTATTATGTTAGTCATATCCTGTAATATTATACGTTTAGATCTGTACCTAATCCACGTAGCATATTATAGAATTATTTGTCTGTAACACTCAAACATATGATTTTATTTTTATTTTTGTTAAACATTTAAACTTTAATATTAAAATATATATAGTCAAATTTTGTTAAAATCTTTTGGAACCATATGATAAAACACAAATCAGTTCATCACCCGAGCTAGTGTAGCCGAGCGGTGAGACACTTCACTTTCAATCTTAAACTATATGATATTTCGTTTAATATGTAACAATGGCGCTTCAGTGAAGGAAAACATAGTGAGGAAACCGATCAAATCCCAACAGAGTCTAGTTTTCCCTCTGGTTTGTAAGGTCAGATGGAATTCGCTTTAGTAAAACTAGTTCCTAAGCCAACTCTGGGGATTAGGTGTCAAAGTGGACCCCAGGATCCTTAGGGCACAACCGGAAAGATGCTGTGAGGATAATGACCCCCGATTTGGTTAATATTTCGAGCAGCCTATAATACTGGAGAAATATGCTACTCCTTGGAGAAGCCATAATAATAGTATATAAATATAGCAATAACACATAATTACTAACACATGAGGCGTTGTGTTCCTGGCAACCAAGAATGCCAGAGCTTCAGAGGTGGAGCTGTATTGAGAGCGACGGACGCCATATTTTAGCTGAAAAATAGTTACAATAGTTAGTAGACATACCAAGTATGATATGAACGATACCGCGCAGAAAAGGCGCTTTTATATTTACTTTACCGTGGTCGTACAATGTCAGCACTCTGAATCCTCATAATTATGAGGATATTGGTTGGGAAACACGTTTGTGCGATTCAATACATACTTACTTTCATACCTATTGGTTAAAATAAAGTTTAACAAAAGCAAGGAGAAGAATCTCCTTTTAAGTAATAAATGTACTTGTGTCAGGACACTACGCTCGCCCAAAAACCATGTAAGGGGTATCTACAATACATGCATACAAACCTCATGACCTTTTTATTTCAACAAAAATTATAATTATACAAACTCTTCGCATATTCAATATTTTGAGAGAAAATCTCTAATACCATGGACTGCAAGGCGAACAAACCAGTCCATCCAGCTACGTTAAGCTGTCGACTATCGACAGTATGTCAGGACCGCATCCTCATATATATTTCAAACACCTCTCACGACGTTCTTCGGATAGCCAGTAGATAAATATTATGACGGAAAAAGTTGAGGGCCAGAGGTCCCGAGGCAGACTACCCGCTAGACGGAATACCCAAATCACTGGTGGTGTCCTGTAACTATATCTGCACGAGGCCATCCATAAGGTGGGTGACAGGAGCCTATGGAGGAGTCTGGTCAGCAAGAATTGGACATTATGTCCTCAGCATTGACGGAACGACCGATGATGATGATGATGATGTGCCGCATCCACGTTGTGCGGAAAACTAACTTACCTAGCAGTCTACTATTAGGCATGGTTTTGGTCCGGCATAATGTGACAATGAAAAGGAACTGTCGATTTTTAAGAACCCTTTTTACATGTTTTTGGTGTTCCTAAGAGAGGCACAAAATTAAAGAAATGTATTTGTACCTTTAGTTGTTCCTTTTCTGAATAACTATGAGAATTTTCGTATTTTAGTGGCGTTTTCTAATATCACATTACTTTTATATAGCGGTTCATAGAATACACTTTCTTACCAAATTTCATAATTATAGTGCTTATAATTTCCGAGTAAATCGACTGTGACATACGGACGGACGGACGGACGGATGGACGGACGGATGGACGGACGCACGGACGGACGGACGGACGGACGGACGAACGGACGAACGGACGAACGGACGAACGGACGGACAGACATGACGAAACTATAAGGGTTCCATTTTAAAAATGTCCTCGATTTACCATATAATATTTTGTGTCAGTTTTGTGACGTGCCATATAAAACTGTATGAGAAATGCGTCACAAAACGGACTCTTTTCGCACTTTGTATAAGAGTTCCTTGTTTAATACGGAACTCTAAAAGTTGCGTGTGTTTGGTCCTTCAAGAAAGCAGTGAACCGGTTTTTGTGACTTATTGGCAGCACATGAAATATACCTGAAACGAAAAGCGTCCACAGGCTCTAAAAACAGTTTCCTTTCAGAACTAGATAGGTACATACGCTTCATTAAATATTGTTCATTCCACGACGTAACTCCCCACTCAATAAGCAAGAAATAATTTGGCACTTATGTAGCTCCACTTCACGATGTGGACATCTGTCGATCGAACGGCATGTGACACATTACAGGGCATAGTCGTGGGCACGAGACCACGTGACGGGTGCCCCATGAGGTCGGCTGATCAAATTAAGGCCGCAATAAACTGCCCATTGTACGCAAGTGCCAGGTGTTTAGACGTTAGACGGCCACAACCATTCTGTCAAGAGTGTAACGACGAAGAAGGAGATATAGCTCCACTGGAAATTACGAGTACTTTTGATGAGGTAACCTCCTTTAAAATTACAATATCCCTATTCTGGTTGTTTTAAACTGTATTTTAGAGATTACTCAATAAAAAAACTTACTTGCCTTGAGGTAATTAGATCTTGTGGACCAGGCAGCAGGGTGGCGGTTATAGATTTTCAATTTATCCAATTATCATCATAACCATGTGTTGATCAAAGAAATAGTCATCTTTAACACGTTGCCTAAAAATACGCAATTCACAATTGCTGCACTGAAATAAGAAGTTAGAGACACATTATGAACATAGTATGAACATCTTGAAATAGCATCTGAATTATCATGAGCCTAGCTATAGATTATGTATATTATAGTAGCAGTAGAAACTAAGAATACTACATTTTATATTAAGGACATTCCCTATTTGACTCAGTACCATTATCAGTATCACCCACGCTCCATAGTCTCAAAAGTCCGCAATTTATAATACCAAAATACGCATTTACATATCCCTGTCCCTGAATCCTAAACTCAATAATGTGCGGCAACGTGCTTGTGATTGTTTAGGAGTCGATAGCGTCCATAGGCTATGGTGTCTGCTTAACCCACGCCAGCGACTTCTCGAGTGACGAATGCGTATCGGATGACGCAGTGAGTGAAGGCTCCTTACGAGGTGGCCTGACGACCTTAGAGTCAAAAGACCTGGGACGACACGCGACCGATCAGCAAGGCATTTTCCGGGAAAGGCCTATGACCAGCAATGGACGTCTATTCAGCTAACGATAATGAGTTATGCCATGGTGTTATGTTGTAACATGCACACTATTTATTAGTGATATGTAATAAAATTACTTACCCTTGGCGCGTTGTAGCAGATAAAGTCGTTACTTAAGTGAACTACCATAGCCAACTATTCGATACGAGCCATTATGAAAAAATGTTTTTTATACGTGACATTCACCAAATAAGTGTTTAATATTGCTCTGGACTAAATATTACATAATAATTGTAAAATGTATTTATTTTGTTGTACTCATTTTTTCTAAAATGTTGACTGACACGACGTGTCAAATTATTATTTTTAAAAGTTAAAGTAGCTATCCAGCCTCTTAATGCTAGAAGAAGACTACCGGATTTTACCGTTGCTATTGTATGAAACGAAATGGCTTCAACTTAGACATCTAGCGTCAAGTAGAATAAGTTATTGTATATACATTACTAGCTATTTTATTGAGAAGTGATTGAGAGAAACTCAGTCTTTATAATCTATCCATGCACACGTTGGGCAGCACTTGTATTTTACAATAAATATCATATAAAATTATAATCATGACCAATAACGTGATATTAATCTTTTCACACATTACTCGAGATTAATGTATTTTGAGGTCAACTACGCAATCGGTACTGATGAAGTCCCTTGGCTTCTTGTTCTTGCCAAATTTATTGCTCTGCGCTAGCGTTATAGACTGCTTTGGGTGCGATATGTGCCTTGATAGTAATCTATCTACACCCCACAAGGTTTATAGATTTGCCTAGTACCTAGATAGATTTTGACTTGTAAAAGTGCCCTTGGGGCCTATTTGCAGAATAAATGTTTTGATTTTGATTTTTGATTTTGCCCACGCGTCGCTACTCGTACCGTTTGAATAAAAAAGAGTAAGAGTATTAATGAAACTCCTTCTTCTTTCTATTTGCATAGTTAAAGAAGAATTTAATTTAATGAACATAAGTCGATGCAATAGCATACACACCGTTTCAATATAGTGTATTCATATGTACCTGCTTACACCTAATGAATGACGAAACGTATTATTTACGTATTTAAATAATGTAAACAACAGCGAAAAAATACAAAAATATATTAAGAAATAACATCATGTCTTTATACAACTTTCTTCTCTCTTCATGCGAGTAGGATTTTTTCTTGGCAGTAAACCCGCGCGGAATTAAAAACTCACCAGCAACACCGACGGCTTCGCAATCTCGTTGTATCATCTAAAACATTTGACATTTGTGTATAACTCTTGTCTTACTTTACCTGCCTACCCGCGCGGATCCGCCGAAGTATTACTCTATTTGCTAGGGAAAGCAAGTAGAGGCGCGGGATATAATATATCTTATGTACATACCGAAGGTTCACATTACATGCTGGTTACAAAGGAAGAAAGAAATAGCATCCCAAGTGGACTTAATAAACTCATGTTTAAAGGATTCGGAGACTAGGTAGCTACGGGTCGGTAATTTATGTCGTCCTATTACTTTTCATAAATCGACAAGCATACATCGACACGCGGGGCACGTATATGCAAAAGTACATACTTATAAATTAACACTTCTATATTTCAGCGATGAATAATATGGCACGCTATTGCTTGGTTCATGTTACTTCATAGTTTCCCTCGTTTTATCTCTCCCACTCTGCATCTTGCAGTATCGCATCATCACCAAGAGATGGGGAATCTGGTTTACGTACATCCTGAAAAGAAGCACATAATAATACCAAATATATTAGTAAATACGAATGTGAGCAAATAAATACCACATGACCATGACATTTGTTGTTACTTACTTTCCGTTTTATTTAAAGTGCTTAGGGAATTTTAAACTCGATCGTGTGTTTTAAAGACATTTCAAGGAAATTTGGGGCATTTTCACTAATTAATAAACTCAAATCATGACCAAAATCTTTGTTTAATTCGTTGTTATGACATGACAGACACGATGACTGACGATGACTTTGTCACGCAGTAATTGACATATTTATACCGTACAATTTAACCATCAAAAAGTTACGTGTTTCCAATCATTTGATCAATTTCTCACTTTAGTATGGGATTTCCATTCAATCGTTCATTCAATTATGTACTAGCGTCGGGTACAAAAAACATGACATTAGCTCAGCAATTTATACTTCAAAATTGACATTAAAATCTATCTAACGGTAGTACATAAAGTTACGTGATTACCCCGCTGTATATTATTCTTAATTAAGTATTATTGTTTTAATTATTAGTAGCTTTCGTATGTATTAACTCTGCGCTAGCTATTCGTTATAAGATTTTATTTCCGCTACCCTAAGGTTGTCTGAAAGAAATTTCTCTTTAACGCTGAGACCGCCTGTTGTTTGCCGCTACTTATGATTTTATACTGTACTCTGTCCTTTAATTGAGGTGTGCAAGAAAGTGTATTTGTATAAGAAATCATTTATTCAAGTAGGATTCATTGAACCGCTTTTGCTTCGTCATCAGCTACAACAATCTTGAAAAGGTACATTTAGGTTTGTAAATATCTTCAACTATAATTATTATTTACTTTCATATAAGGTGCAACTATTTTCACATGTATTTGTATTGTATTGTATGATATACCTATTCAAAATATTAAGTTTAAACGTCTCCGTACATATACTACCTACTACCCTACTACATACATAACATTATTACATAAAAATCATTTGCGTCCTCGCACATCATGCGTTAGTAAACTTAGTTCTCTTTTAATTTTGTACCAAGCAGTAACGCTGCTAATGCAAATTACAAAAGAAATAAAGGAAAAAATGTAAGACTTAGGCACCGAGCAGGATTTGAACCTGCGACCAATTGGCTAGAGCTACTGGCCGCGAGTGCCGGGAGGTCGCAGGTTCAAATTCTGCTCGGTGCCAAGGTTTTTAGGGTTGCGTACCCAAATGGTAAAAAAGGAACCCTTATGGTTTCACTTTGTCTGCCTATCTGTCTGTTACATCGCTAAATATCTCAAGAACTACTTATGCTATCGATTTGAAATTTGGAAAAGTCATAAAGAAGGCTAACCTATATACATAGAACATGACTTAATTTTTTTTTGTGTAAAAAATGACAGTTAATAGGTGGTTCAAAATTTGAAACTCTATCTCTACTAGGGCTTGAGTTGCACATTCTGAAACTCTTTTTTTTAAGTTGATTAATATTTGGGTCATTGTCAATTGTAAAAACAAAAGTTGTCCACCCGGTGGTCAATAGTTAACGGCTTATGTGCATGTAAGTTATGTTTTTATTACATGGATTTATAGTTACGGAAACACCGTTCATGCGGATTACTAGACCAATCCAAAATTAAGCTTTATGGTCCTTAATTTTTGACATGTCCACCGAAAAGACGCGAACCTAAATCTGACAATGACCCATTTGTCTTAAGAGGAAAAATGTTTAAAAAAATACCCAATACTCGCATGTGACCGGTTTCTTAGTTCTCATTTTACTAATTCCCCAAAATTTTCGAAGATTCCCCCATAATTTCTCAATCCTGGCCCGGCCAGACCGTCGATGCCGTGCCGTGACACTGCGCAGTCCGAGGGCACAACGGGCCTCGCACAATTAAATGCCCTGGAGCTCTGCATTCAATACAAAATGGGTGAAAGCAATGCTTTCAATTTAAAGCCCGTTCACGCTGTGAGAAACTCAAGGCTTTTCGAAATTCCTGTGATGCGAAACGGTAACGCTATTCGGTAAAATTACAAAATTCACTGTGAATTGTTACGTTTTACCTTTTTCTCTCAACGGACTCCTGCGAACTGAACCACAACTGGATATTTTTGTGGACAGCCTGCCCATGCTCGCGACTAGGTGCCTCTCTTACTGTGAGAATGAATGAATAGTATGTGACTAATTTTTTAGTATAAGATGAAATGTAAATATACTTAGTACACACGTGTAATTGGTATAACCGTTCTTGTGAATTAAATTAAAATTAAAATATTTTTTTTATGTTTTGCCCCATTATTTTATGTCCATTTTGGTTATATATATATATGATTTCGATTGAAATAGGACGTATTCAGATGAAGATTTTGTATAATGAAATTGCTTTTAGGGGCATATGCGCGGGTCTGTGTATTTTAAAACTATGTATGGCACGGCTAGTAAAAATATTTCTGTTTACAATACAAAAGATTTCATAACAAAGTTTTCGGTATTGTGAAAATAAACAGCGAAGGCCAGTTGAAGATGACGATATGGTTAATGAGAATTTAATTCCTCACCAGTCGGTACTCTCCATATACCAAAACTCGGTGGTTGGTCCAAGCCTAGAGCGATTATTTATACTTACTTTGTCAGCGCAGTGACCCAAAGAGGATCTTGGCCTCCGAAACGAGAACAGGCCAGCTTTCCTGGGCCACTTCCTGCCAGTCTTGAACCTGACACTGACGCATATTTGCTTCCATACTCTCCTCCCAGCGATACCTGAATCGACCAACCGGGCGGGACCACGAGGTCGACCCAAATGTGCTCTATTGACGGCTCGATCCTCTCCCAATCTCAGTAGTTAACCGAACCAATGTCTCGTCAATGATATTAGGTTCGGCCACCATCTCTTCAATCTTCCTGATCCTCCAAGAGCCGTCATCTATCTTGACAGGTCACAGGATCTTCCGATAAACTTTCTTTCTGTTACCAGTTGATTTTCTTCTTTTTGTGTTAGTATCCAGGCTTCGCAACCATACATTAGGATGGGCCTTATTATGGTTTTATAAATTCTTCTGCATGTTAAGAAACAGTATTTTGTAGACGTATCGCCACCGCTGAATATTACGTCTTGCGCCAAACGTTGCGGCTTGAAAATTGCTTGCGGTACGCTGGCCAGCAACAATGGCCGCGACGTCGCTTTTAACAATTTCATTCAAATTAGTTTTCACTCCAGCGGCTCGATAAATGACCTGCCACGGGTATCAGGCGGACAGAACGCTGTTCTGTCCGTTCAATGAGGGAAAGATAACAGTAACATCTTAGCAGAAGGATAGACAGACAGACGCAAGCATACCTCAACTTCAAGGCAAGAGTGAACCAGCGAGCTAAATCTTAGGCCTTGTCATCGCTTCCCATTAAGCGAGACTAAGGCCAAACGCTGTTCAGTCATTCATTAAGAAAACTCCATATATACAAGTTATACCACGTTCGTGGTGAACAAGCTTAAGGGCCGTTTGATGGCAAGTGGCAAGCTTCTTCAACTTCAGCCGGTGTAGATTTTCTTTAGGCCTGTCTGATGATAAGCAAATGACGTAGCCTGTGGTCGCTTCACAAGAATCACAAACACGTTTTATTGGCTACTTGACCATTTACTGACTTGAAGATTCAGGATTCACGTCATAAAATAACGATTTTAATGAGAATAATGTAATGTACCATCAACATCAGTGATAGCTATTAACACAATAATTAGTTTCACTATCCCAATCATTTAACAGTTACCTTTTACAAATGTACACTAAGCCAAGAAAGTATTCTACCACTTTTGAACCTTAATGTCGAAATCTTTTTAGTTAATCACAAGTAACTACGCATATGAAGAAGTCAAAAGCTCTTATTCCCTTACAATAAAGACTTTTAACGTCTTACCAGTCTTAGTTACTTTTGGTGCTGACTGTGCTAAGCGATCTGTGCCCGATTCGATTGGCTAGCATCATAACTAATTAACTTCTGTTAACAAGCAAGCGGTTTTAGTATTTATTTTTCCGATTAATTGACCAATCAACCGTTATGATCTCACGGCCGGTAGACAATAAATCCATAATGAACGGCCAACGCAATCCGAAGTACCGTCGATTACGATATGATGGTTTGGGACAACCGGGATTGTTCCAAACCATTTGCATTTCCCATTGTTCGTAATTTAGCCGTGTACTGAATAGCCGATGTTACACGATGTCGTGTCAGTCCCGATTTGCATTACACGTCCAAGTTGCGAACAAGTAGCTCAACAATATGAGATTTCAAGCTTACATGGTCATTTACATTAGAATTACGATTTGAAACGGGATATTTACCATATCCCGTATTTTATTTATTTATTTATTTCATTGGATTGAGTTGCACAACCCTCAGATCCTTTCGACAGAACGTCATTACATACCTAGGTTGGTTAAGGAAGCCATTGAAATCCAAAGGCATAAGAATTTCAACCAGGAAGATGGGTTTCAACTGTCAAGTGTCTGGCGTCCAGTGATCCGAAAGTTCGAAGAAATCGAAAAGAGACTGTTTCCGGGATCGCTATGGTGTGTGGGTAGACCACAACTAAAACTCGCAGCACGTCAGTTAATCCTTGATAATGGCGCTTGCAACAGTGCCGAAATATCGGGAACTCAAAAATACAAATATACATGGTAAATATCCCGTTTCAAATCGTAGTAGCTAACTAACTTTTAGGTTCTATTTATATTCTTCGCTTATTGCCTCAGTTTGATGCGAGTGCTGATTTCCTGAGTGCCGAGAATTGATCCCACCTCTCATAGGGCATGCAATACCAGACGATTCTCAATCCCGGCATTGAAATCCGGTATTGGACCTCAATCCCGGGATTTAGGTATTTCGGGATCCCGGGATTTTTCGGCTGAGAATACGAGTTAGTGACAATTTACCATCACATTGTAACTATCTGTGTTATATATACCTATACAGAGAATAATAACAATAACGAGATAATTATAAATACTCAACTCTTATTGCTGCCTTCTTATAAATTCTAAGAATACATAGAACTTTCATATCTTTTTATTAAAATTTAATTCAAATTCGAAACTGGTCAGTTTTAATCCCGGTATTGAAATAACATAAAATCGGTCCAAGATCCCTGGATCCCGGATTGCATGCCCTACGCCTCTCGAAATGTGACAATCGGACAAATGTAATGCCGAGGCACATAAAGGCGAGCTTTTATGTACCTAACTGCAAAATTATTCTTTAATTTTAAATGTTTGTTACCAAAGTGACAATACGCACTTATTTTCATTAAGATTGTGTTCGCATGTTTTTGGCACAAGTCCGCATCGTTATCACTCAGTATTTTGATGTACATATTTTTTAAACCCATTTACAATGGAGGTTTTTATACCAAATTTAATTTGACAATGAAATTTCATTTCGGCGATGAAATAATAATTTGTTTATCGCCGAAAATATGAAATGGTTCGCATCGCCACACGTTTTCCTGCCGGACAAACAAATTGAGGTTTGATTTACTGTATTGTGAGACTGGTTAATAAAATTAATAAGCGTTTCTCTCCGAAAATAAATATCTCCTGTTAAATTTCATTCAACATCTCCAACGTAATTAATGGCTTTGTTAAGCTTAACAAGCTTTATAGTTACTATAAGGCTCGGTTTTATAAAGATCCGTTAGTCCTTATTTCGGTTTGTTGTGTCAAAAAATGTACTGAGTTATTGAAATTTGATCGGACATTTGGTCTAACGGATCTTTATTAAATCCGGCCTAAGTAACCCTAATAAATACTATTGGTAAGTATTTGAGACCCTATACTTATAGGATAGGGTTTAAATTTGCACTTATCTCCACAATAAACCGTGCTCGGGCCTGTCGTGGTCAAACCAATAAAATGGTTGTAAAAATAAAACAATCCACTTCCCATAGACGCCATAATGTTCGCAATCACCGAACGCATGCGCCGTGACGCTGGGAATGCAAATAAATGGCTCGAATTATATAATACTTCAGTACTGAGAGCCGGGCCAATACAATTGTATTCCTTATTTCAAGTGCATTACTGTCTGAAATAGTTTATTCACAGGCACGGCACATGATCATATATTTTTAGTATATCAATTATGCTCCTAATAATAATAAAATTTGTTGTAGAACTGTGTACATATAAGTTGTTTACGTGGGTATTGGTATCAAAAGTTACCCTTTGCGGGCATACAATCTTTCGTTTACTTAAGTGCTAAAATGGTGTAAACGTTAATGCGAACATAACATGATATTAGATTGAATATTTCGATTATAACACAAAATAACGAATCCCAGTTTATGTTAAGTTCTTCACTAAATAAAGGGATTATATTCCGTAACAATGTAAAGAGAATTATTTATTTTTCCTTCATATTTGCTATTTTAGGAATGTTAACAGCTTGTTAAGTTTGTGATTTGTTACTAGTTTGTTAAGTTTGTATTAGGGATGCGCAGAATATTCGGTTATTATTCGGTATTCGGCATATACGGCATGTTTATAAATGTTCGGTATTCGGCCGAATTATTCGGTTCAGCTGCCGAATATTTACCTAACAATTTTGAGAGGGTTTTGTTACGAAAGTGTATTATAGTTACTGCTTCGTGAAATTAATACTTGACCCATTATTAACAGTGATTTAACTTATTTTTTATCGCTTTGATAATTAACAAAAAATTTACCATTCATTAGTATACAGTTTTACAACAATAGATGAAGGCGTCACCTCTTTTTGAGAGCACTCCCCTAACCGCCACAGCTAGCATCGGAATCCTTGGTGTCGACATCTCGAGTGAAGTCCAGTTCCGTGGCCATTTAGAGGGTAAGGCTACATTAGCCTCGAAGAAGCTCGGCGTGCTCAACAGATCGAGGCAGTATTTCACTCCGGCCCACCGCCAACAGCTGTACAAGGCGCAGGTTCGCCCACATATGGAATACTGCTCTCATCTGTGGGCAGGGGCATCCCAGTATCAGCTTCTCCCTCTGGATCGCATTCAACGGCGAGCAGCTCAAATCGTCGGCTGCCAGCATATTTCTGATCGGCTCGACTCCTTGGCATTGCGTAGAGATGTAGCCTCACTCTGCATTTTCTATCGCTTGTATCACGGGGAGTGCTCGGAGGAATTGTCCGGAATGATCCCTGCTGCATCTTTTCGTCATCGTCCTACGCGCCAGCATTTCCATCCTCACCATTTAGATGGTTGGCAGTCCAAAACTGTGCGTTTCTCAAGAAATTTCCTGCCTCGCACAACCAAACTATGGAACGAACTGTCGCCTGTGGTATTTCCGGACCGATATGACCTTCAAATCTTCAAGAAAAGAGCATATTCTCTTCTGAAAGGCCGGCAACGCACTTGCGACTCCTCTGGTGTTGCAGGTGTTTATGCGCGACGGTAATTGCTTACTATCAGGCGATCCGTCTGCGCGTTTGAACAATTTGAATAACATAAAAAAAATTAAGGAATTACGTTGAACCGAATAATTCCGCCGAATATTCGGTTCGGTCAAACCCATATTCGGCGCATCTCTAGTTTGTATAAGTTTGTGAGTCACAAGTTACAATAATTGTTATGCTTAGTGTGTAGCGAAAACACATAAAAATGGTAAAGTAAGAGTGGTTTATAAGGCTACCGATACTAGTTTTCAGGTGCGCGAAAACAAAGTGTGTAACATGCGCACGATAAATATAGAATTAATTCAAATCAGTAGTTTCTTGAATACAGGGTGAAACAAAACTAGTGAGGATCCGTTTCGGTTATACACGGATTTAGGTTCGCGTCTTTTCTGTGGACATACCAAAAGTTAAGGGCTACAAAGCTTAATTTTGGATTGGACCAGTAACCCGCATAAACAGTGTCTCCGTTTCTATAAATCCCTCTAATAAAAACATAGCTAACATGCACAGAAGCCGTTAATTATCGACCACAGGAGGGACTTTTGTTTTTCTACCCTGTAGGGTAGAACACAGAACACTCCCGATTCTATTCTCAAGAAACAAGGTAACAAAATAATTTCTGGTGATTTTGCCAATACGTATCGGGTGTTTCGAGATACAAGTGTCCATAGATTACGGTGTCCGCTAACCATTAGGCTGGCCGTATGCTTGTTAACCACCATCGTAGAGTTAAAAAACAAACCCGAATGTAACATTAAACGCAACAAAAAACATACATTACCCCAATCATATATAGTTATAACTACAATTGTGTTACCAGCCCTGCGCAAGCGTCGATCACAATTCGTCAGGTCATTCACCCCGACACCACGATGCCATTAGGACGTAAGTCCTCTTTCACTATTTGTAAAATAGAACCTTTTATAACTCGAATACCAAAAGGCAACGCTAACGACTCGTGAATAGGGAAACATAGGTTAGTAGCTTTTGTTTTTTTGACGTTAATTTAAACATGACATGTAGCTAAATACTTAAACACGAGGCTGTGTGTACAGAGCTTTACTTCGAGAAGGTTCTTCGCGTTTTATGTGTACTTACGAGTTAGAACTTTGTTTCGTTGCGCTTTTAGTTGGTTTAGGTGCTACCATCTTAGAAATGCAATATCATGCTGAATATTGTACGATACTGTATATTTTCAAGTGGGTTTGAATATGATACTGCTTAATGAGTCAAAGGCATAGTTACACGGGTATTTAGTAACTGTTTCACACTTGTCTCAAGTACCGGGTTTCATGTACTTATACTTTATTGAAGAACGAAGTTGTGTACAGTCAACACCATTCCATCCATCATTCTACCGAAAATCGTTCATCATGTTTTATTAATCATACACATTTTGTTTCATTATCCGCCTATTATATCCTACTTCAGGACACATGCCTCCTTTTATGGACAAGAGGGCCCATTTCACTTGCTAATGTATTTGTATAAGTAAGAAACTTTGTAAGGTTGTAATTTTGAGACGTAAAAACTTTTGAGTAAATTTTGAGTGAGTCACTCAAAGTTAAGTTGTTTATAAACAAACCTGCAGAATTTATCTACGAAGGGGAAGGGAATAGTCAGTAGAAGTTCACGCGAACGATGTCGCGGGCAAAAGCTAGTGTTTTATAAAGCTATTCGCAGAATTTCTTTATCACTTACGAACCATTTATCGAACTTCGTTAGGTCGATCATGCTTTGCTCGACTTACCTTTTACACAGAGGGGCTACTCCGAACTTCGTGTCGTGCCGTCCCTCCCACTCATACAGTGAATAACACGAGAGTGAAAAGGACGGCACGATACGAAGTTCGGAGTACAGGAGCGCTACCGCGACCCACAAACGAAGTTTTCCCTCTCTATTGCACTTATGTGCAAATTTGCAGGTGCGACAGAGGTAAAATTTCGAATGCCGTTCGCCAGGCTCAGGAATCAACTCATTGATCATTCATTATTTTATTTGTCCTTCGACACGAAACAGGAATTTTTCAGTTCCGAAAATGCTTATTACATAGAAAATCGTTTAACTAGTGTTAATAGTAAAATATCTACATACAAACTAGTTCATGCATGCGAGCTTATTGTTTACTTGTTTGCATGCATGCGTGCGATGCTACCTTGCTTGCATTGGCTCTCTGAAATATATCTAAATAAAAATAGGGTAATAATATGTCTAAAGTTGTTATACTCATCATTACACACCCAATTAGTAATTAGTTTTTAGGTAATAAGTTGCCTAAAAATTATAAAAGTTTTGTTTATTTATTGTTTAGTTTATTTTATTTTATTCCTAGTTTTGGGGCACTCACTGAAAACCAGCGTCACGGTTTCCGTGACAACATGCTGAGTGGGTGTCCTATTTAGCACATAAGATGTACCTACAAGTTGTTTTACAATTAAATTGTATACTTTTTTAATAACGTGTGCTAAATAAATACATTTCTATTCTATTCTATTCTATTCTAATTATTGCATCGTTCAATGAAAAGTTACTGCTATGAAACATTGTTCGTGGCAATAATAATATATGGAAAGTACCATCTGTGAATCGTGTTTCGACGAATCGTTACGCTACGACTACAGACAAATTCGAAACGATTAACGATGAAAAGTGGCTCGATTATATAAAAAACCGGACAAGTAGAGTCGGAGTCGCCTATCGAGGGTTCCGTAAAAATTTGTAGGTATTGATCACGTACTTTAAATAAAGACTAAATTTTTTTATGATTTAATTACAAATGCTGTGTTTTCCGATTTTTACCTTATAGATACTTGTTACTAGTACTATAAGACGATTTATTATTACCTATTTTCATAGTTTTAGGTCAACGGAAAGTATACTTTGAATTTGGATTCCCCTGAGTATCGAAATATATGTTTTTTTGCGGCATAAACGGCCGTATGTTTTTTACATTAAATGAGACGTTTGGTTTTTTCACAGCTTTAAGGGACTGTAGATCTGAGTATAAGGTTTTAATTTCAACTCGATACCCCTACGCGTTCCAGACACACAGGGTTCCGTTTTTTTCCTTTTGAGGCACAGAACCCTAAAAAGCGATGATTGATGATTATGTGAATAGAAAAAAAAAGAATGAAATTCGTGGTATAGTTTTCGGCGAAATGAAAATCGATGTAAGATAATATTTCGATAAAATGATAGAAACTATAACATGACTTTAACGACAAGAGCGTTCAGATATTTTAGTCCTTTTGAGAAGGTTACATATATTTATATATGACTAAGACTGTATTGAGTAATAAATTCTATATTTGCAGCCAATTTTTCATGTTGGCATACATGGATATTTAACAATCTTCAGGAGTCTATACGCCTTGACGTATTGATCTGATATAAATTATATTTGTTACGTGCATTCGTTCTGTTACGTTGCTTGGCATAGAACCAACTTTTTTGAATCTGACTGTGGCTTTATAGGCCGCCAATAAAGCGATAGGAGTGCGTGGTTGGAGAGTTGCATGGGTTAAATCCAGGGGAAGCCTCCGACAAGACAACATGGGCGGTTTAAACGCTGGAATACACTAGGAGTTTGCGCTCCAGTGAGATTGGTTGAGTGGCTTCAACCAAATCTGAGGTGTGAGTGGAATCGAGCTACTGGTAGTTTTGCCATAGAACCAAGTCGGCCTGTATGTTTTGTATGACAGTTGAGACATGACATTTAGAGGCCTTATAAGTTTTAAAATATTCTGATTTCAAATTATGAAAAAAGTATTTATTAAAGGATACGATGACTTTATACACGTTTTAGATAGTGATATAAGATTTTTTATTTTACTGTGTGTAGTAGAATTGAAGCGGAAAAATGTCGTTTTTAGTTTGAAAATGGTCATTATGGACTGCTGTTTGAAACGATATTTCTTAATGAAAAATTCAAAAAGTACATTTAAAATTTACGACATAAGGTCGTATTATTCCTATTCTAGATAGTGTCATTGAGAAAATGTGAATTCAAAGAGAAAATGGCCTAAATAGATTAGCGTTTTTTAACTCATAAGGCTCGGCTTTATAAAGATCCGTTACACCTTATATCGGTTTGTTATGTCAAAAACTGTACTGAGTTACTGTTTGATCTGACATTTGATCTAACGGATCTTTATAAAATCCGGCCTAAGGGCTCTTAAAGCGACAAGGTACAGTCAAGGGTACCAACATATATAAATTTTTTCACCTTATTCCATTGGAATAAGGTCTAAAAATGTTTACATATTTAGGCCCTTGACTGTACAAAGGTGTTAAGTCATTGTGTGGCCGACCGTACGTGAACATGATGATTCATTGAAATGAAAATAAAGTACCTGAGGACGTTGACGCGGAAGCAATAAAGGAAGTGGTGTAGTTGAAATCATTCAAAATGTCCGACATTTTATAAAACTGTCATTAGGTTTTAAATCTCCCGGTTTGGACAGTAAAGTAGCTTTTTGACTCGACTAATTGATATCTACAACTCTGCCAGTTTTAATGTATTTAGGACGGTCGCTTTAGTCTAGTTGGTAGTGACCCTGCCTTCGAAGCTGGAGGTCCCGGGTTCGAATCCCAGTCAGGGCATTTATTTGTGTAATGAATACGAATATTTGTTCTTGAGTCTTGGATGTTTTCTATGTATTTAAGTATCTATTTATCTATATAAGTATGTATCTCGTCACTTGGTACCCATAGTACAAGCTTTGCTTAGTTTGGGACTAGGTTGATTTGTGTAAGATTGTCCAAAAATATTTATTTATTTATTTATTTAAGTACAGTGGAATCTGGATAAAGCGACAGTGAAGGGACCGGTGATATTACGTCGCACTAACAGGACGTCGCACAAAACGGACTGATTTACTTTGAAAATGTTTGATATCAAATCTAATGTGTGGTGATTTCGAAGTCGTTAAAAGCGATAAATTGTTATAAGCGGAGTCGTTATAAGCGGATTCTACTGTATATTGACGGGAAATAAAACCCGTCTCAGCATATGCCAACCACATCGGGACGTTATTTTTGATGTTTAAATTTTTGGGTAAATCGAGTTTTTTTTTTAATTTAGAAACAAACGGTCTTAAAAAACATAAGTAACTTAGCTGTGGCTATGTGAGTAATAACATACTAGACCTATAGTTTCATACATTACAATACAATTACAATTAGATATTTATGTTATTTTTATTTCTAAAATATGACCGGCATCATGCTTTGAAAGTGCATTTACATCCATAAACCCCTACACACAAATAATAAATAATAATAATAATAAATAAATATTAGAGGACAATCTTACACAAATCGAACTAGCCCCACAATAAGCGCAAGAAGGCTTGTGTTATGGGTACTAGACGACGATATATTTAATAGATATAAATACTTAAATACATAGAAAACATCCAAGACTCAGAAACAAATATTCATGCTCATCACACAAATATTTGTCCTGACCGGGATTCGAACCCAGGACCGTCAGCTTCGCAGGCAGGTGCACTACCCACTAGGCTAAACCGGTCGTCAAAAAACAACTTAAGTACCCATATATTTGAACAAAGTTTCAGCTTACTACATATTAACATGTTTTTAACTATTAATATTAGACAGTGAAGCATAAACTAATCTTTTGAATATATGATACGAATTGCCAAACAAATCTGCGCCCATACATTTATAATTACACGATTTTCCTTTAAACTAAAATTATAAATTTTACCAAGATGTTAGATAAATTCGTTATCTAGTAAAAGTGACGGTATATAGGCCATTTAGGCACTGGTCCCACCGCTGGCGAGCAGCGAGTACTCTCATAGTAATTCTACTCGTTTTCTCGCTCAAGCGAGTAGAATTACTATGAGATTACTCGCTACTCGCCGACGGTGGGACCAGTGCCTTAGTTAGAGTTGTTGGAATAGTATTATGAGGAGCTGTAAAATCCGTCAATCGATCATCACAAAAAGAGTTAGACTCTTGTCGGTGTAGCTCTCTCCATCTGACTCTATCCAGGGCCGCCTCCTTGATCTCCTTATGCGACACGACTGCTAGCTTTCCTTTTATTTGTTGCATGTAGCTTAACCTCGGTCTTCCCCTTCCTCGCTTTCCTTCAATTTTGCCTTCGTCAATCGATGCTTACTTTTATTTTATATAAATTCATATTTTCCCGATAAAACTAGTTCTGCCTGGGGTCCCGAGGAATGAGACCTAGCTGAATCGTTTTTCATCCGCTTCAATTCCTATGTAGTATATTTAATTACCATCGCTTTAGCCATTTTCGAAAACTCAATCAAACCTGTCGTACGGGAAAAAAACGAACAATACACGACAATAACATGTGGACGGTAATTACCGGTCTTAGTAGCTGATGGATTAAATGAAAGAACATCGTCTTTTCAGAATTTTAACGTCATTTTTTACACCGCAGAAAGCAATAACAGTAAGGAAGTAATTTCAACGAGAATTTTGCCGGACGTCAGTACCCATAAAACGCAAACGTAATACTGCCATTACGGATGACAAGCCAGGGGCGCTACCGCGACAGCAAACGAAGTTTTCCCTCTCTGTCGCACTTACGTCCGAACATGCAAGTGCGACAGAGAGCGAAGACTTCGTTTGCTGTTCGCGGTAGCGCCTCAGGAGTGCTACCGCGAACGGCATTCGAAATTTTCCCTCTCTGTCGCACTTGCAAGTTTGCACATAAGTGAGACGGAGAGGGAAAACTTCGTTTGTGGTTCGCGGTAGCGTAGCAGACCCCCTACTCCGAAATTCGAACTTCGTATCGTGCCGTCTCTTTCACTCGTATCGTATCACGAGAGTGAAAGGGACGGCACGATATGAAGTTCGGAGTACGGGGCCTGATCCTTTATTGCCTATTTTTTTAAATTGAAAATGGGATTGTTCTTGGTCAGCATCTAGCCAGGCGGTAAAGATGAGGCCAACGGTGAAGCGAGCTCACCCAGAAGATGCCTATTCATCGCCGTATTATACCGCCGGCAACGAATTTCAAAATCTGAGCAGTGGGCATTATAAAAGATGATGAAAAGCGGTTGGTTCGTTTTTCATATGTGATAACCAAAATCTTTGAAAAGGTTATGCACGCACAAATTGTTAGCTTTATGAATAAATTCAATGTATTAAAAACGGAGCAATATGGTTTCCAAAAGGGAAGTCCACCACTTTAGCAACTTTCAACCTAGTACACAAAATATTACAACAAGTAGATAAGAGAGTACCGTGCACTATTATCTTTTTTAACATGAGCAAGGCCTTCGACTTTGTTGAACATAGTCTACTCCTTTCGAAGTGTAAAATATATGGTCTCCGTGGAAGGGCTCATGATTGGCTAAAGAGTTATCTTTCTGATAGAAGACAATATGTGGAAATCACCTCACTTTCAGAAGACATGGAACTATATTCTTTCAAATCTAAAAGCAGACATAATAAATTTGGTGTTCCGCAGGGAAGCATCTTGGGCCCGTTGCTTTCTCTAATATATATAAACGACTTACCAGATGTAACCGATCACGAATGTACCTTGTTTGCCGACGACATTTCAATTGTATTCCCACTTAAAAATACTTTTAACAATCAAGAATATAATAACGACATCAATGATATAGTATCATTTAATATAATTAAATGGTTAAAATATAATAATCTAAATGTAAATATTAGTAAAACTACCTATGTTCAGTTTCATAACAAGCATGGCAAAAAGCGGGACCTAAGAGTTGTATACGATAACACAGCCGTAGCTCAAAATAATCAAGTGCCATTTCTCAGACTATTACTAGATGACAAGCTATCCTGGAAATCGCACATTGACAAAGTATGTGGCAAAATAAACCGTTTTGCATACGCTCTTTGGCGTTTAAGAAAAATAACTAACGTTCATACCGCTATTCAGGCGTATCATGGTTATGTATATTCTATATTCAGATACGGGACCCTGATATGGGGTAATTCAATACATATTAAAAGAGTTTTTATTACCCAAAAACAATGTATTCGTGGCATCTGTGATGTCTGACAACGTGTTTCATGTAAGCCTTTATTTAAGAGCCTTAAATTATTTACTGTACCTTTGCTTTATATTTATGAAATGTGTGTATTTGTTAAGTCTCACTCAAACTTATTCAAAAAACTCAGCGATGTTTCAACTTTTAATACCCGATATCCCGAATACCTGTGTCTGCCAAAAATTAAAACAAAATTGTTCAATGATAGTTGTTATCCGATGACTATAAGAATATTTAATGCTCTCCCGAACGAATTTAAAAATTTGCATCTTAAGGAATTCAAGCGCAAATTCTCGCATTGGCTACTAACTGAATGTTTCTACTCCACTAACGATTTTTTGAAAAGAAACCAAATTGGTCGTGGCTACTAAATACAATATTGACATTATTTAATTAATTGGAATAATATGTAATCACTCATTTTATAAATATTTCCATGTCATCAACTGGCAAAACATGTGAGACTACCTTGCTATTTATTAAGTTATACCACATTTGTAACCACCATGTTTTATGCAAATAAATGATTTATGATTATGATTTATATTATTCATAGTAAGGTAAAGGTCCCAGTGGTAGACACTGACCCAATATATACATGGCACTTTCAATCGTATGTCATGACAGAGCTGATCAAATAGGTGTCATCTATTGGGCATTCAGGCGTCAGGCATTGGGATGTTTACGTAATTCAATCTTTGCAAGTTAATGACCTTCAAAGAGTTCAAGTTACGTAAACGTTAGTTTTTCCGAAACACATTTGCATTGTTCGCTTATTCACATGACTTGATGACTAATGTGTCCAAACATTGACTTTAATGTATTCAGTGTTAGTTTGTGCTTCCGGTCGTCATTGTGTCAGTCTTTGACCGAGTGGTTGTAGTTACGATGTAGCGCTTTATTTTTTTAGCCCTTCGTGTGTAAAGCTTAATTTTTCAGAGGGCCCTCTATCTACCCTCCTCTTTCTAATTAGCACAGTTCGTGTGAGACAGGAATCGCTGAGTCGCGCGAGATACGACTTGGCAGCAAGTTGTGCTAGCCTACCTGAACTTTGAAATCCGAATTTCGTATCGTGCCGTCCTTTTCCCTCTCGTGTTATACACCATATGAGTGAAAGGGATGATACGAAGTTTGGATTTCGAAGTTCGGAGTAGGCCCTCAGATTCAGCTTAAGTGACACGTTCCCGGTGTTGCCAGGAGAAATAATCGGCGCATCTGGCGCAGTCCCGCAGCGGAACGATATTTAGGCGCTCGGTTCTGATGTGAATTTAACCTCATAAAAAAAAAGTTTTGCACTGTTCTGGCAAATACTAATGCAAAATCATATAACAGAGACAGACAAAAGTTACTGGCGCTAATAATAGTTAAATAACATAACTTAAATAATATTACAACTAACTGAAATCTAAAACAGGCCCCTGTGGCATTGTACCGAGGATGCTGGCGGCATTTCCTTGCTGTATCGCAATGCTGATACGTTGTGCGAGGAAGTCGCCAGCTCTTCGGTCACCGGTTACGTCAACCAAACGCTTTGCGATTTCAGTAAATGACTTGTGCGCGCTGGGACCCCGTTGACCAAGTTTCGACACTAAAGCTGGGTTTTATAAACATCACAGATTAAATTTCAGTAACTCAGTAAATTTTTTGACATAACAAACCGACATAAGGTCTAACGGGTCTTTATAAAACCGAGCCTAAAGATATTAATTAAAGTTACTTAGATATTGTCAACAAGTTTTGTTTTTCATCAAAACTTCATTGTTATATCATCGACGCGGAGCCTCCCGTAAGGATTCTTATTGTGTAAACGTTCAACTTATAAAAAAATGTATGGAATGATGTATTTTTATCTGTTGTAAAAAACGCAGATTTCAACGGCAAACAGTTTTATTCAATAAGAGGCTTAGCGAGGTTTTAGAATAACTGCAATTAAACTGGTTTTTTGTATTACATCTATGTACATATGCTATGTTTACTTATCATGATATTCACTATGAGATTCTATAGAAATACTGCGTTTCTGGTGTAACAATAAAATAACATCCAAGTCAAACATAGGGATATAGAAATTTTCCTATACTTGTTATAAATATAACATACATGTAACACAGCAGCAGTTAAATGCAGTTATTCTAAAAAGCCTTATCTAAAATGAAGTGCCACGCTGAGCCCCTGCCAGATAACCCAAAATTGTCAAAATGGCGTGTGGCAGTTCTTTAACGACATTTTTTCTATCCCGCTACGGGAAATCGCCACTTGAAGGGTCATCCCAGTATCCCAGTACAATTGCATCCTGAAATCTCAATATTTGGCGTAGGCACAAGTTTATAAAGTAAGAAACACAATATATAATCTATACCAAAGCATTATTAAGCCAGAAGTGCTGTCGATGACCTTGGAAAAGCACAAAATGACTATGAATGCACCAGTAAAACCCTGTATCAAAAATGTGTTTTTGAAGTCGGTCAAAAATGATATTTGGCCTCGGGCCTCTAGTTCACTGTTAGCTTCGACCACAGACAATTAAAAAACTATTAAGAATTTGTCGTGGGAGGCAGATATTTTTCTATTTCGTACAGTTGAACCGGTAACATGTACAACTCCTAATCAATTTTTTTTCTATTTGTTACCAATTATTATTGCCATTTTAAAAATATGTATTGGCGGGGACCAGTGACCGAGACGAGTGGGAGAAAAGTGGGGAGGCCTTTGCCCAGCAGTGGGACACGATAAAGGCTAGTTAAAAAAATATACCTGATCTACAGCTTTCGAGAATATAAATACTATACGCATTAGTCATTTGCTGTCAACACTGAATCCTCAAAATAGTAGGCAACGTGCAACTATTTTATTTTCGTTAGGTTTTTATACAACGCCGGTGGCAAACTAGCGTACGGTCCACCTGATGGTAAGCGGCCACCGCAGCCTATAGACGCCCGCAACTCCAAAGGAGTCACGTACGCGTTGCCGTCCCTTTATGAAATTTGAGAATTCACTGTGTTGACTGCAGAAGGGACAAAATTAGGGCCCTCACTCTCAAGACAGTGCACAAATTTAGGTCCCTCGCTCTCAACACACTGCGTCCTCGGGAGCTCTGGCAACCTTGCTCACCTCCAGGAACACAACACTACATACTTGTATAGTAGATAATGTTATGCTGTGTGATGACATTTTGCTGTATCCTACATCTTTTCTCTCCTCATTATGTTTCTCTAACAATATAACCATAATGTCATTTTGCTTCACTGCTGTTCATCTCAAGGAGACTGTACATTATGATCATTAAAGATTTCAACGCTTTCACTTCTATATTGTCGCCGAGTTCTTGATGCGGTTTGTAGAGCATAGCCGTTGGATATGGTACACGAAATAACTGCAATAAAATACATTGAAAAAAATAATAAATAAGAACATACCATCGAATTGAGACACTCCTTTTTTTGGGTTCCGTACCTAAAAGGTAAAACAGATCCCTATTACTAAGGGTGGGTTGCACCAAACCGGCTGTAATCGTAAACGGTGTTCTTTAAAATCTGATGAATGGAAAGTTTGACAAGTTTCTATGGGATGACAGCTGCCGGCGCCATATTTAACGATGACCGGCCTGTGATCGTATGTTGGTGCAATCGACCGTAGATGTAGATGTAGTGTAGGGACGCCTGGCCGGAAACAGGCGGGCTGTCGATCGCACGTCTGGATCATTCAGCCCAATTCCCTTGAAGTCGGAGCTTAAGGTTACTGTCCCGGCGGCATTCCCACACAGTCTTCTTCCATGAAGCAATCGACCTAATCGAATCTAAGACTTCGCTGTCCGTCCGTCCATGTGTCTGGCCGTCTGTCACCAGGCTGTATCTCATGAACCGTGACAGTTAGACACTTGAAATTTTCATAGACGATGTAATTCTATTGCCGCTATAACAACAAATACTAAAAAACAGAATAAAAAAATATTTAAGCGGGCTCCCATACAAAAAACGTGATTTTATTGCCGTTTTATAGATAATGCTACGGAACCATTTGAGGATGCACTGCTTTTGAGAGTGACACTTGCTTAAAATAACTTAGTGATGCGTGACTTCGAATAATTTGTCTATTCGAATGATCAGTGATTACTAATGTCAATATTTGAATTGGAAATTAGTAGTATACTAATGCTAATAATCTATTAGTAGTATTAGCAATAATCGAATGATTTTCAAATTAATCGATTTATGCTAATGTTTATAATAATCAGCAAAACGAATTAGTATCATTCTAAGTCGAATTAATTATCACTACCTTTATATGAATTGTTTTGAACCGTTGAAGTATTAATCATCATTTCAGCCGAAAGACGTCCACTGCTGAACATAGGCCTCCCCCAGTTTGGGGGGGATTTGCCATAGTCGCCACGCTTGGCAAGCGGGTTGGCGACCGCAGTTTGATGGTGGTAATAATCGAAGGATGCTGCTGCCCACCCTCCGATTTTCCCTTATTCGCCTCCTACGAAACCCGCGGGAAGAGATGGGGTGGCGCAATTCTTACCCGGCAACCACACGGGGTTAAAGGGGGTCAAGTATTAATAGGTAAGTATAACCGTAAAATTTTTATAACCTCTGTTTTTGGAAGTCAGTTAATCTCCTTGTTCATGACAGACCAAGGAGACCTTACCTATTGTAAGATCATTATTCATCTCATCCTCCTAGCGTTATCCCAGTACAGTTTCATCCGGAACATGCCCGGGGTCCGCTACCTAATCCCAAGATTTGGCGCAAGCACTATTCTTTACGGAAGCGACTGCCATCTAAACTTCCAACCCGAGAGGAAACCAGACCTTTTTGTAATTAGACTTGTCAAGTGAGTGGGCAACTTGATGTTAGAAGTTCTCAATCAAAAGGCCTCTAACTTGGCTAAACGACTGCTATCATAGACAGCAGCCGGGATCAACGGCTTAACGTGCCTTTCAAAGCACGGGAGCGCTCAGTTATGATCCACTCAAAGTGATCACCCATCGAAGAACTGACCTCGCCCCACGTTGCTTAACTGTGAGGTACTAGGCGAATAGGGTGGAGTGGGATCGCACGGTGGACGTTCCCGCCGACGGGAATGCCTAAGTATACGCGTCGTGTCTCAGTTGGACGCCGTAAGCGCAGTGTTCCATCTTTCGATGGACGCTGCGATTACGTCTTCTCGTCCTCTCCCATCTGTTTCTGAGTGTACTAATTAAAAAGAGACAGACGACTCGCGGCGAGATAGCTCGCGCGCCGTCTTATGCTGATGATATCCCTTTTTTGAACCTGACTGTGGCTTTATAGGCCGGGCCCAATAAAGCGATAGGAGTGCGCGGTTGGAGAGCAGCCTGGAGAAAATCCAGGGGAAAAGCTCCGGCACGACCACGCGTGTGGTTTGGAACACTGGAATACTCTAAGAGTTTGCGCTCCAGTGAAATTGGTTGAGCGGTTTCAACCGAATCTGAAGTGTGAGTGGAATCGAGCTACTGGGATATCCCGACAGATGTCCTCTAGTGCTCAGAATAGTGACAGCAACCCTATTTCCCATGAATACGGCGCGGGCGCATCGAAAAAACACCCGCCCCCAACTAGTTAGACAACTAGGCTACCAGTTAACTGGTTACTACTAGTTTGACGGCCAGTCGTCTCTTTAATTTGTGAGATTAGTAAAAGATAATGTAATGATAAGTTTGATGATATTTTAAGTCAATAAAGCTAATACCGTGTGGAAGGATCTTCTTAATGTTAGCAAATCACTACATAGTATAAAACAAAGCTTTCTCTGTCCCTATATCCCTATGTATGCTTAAATCTTTAAAACTACGCAACGGATTCTGATGCGGTTTTTTTTAATAGATAGAGTGATTGAAGAGGAAGGTTTATATGTATAATAACATTCATTAAATAGTGCACCCGTGCGAAGCCGGGGCGGGCCGCTAGTTAAGTGATATAACGATCTTATAATAGTAATGTTGACTCAAAATTTTACTACTCCAAAAGAAGCAAGACAAAAAAATATGTCGAATGCTGAAGATCCTATTCAAATATCTCAAAAAATAACGAAGCTACAACCGTTTTAATGTTGCTGGTTAGAGAGAGAAAGCGCGACAGATCAGTGACGTCATTGACCACGAGCACCATAGTAAATGACGATTGTTCCAATACAAAGATGCGTTTGCGAAAAAAGGACAGAGTATGCCCCCCTTTTAAAACTTTGAAGACTTATAATTATCTAATTATTTATTCTTTTTCACACCTGCTATTCAGAAAAGAGTTATTGTTGCCTTCGAATGAGGGATCAAAGACGTACTTTTCTTCCCTCATTTGAGGACAACAATGACTCTTTTCCTCATAGAAGGTGTGAAAAGCAGTATGTGACACTCTGTAGTTAAATCATTTGTAAGATATTTCATGTTTGTAGCAGCGGGCCTCATAGACGGTGTGAAAAGCAGTATGTGTCACACGGTAGCAAAATTATTTCCGTCTTGGGCGTAAACACTTGAATCCCTCGCTACTCTCAAGATTCTACTTTAGAATCCCTCGCTACACTCAGGATTCTATTGTAGAATCTTTCGCTTCACTCAGAATTCAATATACCGCCCTCGCCGTAAATATATCATTTTGCTCCCTTGAGACACAATCTACTATTGAGTTACTTTTTCGCATTTGATCCTTTCTCTAGAAGATTCGAACTTATTTGTTGGCAAAATCTTTATTGTGTCGGTTATAATAAATACATAGGTATGATCTTACAAAGTATAGCAAGGTCTTGGCGCCACACGAGTAAAACCAGTGCTAACGAGTAGCTTATCGAAATTACTTTATACCTATATCTGTTAATGAAATTTAACGGTCAACACTTACTAACTAGTTAGTTTCTCTAATTATCGGTTAGGTGATAGACTTAGTAAACACTAATCATACTAGACTTTAACGTCATTGATTGGCTAAGGTTGTCAGAAGCAACCAATAATTATGATTGGGAAAACCCAAAAAATATTTAAATCAAAGGCCTTTTTACAGTGTCAATGAATTTATAGGAAAATTGTTCGATTGATATCGTTGTACGTATGAATTAATTTTAAATTAAGATTTAATTATTTAAAATTAGGACAATGTCAGCCAGTATTTCTTATTATTATACTGAGAAGCTGTAATTTACATTTTAATTTATATTTGACAATTGTTTGAATACCTACTTATTAATTTGTTAGTATATTGTGTTTCTTATTATAACTGACTGTCACACATAGACATCTTTTGCATGGAATTTTCTGTGAGAAAAATAAATAAATTGAATTGAATTTAATTTTCTAAAGCAATAAATAATACACGAAAACAGGAAAGGTGTCAAAATATATATTTTTTTGCAATGTTTAAGTTAATATGTTGATTAATAAACTGTTTCTATATCTATGATATAGATGCGAATACAACTAAGCCTGAGCTATATTTGAAAACTACTATTTATATACTAGACTACGAATTTGATCCGCAAATTAGAACAGCGGATGCTAATGACGACAAACGCTAACGATGATGTTCCACATTAGCGGAATTCAAAACAACAATCGACATTCAAACTGTGACCTTGTCCCACCGAATTAAGGTTTACAATGACATCGGCAAATTGCACCGGACAATCGGACAGACAGACTGACTATGGGAATAAGGTCTCCATTTGTCATAGGGATACAATGGGCTATTGAAGTTGGGCACATGAATATTCAATGTACAAGTCAAGCGCACCAGCGGGTATATGTTGTGTTTGTAGTCACAGCGTAGAATAAAGTAGTATCTTATTGTTTTTGGGTCGTCCACCTTTTGTACTTGACATTCAGCCCAATCACATGAATACGGAGCAGTAACACGAACCTTATTGGGCCTAGTATGCGGGGCTCGAAAACCGGTTTTGTTTTCATATAGTAATTAACCGGTTAAAAATTTTGGTTAATTGCGTTTTACGAACTTTTTTTGTACTTTAAATCATTTGTTTCATAGATGAAGGTTAACAATAATATATGAGAAGCTTTAGGAGATATTTAAAAAATAGTAAAAACCGGTTCCGAGCGCTGTTAGTATGAGACTAGAAACGTGAAATTGTTTAACATTTTTGGCCAACGGCGTCCAGAGTGATATCAACCTCCATGCATTTCTATGAGGTTCAACTTCGCTTTTGACATTCCCGTGTCATGAAATGTCAGTGACAGCATTTGTATTTGACAGAGCGCTGAAAATATTAATAGTATTCAATATCTTTATTAAATAGTGAACAAAAATACGTCTAATAAGTGGTAAATCATGTATCTACTATGGCTCTAATTTAAGATTACAAAATTTGACGGCTCTGGCATATCATAGGGTTTCTCCACAGTTTTACGCGTCAGTGACGACGCTGTGAATACATGCGATGTGCATTTATAAAGGGATGTTTTTAACGAATTTAGTATAAGTTATGAATGTGCCTAGATATATCTGTTTATCTATATTCTTTTCACATGAGAGAAAGAGTCGAAGAAAGGTATTCAGGATCCAATATAACTGCAATCGAAGACTTAAAAAAAAGAAAGTAAAAAAGCTCTCTGGAGGATTTAAGTTAGTTCCCCTGCAGGGCAATTTGTTTCTATTCTATAAGTATCGTTTAGTAATAAATAATTAATATAATGAGTCTACACGTGGCACTTACCGCGTAATAATAACCTCGGATCCGATATTCGATCTATTTTTAGAGAGTACAAAGTACATAAAATAATGGGTGATACTTTCACCTAGTACCCAAGATAATAATACAACGGATCACATTTATGTCGATAACGTAAGATCGTGAACTATAACCTCTAATGAAATAGGCACCGGTAAAGTTAAAAGTCAACCTAAAAATAGATTAAATTAACTAATCACACACGAGGTATTACGCGGTGTACTACGTGGGCGAAATCCTCGCGAACGCGAAGCGAAGCGGCGCGACGCGACGCGGCGCGAAAGAAACAAACAGTCGACGCTCTATCGAAGTGTCCTACGTGACCAATACAGGCGCGGCGTGCGGGACGCGCGGTGCGGGGCGAAGCGAACGCGATCAGTTGGTTTGATATTTTCGCGCGAAAGAGTGCGCAGCCGTCAGAGATGTTTGTTGGAGGATTCGCGCGCACGTAGGATAAGGGCGCCGCGTTGCACCGCATCGCGTCGGATTCGGCGCCGCTTCGCTTCGCGTTCGCGGGGATTTCGCCCACGTAGGACACGGCCTCACGGTTAAACCGCCATGTGGGGTGATTCGACGATCAAATGTCTCGATACCGTGTTTTCGACTAAATAGCAAAGAGAAATAATATAACCAACACCTAAGAGACTCTCGCTCAATGAATCTCGGGAGGATGAGAATATTTAAGAGGATTGTGTAGCAGAATTTTTCCATAGAAAAAGCGACTACTTTTTCCACTCCCTAATCCTTAACCGATTTGCATGATTTTTGTAATTGTTGTAGATATATGATCAATAAATACTAGGTTTACATATTTAGATTTTTTGAAAAAAATGCCTACAAGTGAAGATTCTTTTTTTTTACTCGAAAACCTCCCCCTGGTTTTTTGCAATTATTTTATAAACGAGAAAGAGTTAGTTAAGGATGTAACCAATCGATCAAGGTCAATACTGTTTATTTAATAAAGGTTTAAGGGGTGTAGAACGTTGCCGCCCGAAGCACCAATTCTGCTAGAAATTAGGCGCTAAACGGCCGACGGCGACGAGTCTCTCTATCCCACGATGCAGGCGCAAGACCCCGGTGGATGAAACAGAAAGAATATTCCGAAATGCCCGTTCTCGCCCCGCACGATATAGGTTCACAATAGTCTTAAGGCGGTAAGTACTCTTATACTCGGCGCGGATAGTTAATTTAAGGGTTGGTTGCACCGACATACGATCACATCGGCCGGTCATCGTCAAATATGGCGCCGGCAGCTGCCATCCTATAGAAACTTGTCAAACTTACCATACGTCATATTTTAACGAACACCGCTTACGATTACAGACGGTTTGGTGCAACCCACTCTAAATGTTGCACTGTCAGCGGCACGCTAGATTATAATATTTTTTGTACCTTGCCAGTGTATTTTTACATTTTACCTTGTATTCAATTTATCGTAAAAACCTAAGATAAAGGAAATTAATAATATACATACCCCATTGAGGTGAAGTTAGTCCCGGAGCTTGAGCCTCCGGGACTAACTTGTGTGAAAAGTCCCGAAAGCTACGAGATTATCGAGAATTTACATATGATTCCCGTGACTTCAAACCCCAACTGTCACATAATAAGATAAAATCAAAAGGCAGTGAACAAACGATTTGTCAACTAATACACACACAGTAGGCCAATAAGAAGAAACAAGTTCTCAAGACGTGAATAGGCAATAAATTCGTGATAATATATTACGTTGGTTTTGTTAACAATGGTGCAGTCACACATGTTCACACAATCGGTTTTCACTTTCAATTCTAGAGATCTATGTACCATTTGGATGACAAAGAGGAGAAAAAAGCAGTAGGGTAAATTTCCTATCGCTGGCCGCTCCATAAAAACTAACCACTTTCCAAAAATATGCGGGAAAATCCGTTAGGCCTTATGTTTTATGTTATAAAAAGCTAAAATCTTGTGTTTGCATTGCAAACTAGTTACTAAAATTTGATCTGACATTTGGTGCAACGGATCTATATAAAATCCGCCCAAGAATGTTGATCAATCAGTGACTCGAATTGACTTTTTCTGCGCGTGACATCGCTTGCTCTCCAACTTTCTTTTACGTAATATATATAATGTGATGCTTCAAAAAAATCTGGTTTGTGGTGTGGTTGGGGTCTCCAGTTTCCATTAATATAGTTATGTCATAGTTATGTCAAATGGTGCATAGATGATTATTCAAAGCCACAATCAGTCCAGTGAAAGCTTAAAGAAACCTTAACAATGGAGATTTTCTAGAATACGCTGCTTAAGCATTGAGATTTAAGCGCTTGAAAGCTACGGTAGCCAAGTGGTTCAAGCATACGACAGTCAAGCAACGGAATCCTGGCTGGTACCAATGAGTATTTCGCCTTACGTACGTAGGTAATATCATTTGATATACCGTTAACTTTTCGGTGAAAGAAAATATAGAGAGAAAACCTACATACGTCTGTGAAGTAATTCAAAGGTATATAGTAGTTACCAACTTGCACTCCGCCAGCGTGGACTACTGTCCGTTCCCCCTCATCTATGAGAGGAGGCGTGTGAGCCGTACGTATATAGGCTGATAAAGACTTGTTCCTACATCTGGCAAGTGAAAGATGAGAATGAGAAATTGAGGCAAATTCAAAAATTCAGATAGTGGTATCCCTTTCTTGTGGTAAAAAAATATTCGAAACGCCAAAATGATTGTCTGTTTTCTCGTTTAAATCTAAATAGACTGTAATTAATTTTGATATGAAAGTACTTTCAGTTCCGGAATAGAATGTATGATATTTTTTAGCCCGAGTTTTAGTCCCTGAAATGTTTTCAGAGCTTAGAGAAAAATACAATCGGAGCGCGACTCAAGTATTGTGTGCGAACGAAGGTATGAGCAAAAGGTAGTATTTAATGTGAATTGGGTTATATGTATCTGAATGCACTTCGACTATGTTCTTTGTAATCTGGCCTGCTGCAATTTTTTCTATTGCCAGCAGTGAGAGTACATTTTTTGCATAATAAATGTGGGTGTGTTTTGACAAATATTTCTTTGTGGTTTTGCAGCTGCAATACAAACGATAGAAATTGCGATAATCTATTCGTTTTTGTGCGCCTTTCATAAATTAGTTTATTTATTTATTTTGAATTATGTTAAGCTTTCACAACTCCCACGTTTATTTACACTAAATTTAATTGTACTATAACTAACAGTCTTATACATCGCCTGGACCAGCATTTTTAAACCTTGAATGTATTCTTATTTTTTTGTCTTTTCAGGTAAGCTACCCCGTTATTGGCTTTTGAATTAATCAACGTAAGTGCCTAGACCTTTATGACTCATGTCTTATTCAGTACTTCTAACAGTTGTATTTACTATTAACATAGATAACTATTACTGTATAGGACTGTAGGTGATTGTGCCAACTACAGTGCCTTTAGCATGAGTTTGCATGATCATACTCGCTAGCGACTGCGTAAA
Source organism: Epiblema foenella (assembly GCA_963556455.1). Classification (NCBI taxonomy): domain Eukaryota; kingdom Metazoa; phylum Arthropoda; class Insecta; order Lepidoptera; family Tortricidae; genus Epiblema; species Epiblema foenella. The sequence continues at coordinate 6,198,200 of OY747110.1, forward strand.
CGATTTAGTATGCCGATTCTTAGGTCTATTGCGTACAGTCGCTAGCGAGTACGGCATGTACTCATTGTAAAGGCACTGGATTACACTTCTAAAATCATTATCGGTCCTAAAGTAAATAAGTTCCAAATAAGATACGGCGTAATCGGGTAGTGATATCGTAGATAAATACTAGAGACGATAATTGCTGAAAGCTGGCTACGTTCCAGGAAGGGAGATTGTATTCACAACGCTTACCAAACAACTAGTCCCAGCCAGTCTAACCACTGAGCCTGGCCTCCATCTACACATAATTTATACGAATGTAAGGTTCAAGTTGTATTGCGGGATATATCTACAGGTCGTGAATCACATAGCAGGTCTGATGCAACTTGCAACTTCAACAGAATCCTATAATTGATGCGTGCTCATTCAGTGCGCTATGAAATCAAAACGGCCGCCGCTCACACCGTTGCCTTAGGCCTTATTTACAGGTACGTTGGTGACACAGGCGTCAATTAAACGCCATTGTAGCTATGTCAGTGCGCGTGTAATTCCTCTGAAAGTTTCGCTCATACATGAAGGCTATAGTGGACTATAGTACACTAGCATAGTATACTGCATACAGGATCCCTTCCCTTCCCTCCAAGGCCAGTCCGGATGGGCTCGTGGGTGAGGGAGAAATTGAGTCACGATGGCCTGTCAGGCTACAAAATCACAAGTACATAGTTACCAAAATTTTATCTGGAATCGAAAGAAACAGGTTAAACAATACTCCTCCCTGTGGAACCATTATTCGCAAAACGCAATAGTAATATGTATATATATGTACATAAGGAGGCACATCATACAGCCCAAAGAGGTACTACTAATATAGCTCACTGTCTGGAAATTTCTAGAGGTTTATAAACATAGGACTGACCTGTCACAATAGATTAATAATTAAAAATCAAGGTCAAACTAACAGACTTTTACATTGTAAATTACACATTTAGACATCCGATACAGAATAGTGATCTTAATAATAAAACGAACCCAAAATAATATAAATTATGTCCAAACAGGGCCTCCGTAGCATCGTACCAAAGATGCTGGTAGCATGCACTCCCTCGCTGTAATACCTGTGTTTGATTCAAGTACAAAGTTCCCTACGATACGCTACGGTGTGATTGGTGTAACTTTAATTGTAAGCGGTGTCAGTGAGCCCTCTCACAATACCTAATAAATGAGGTAACAACCTCCTCGTGATAGTGTAAAGCTGGATTATGATTTACAATAACCAAACATTGCGTTCTATAGCCTATTAAATATTATATAACGAAATATTGCTTGAGATTAAGTAATTTGCTCACAGTATGAATCGAGCAGAAATGAGCTATTGAAAGGATGAAGATTTTTCTTTACGGTGAATGAGCGCTATGATTTCATGACAGACAGATGGACAGTTATTGCCATTGCTCTTACATTATCACATAACCTTGTGCTGTCGAATGTGCAACAGAATATACACTCGATTTCAATGAAATTAGACCTGCCACAAGTTATTTTAAGACGTAGATAATTCTTTTTTCAATTTCGGAACAAATGAAATGAACTCTGTTCGCTAAATTCCATGATTCAAAATTCACTGATCAACTTAGGCATGATGGACGGCACAAGTAACCGACTTTTGTGACTGTCAATGTCAAAGAAGTCGTTTTGATGGAAACGACAATTTCTCTTCATGGTGTCAACGATAAAAAAATGGATTTATTTTGAATGGGATTTCTGTGAAAACTTTATCTTTAGTACTCTGACGAAATTTAGTAACATAATATCTTGGCACAGTCACCACCAAATACATCTGTACTTACTCTTTAGGCTCGGTTTTATAAAGATCCGTTAGACCTTATGTCAGTTTGTTATGTCTAAAATGTACCGAGTTACTGAAATCTGACATTTGGTCTAACGGATCTTTATAAAACCCGGCCTTCGAGTGCTTAAAAATGTATATGTAAAATGTAACATGCACTTCAAAGCCTTGACAATAGAGTCGTGTTGTGATGTTTGTGAACACTTCAGTGTATTTGACGACCGCTTTAGCCTAGTTGGTAGTGGCCCTGCCTACGAAGCTGGAGGTCGCGGGTTCGAATCCCGGTCAGAGCATTTATTTGTGTGATGTGAGCATGGATGTTTTCTATGTATTTAAGTATCTATTTATCTATGTAAGTATGTATGTCGTCGCTTAGTACCCATAGTACAAGCTTTGCTTAGTTTGGGACTAGGTCGATTTGTGTAAGATTGTCCACAAATATTTATTTATTTATTTATTTGGTCCGACATATGCATAATAGGGACTGTACTTACATAAGGTATGGTTATATAAGTACATTTTTGACAATAGCTCATTTACTCTATTATACAAAGCCGGTGAAAAACAAGCGTACGGTCCACCTGATGGTAAGCGGCCACCGCAGCCTATAGATGCCCGCAACTCCGAAGGAGTCACGTACGCGTTGCCGACCCTTTATGAAATTTGAGAATTCACTGTGTTGACAGCAGAAGGGACAAATTCACACATTTACACACACATTAGGGTCATTGTCAGTTGCAAAAACAAAAGTTGTCCCTTCGGTGGTCAATAGTTAACGGCTTATGTGTATGTAAGCTATGTTTTTAGTACATGGATTTATAGCAACGGAGACACTGTTTATGCGAGTTACTAGACCAATCCAAAATTAAGATTTGTAGCCCTTAACTTTTGATATGTCCACCGAAAAGACGTGAACCTAAACCTGACAATGACCCATTACACATTACACATTTTCGTGACCCAGTTTGCTGATACAAGATGTATTTATAGTGACAATTTACGGCGTATCAATTATGTACATATCAAGGAAGAATGGTCTGACATTCCCTTAACATGTTTGACGTACAGAAATAATGAATTAGGGGTAAAGTGACGGCGATGGCAAGTTATGAATTCATTAGTGAGCGTTGTGATGTGATGCCAGTATATTCACGTGAAAATATCATAATATCGATTGACCACCGTGAAGAGATATTCAACTGAATATTATAACAAGGGCCTGTCGGATTCCGCACATTTCTAGGATTCCGAACTAACCGCTACATTAAGTTGGTTTTAATAGGAAAAAATTCAGTGAAAAAATCTGAATTATCAATTATATTATTAGTATTTGTTGGTAAAATATACGTAATAATAAAATTTATCACCAAATTTGAAGTTTTTAGGTCAGTGGAAAGTTAGAAAATTCTTCAGAACAAAAGTTGGTAAAAAAGCTTAATTTGGTGGCTTCTCATTACTTTAGAATTACGATTTGAAACGGGATATTTACCATGTATATTTGTATTTTTGAGTTCAAATGTAAATTACCATGTAAGCTTGGAATTCTCATTACTTTGTTTTCAATTATTTTTTTAAACAAAAAATACTGTAAGTTTTTATCTAATCAATGAGCTTTAAACAACAATACCCCGCCTTAGCAAAATGGGAGCCCCCTTAAAAACATATAAAAATAAATTTTGACAATTTATATGGCTTTGGGTCAACATCTTGTTTAAACTTACTGTAAAATTTGAAGACTGCAGCTCCAACCGTTTGACTGTAAAACCTGTGTGACAGACGACGGACGGACGGACGGACGCGTGAGTGACAGCAATATGGTTCCGTGTATGTCCTTCGGGTACGCAACCCTAAAAATTGACACAAAGTACCGTCTTTGTACAATTCGTATGATCCTTGGACATCTGCGCCATATGTTAGCAGTATTTATTTATTTATTTTATTTGACACACCAACAAGATACTAAGCTAATAAATTAATAAGAACATAAAGTTAGATGACGCAAGTCCTGCCTGTATCTCAATAACAGGCGTGCAACATCATTAAGTTAAGATACCAGGTCAGTATAACAATAATCAAGAGTACAATTTAAGTTTCCGATATCAGCAAAATTACAAATAATGCGTTATTTAAATTATGAAATTAGAAAGAGAAAATAATAATAATAATAATTTATATAATAAAACACTAAGGTTACAGTTTCCAGTTTCAGAATAGTATGTTTCCATCTAGTGGCATCGTCAAAATAAACATCCAGGTCGAAAATCTTTTGATATCGGTTGTACCGGGTCTGAAGTGTGCTCATAATAGAAAATTTTGCCCAAGTTGGTCTTAGCCGGTTTAGGCCGGAAAGTCGTGATGCGTGAGGACCGGACGTGGGTGTTCGGGACTACAGTTCAAGCTCCTAAGGAGGTGGCCTTCTTGGACGCCTCCATTAATGAGTTTGTGTAGCATAGCTAGATCTAAGTAGTCCCTTCTTGTTTGGAGGGTACACATTTTGAAATGTTCAGTCTACGCTCATAACCACTTCGTTTCCCGACCTCACCGGTGCGATCCTTGAAGACCTTGAATCGAGTGTATACGCGTTGAACTCTCTCCAAACGATTTATGTGTACTTGGTACGACGGGTTCCAAATCTGACTACAGTACTCGAGCATTGTTATTGAGTTAATAGATGATGCTATTGTTTGAGGGAGAGTTCTAAGTGTCATACGAAATTAATGGTATAGTTCGTACAAAATTCTAAGACCTAATTTTGTCAAAAGAATGCAAGCAAAAAACTACTATGAGTTCTGACTATAAGGTTGATAGGTATTATATGGCATGCGTTCAACTGACCTCATAGAATCGAACGTACGTCTACGAGATATTGTACCCAAACATCCTAGGCAATGTAATTAAAAAGAATCTGTCAACTGAACTACTTTACACAGAAAACAGTATATTTATCTAAATTAACTACTCCCACGCCGAACATTTTAGACCGTTAACTTCAATGAATGGAACTGTGTTAATTTATTTCGTAAACTAAACAAGCCTGGCATATATTAGGTTGTACAAATCATCAATTCACATGTATTATGTGTTATTTAACTCCATTTGTAAGTAACAGAAATGAAGAGTTATATTATGTTCAAGATAAGAGCGTATTCCCTTCTGAAAGGCCGGCAACGTACTTGCAACTCCTTTGGTGTTGCCGGTGTTTATGGGCGACGGTAATTGTTTACCATCAGGCGATCCGTCTGCTCGTTTGCCCCCTGTAACAAAAATTGGGGTCAATAAGAAGACCTACCTACGATGTTGTATTGTGTTGAGGATACGTCTTTGGTCTCCAAGAAGATGGTCATTTAGTTTTGTGATAATGACAGTAAATTCTCTTTTTACCGTCTCGCCGGCCAGACGATTGCGAAAAATGACAAAATCAGAGCGAAAGTTACTAGAACACAATCATAAAAGCAATAATTAAGTGCGACTGTCAGTAATTTTTTTTACTTGAATATTTACTCAAACTGAATGAATCTTGATCTTTGTTTTTTCACCGGAACCCAGATGAAGTTCCACTCCCACGCAACTCGCGGTTAGGTGTGAAAACGCTAAATGTGTGTTCATTAAAGCATGTGTGTTTCTTAGAACGGGCGTCGAGTTTTACGCACAGCTTCATATTATGTAAAATGGCCATGAACATTATGATTACAAATGAAATAATATGGTTTACATTTTACACAGTGATTATTATCACGCAATTGAAGCAAATATCCTTAGGTACCTACACAATTTTTAAATCCGCGCGATATCATTGACATCCTGTATAAAATGATTATTATCACAATACTGCGGTGCCAATGACTGAAGCCCTAAATAAAATAAATAAATAAATAAAATAAATAAATATTAGAGGACAATCTTACACAAATCGAACTAGCCCCACAGTAAGCTCAAGAAGGCTTGTGTTATGGTTACTAGACGACGATATATTTAATAGATATAAATACTTAAATGCATAGAAAACATCCAAGACTCAGAAACAAATATTCATGCTCATCACACAAATATTTGCCCTGACCGGGATTCGAACCCAGGACCGTCAGCTTCACAGGCAGGTGCACTACCCACTAGGCTAAACCGGTCGTCAAAAAATAAAACGTCGTAAATGTATGCACGTTCGGCAAAATCGCAATACATTGTAAGATGCAAATCAGCTCAGAATGTCTGAACAAACTTTAACGACTTTACGATACAATCACTTTCTGATGTGACCGCACACCCTTGTTTAAAGCGATTTATGAATTAAATACTACATAGTATAAAACAAAGTCGCTTTCTCTGTCCCTAATCCCTATATCCCTATGTATGCTTAAATCTTTAAAACTACGGAACGGATTTTGATGCGGTTTTTTTAATAGATAGAGTGATTGAAGAGGAAGGTTTATATGTATAATAACACCCATTAAATAGTGCACCTGTGCGAAGCCGGGGTGGGTCGCTAGTTAAATATAATTTAAACTTCATTTGTTTGGATCGCTCACGTTGCATATTTTACTTATGGGTACCGCCGTTATTGTCTACATTTACAGATACCTACGTATATTACAATGGATTCACACGTGTGTTTTAAATTCTTTAGCAGCCGTTTAATCCAGACTAGATAATTGTTACGTGACGATTAAAATTCTACGAGCATTGCTGGGTCGATAAGTACTAGGTACGATAATGTCCAGTGACCATCTTTACTTGCCGACACAGAAATCAATGTACGTCGAGTTGTCATTGTCAGGCTGTGGCAATTAATGTCACGTTGGTGTAATAGAGACCTGACCCCTATTACACCAACGTTGACAGCCGCGACAATTGTCAAAAAACATTACAATTGTAGTTGGTGAAACAGTTTTCACATGAAAATTGTCGATTTGTCAGCCTACATATGTCAAATACATACATATGTCAACTTGGTGAAATAGGGGCCTGGAGTTCACATTAGTCGCCGTAGATAAGGCATCTTCTCTTTCTGACATTCATTGAGTTTCATGTGCGTATATGGCTGTGAACTATACGCACACATAAATCCGTTTAAAGAACAGACAGCTTCAATCGCTAGCTCTGAGAATTGATATCTTTTCTCAGAAGCCTTCAAGGTCCATGGGAACGAAAGCTCATTCGCTTAATATTCCAACTGCTACTTGGCTTATTGTGATTTGCTTACTAAGAAACAATTGAATCAACCTGCATGCATCCTACATCCACCCACTATTGAGTAAGACGTTTATTTTCCCGCTGTATACCTAGTTGATCTTATAAAATCTGTGATTTTCTGATGGGGAATTTGACCATTTGTGACCCATTTTAAAACGCTATAAGTTACAATTTACATGTCCAAACTGGCAAGAGCTACACTCTTACGCATGACGCAATGACGAGGCAAGTTTTTAACTAAAGTGTCGTCTGTTTATTATTTTATAATTGTTTTAAGGGTGGGTTGCACGAAACTGTTTGTAATCGTATGCGGTGTTCGTTAAAATCTGATTGTATGGAAAGTTTGACAAGTTTCTATGGGATGACAGCTACCGGCGCCATATTTGGCGATGACCGGCCTGTGATCGTATATTGGTGCAACCGACTCTAAGCCTTGTGAAAAAATAATTGAATTGTGTATTTATTCTAACCAGTAACTTGTGTAAATATTCTCAACTAAGTTGTTGGACTGTTTTTCTTATGTTTGTCATAAAGATTTACTTCTGATCCTCTATATGTATCTGGTATTCAATAATACTGAAGATAAACGGAGTAAGTCGTCTGTAAAAGATCGCTCATTAGCGATAAGACCGCCAATTGTGGTCCGGTTTAAAGCTTAATAGATTTGTTGTATTTCTTTTTGGTAATCAATAAAGAATACGCGTATTTGTATTATGTTGTATTGTAGATTTGTTAGGTTAGTGTTTTTAAGGAATTCATTACGAGAGATTTAAAAAAAATAAAGAATGTACCACCTCCCTTTCTACATAAAAAAATTCTTCAATAAGTTATTTCTAGCGCTAGTATTGAAGTCCATTATCGATTGGAGTGTAGACACAGTAACCTTTCGTAAACACGATTGAATAATTTAACACCAATCGTCGTGCTGTACTGTACCTCCATATCTACACAGTACAAACTTATCAAAACACTCCATAGACAACTAACTAAACGCTGCGTAGTACATACTTCAAAGAGGTTTTTAATTGTCTGCCGCTGCTAACCGCAAAGTTGAGTTTGTTTAATGATAATTGTGTATTGGATTTCCTATATCATTCGTTTTTTTTTAATTTGAATAAAATTGTACATTAGGGTTTTGACACTGTCGTCTATCAATGTTGGAAATATCATTAGTTTTGGGTGAAAAAGATTTCCTTTAATGTTTGATTTGAGGATAATTATGAAGGTTTTTTGACACCGATATCTATCCTGTAATTTAAGAATAAATATTTACTCATATTTGGATTTTTATTGTTCTATTTAATTAAGTAAAGTAGGTACTTTAATTCGACGCCACTATCCGTTAGATTGTTTGGAGGTTTAGGCTGGATTTTACCAAACTGGAATAAGCGGTTAGTTAAACTTCAAAATTATATGGGCTAAACTAGGAATAAAGTAAACATACGAGTAAGTATTCTCGATGTTTCTTTGTCAGTTAAAACTGCTTATGCGATAGACAAATTGATTGTATGATGTTTGATTGATCACTGTGTCTCTCCTTCTGTCACATACAGTGTTCCATGTCTTTACCATGAGTTTACATGGCCGTACTCACTAGCGACTGCGTAAAAAAATGTATGGGAAAGTACAGCACCTCTTGGCGGTTACGCAATAGAACTAAGAATCGGCATACTACATCGTTTACACAGTCGCTAGCGAGTACGGTCATGCAAACTCATGGTAAAGGCACCGTTGGTCTGTTTTGGTACGGAACACAATAAAATGTAAGTAAAGCTGTTTCTACATATAAAGTGAAGAAAATTAAGGCGTCAAATGATGAAGACTTGCTTATTTATACATTTATAATAGGCATAGTCGCTCGGCAATTTATTTTAGATAAATGATTTAGGGTGGGGACCAAACCGTCTGTAATCGTAAGCGGTGTTCGTTAAAATCAGGGATCGGACACCGGTATTTTCTCCATAGAAAAATACCGGTACTATTACGGTCACCGGTTCATTATTTCGTTTTTAATGGGACAATCTAATAATACGACGTTGTTACCTAAATACATGATTCAGCCGTACGTAAAGAGTAAAAAATAATCCAAATTATTGGGCTAATTCAGGGTTTTTTAAAAATACCGGTATCGGTCCCTGGTTAAAATCTGATTGTATGGAAAGTTTGACAAGTTTTTATAGGATGATAGCTACCGGCGCCATATTTGACGATGACCGGCCTGTGATCGTATGTTGATGCAACCGACCCTAAATCAATGTTTTAATAAATTTTTAATACACTACAAATATAGCCTGTTCCTTCTGTATACCAGGAGACCAGTCAGTGATCAGTGATTAATAGGATTGACGGAGCCAAAACAAGATTGAACATTTAGATCTATATTTAAATCCAGCAAAGCCTCGGGGACATTCCTAAGACCGCCAGACAAAAAATGCGAGTCCAGCACAAATAAATAATATTTAATTGCTTTATGACTGACCGTTACTTTAATTGTCTATAACTAAGAAGCATATTAAAATGTTTATCCTATCTTAATAGAAATAGAGCTGTGAATGCATTGAAACTCTAAAATGTCTAGGTATACTCTACTCATAGGTTATTAAGTTTCCAAGTAGGGTTGTCATTATTATGGCTAGCGAACTGTTTTCAGCTACAAATATATATAATTTATGAATTGTAGGTAAGTCATAAGTGAATATTAGACCTAAATAGTTCTCTTTTTTCTCTTCAATATTAAAACGTATAAAATATTCATGTATATTTAGCTGAATGTTATTAGAAGTCGTTAGGTTAGGTACTTATAAATACATACAAAGTAAACGGCAATAAGCATGATGACGAAAAAAAATGCTTTCTAATAGCAGTTTTTAGAGACGATCAAATGTTTGTACGGGACCAACTACAATTAGAGCAACACAAAAGACGAAAATGAGAGGCAAAGTACAACATAACTAACGAGAACTGAAAACGCTTCATACTGATTCACACGCGGGCGTCATCACGCCTGCGTGGCCTCGAACTACTGGTGTATGAAAAGGGAAATTTTCCGTTTTTCTTAGTTTTAGTTTAAAAACTAGAGTTAGCAATATTGTAACTTTTGTAGGCAGCCCTAGTGACAAAATGTGCTTAATGTGCAAAGTAATCAAAATAATAATGATATGTTTTTTTAAAATATGTATATGTACGGTCAAGTATAAAATATGTATCGAATGAATCCTCTCATAAACATGTACCGAAACCTTAATGCGCTGACATAAGATCCATGGGGCATATTTTTGAGTAGCTTGTATGCATCCATATTTTTGCATTCGACTGTACTTACAAATCTTTAAAACATTCAAAATACAAAATACAAACATTTATTGTGCAAATAGGCCACAAGGGCACTTTTACATGTCAAAATATTAATTTACAATTTAAGAAAGTCTGACTATAATAAATAATACATTTTTCATGTGAAAATATTAATTTACAGTTCAAGAAGGAATAATAATTTCGAGTTTACAATTATAACAAAATTAATGTCATACAGTGAAGATAAACTTGCAAAGTTACCTATTACAAATATTACAACATCAGTAAAGTTAGAGATGTATAAGGTCTCAAGATTAAACAAGGAGTACAATGAAATTAATATAATATCCCAGAGATGTACATGGTCTCTTAGCGTCAAAATTAAAATTAATTTAATATTGTTAGAGATGTATATGGTCTCTAAGTCACTTATAATAAAAACGAATCCACAACAGGATGATGTCTTTCAAACTCACCTTCTTTATTGTCCTAAGTCTCAATTTGTGAATGTGTGTGTAGTGTCCAGTATCTTCAATCAGATTTAGGGTCGATTTTTCAATAGCCATTAATTCATTCGTTTTTGATTGTGTAATTTTATTTTATATTTTTTGTTTGCTTTTCAATGAAATTGTTATATTATTATTAATTCATTTTAATTAGATTGTTTTGACATTTAATTTATTGATTACCTATTTTATTATTTACTTTTGACATGTATTTTAGCTCTGGGTTTTTGTATTTTAGGATTCTTATTAATATCACATTCAAATGCAATTTATATTGTTACTGAATAAATAAAATGAAATGAAATGAAATGAGCCATTCTAATGTCATGTGAAAATGAATGACAGAGCTAACATTTTTCTAACAGATAACTAACTACCTGTATATGGGTATTGCAAAATCGGCACATGTAAACATTATTAAAGTCACTATTGCATTAAAGTCGAAGTGTTATGTTAATAAACGGGTCAATCAACTTTTCCTTGTTGTATTGTGATAAAACTAATGTTTGGTAGATTTAAAGCCTATAAAATGACAGTTTCAAAGAGTGACTCAGGAGACGTGATGGTAACGAGCAACAAATTATCTTATATAGATGAGGGCCCTTGCGGGTGCACTTCGACCCAATGGGATTTTTTGTGCAGAAGTAAGTACGGTTATACAAACTCATGGTAAAGGCACCGTTGGTCTATTTTGGTACGGAACACAATGAAATGTAAGCAAAGCTGTTTCAACAAAGAATAGTTGATCCACCCAAATACTGATAGAAAGAAGAAAGAAACATTCATTCATTTATTACAAAAAAAACAACAACAGAAGAAAACAAACCACAACATGTGTGTCCCCGCGGCAGTGAAACGGACACTGGCTCAGCATTATGCTGAGGTGTCAGACACCTACAGCGCTGATTTTCAGCCAGTACCGTCGGTGACTCACGGACCGCCATACATTAAATAATAGACAAAAGAAAAATAATTAGATATGACTGCAAAAGGAAAAATAATACATAAGAGAAAAATAATAATAATATCCACTTACTACTTACATACAGATATCTAGGGTAGAAACAAAAGAGAACTAAAAATTTTAAATAGATTTTAACCGGTTGGTATATTTGTTGCTGCTATAGTGCTGGATTAGGATTGGGATCTATATTATAAATAAATAAATATCCCACTCAACGTTTTGACAAATGAGTCTAGCATAGTGGACAGAACTGGACGAGTGGGGCAGTAGGTACGCAATGAGTTGCATCACTCGCACGCGCCGCCGCGTACGCATCTCGATCTCGATCCGCATCTCCGCTTATTTCGCAATCCGTGACACACTGACGAGGCGTTCGCACTTCAAATACTCGTTTTAATCATTTCTGCAATCGTAACATTCCTTCGTTATTTTAGATAGGTCATCAGGAATGTACCAGTTACTGAATATGTTTTATTTCTATTGATTAATGTATGTATTACACAAATCTGCTGTGTAATTGTACTTAATATAGACCGATACATTTATGACGATATTTTTTTTTGTTCTAAGTTTCAAATCGGTTGAAAAAAATCATTTTCGAAATTACCTGATATTCGAAATTACCCGAAGGTACGTTAGGTTGTTAATTCTGTATTCTATTTGAAATTATTTGAATTAGGGAAATTGGACTTTACCGCTATATTATATCCTCATTTCCACCAGGGACACCTCCGTGGTGTCCAGATTATAGTGTGACTATAAGAAAGAAAGGGCACGTGCTGTGAGGCGAACGCGTGTGAGCACGGTATCCCATAATTAGCTGTGAAACATCGGTTTTGTTAGACAGAAAACCCTATACTGCTTTTCTTTTAATAGACTATAAAATTAATTATTCTGTGCTTTCACTTACTTAATAATATAAATAAGGGTACCTGTACTGTTATGGAAGTGCGGAATTTCCTGCCACAGGCGTCCATTCACTTACTAGGAAATTCCAACCTTGGCTACGAATGTATGTACTCGCATTGTTTCCTGAATAAAATATATTTTATTTCATCGGCGCAGTGACCCAAAGAGGATCTTGGCCTCCGAAACGAGAATACGCCACCTTTCCCGATCCTGCGCCGCTCCCTGCCAGTCTTGAACCTGAAGCTGACGCAGATCCGCCTCCACACTATCCTTCCAGCGGTACCAGAGCCTGTACTCCGAACTTCGTATCGTGCCTTCCCTTTCACTCTCGTGTTATTCACTATATGAGTGAGAGGGACAGTCGTGAAGTTCGGATTTCGAAGTTCGGAGTACCAAACTATACTTTCTTGACGGTTCGATTCTCTCCCAATCTCAGTAGATGACTCAGTGCTTCCACTACTTAGGTAAATATAGTTGGTATCTACTGCTCGTATGTCCCGCGTAATTTCGCAAGTGTCGCGCGTTGTTGCGCTCGCGCAACTACCGTCCATTGTTGACTCATCCTGGACGTGCCGGCGTTTTACACCATCGGGGAACATGTTTCGTGCAAGACCGAGAAAGTTTACCCGATATGCGGTGGTACCGGGATGACTAGGGATTATATGTGTCTGTGCGCGCCCTATCCTGGACAAGTACAATCAACAGAACTGCAGAGAAGGAAAAAAGATGAAGGGAGTAACTTCATACAAACTTATACGTAGGGGGGTAACATTTCTGTGCACAACTACTACAGCAACTGACTGTACATGGGATAAAAGTTTGTGACGTTATTTTACCTCGATTATGAATGTTTTCTAGTCCACGGGTGGTTGTTGTTCACCTCATAAAGCAGGTAAAGACTCGGTACTTAAAAAACCTCATATTATCTCTGTATATAAAACATTACGTTCATAAAACAATGCGCAATTATTTCAACAGTAGGCCTATTTGAAAATTTTAGACGAACATTTCATAGCCGAGATAAGCGAGCCTAATAACTTCATAAGAAATTGACGGTGCGTGGTTCCTTCGAACCAAAGTTCTTGACCACAAGCACCCCAAAGTCGCGCCCAATTGGGCCGCCTGTCCTTATTAGACATATATAAGTCACTGAGTTCATATCACCATGTCCACGTCGTCATCGTGTGTAAATCACAACACCATTAATTGCATCATAGTGCCTCCAAATAAGTCCCGTCGGCGTGCGTACATACAGTTGTCGGATGGTACCGAATCGCGCGCAACCGCGGCGCGCGCCACTCACCGCTGTGTGACATGATCAGTTCTCTCAACGGACTCCTGCGAACTGAACCACAGCTGGATATTTTTGTGGACAGCCTGGCCATGCTCGCGACTAGGTGCCTCTCTTACTGTGAGAATGAATGAATAGTATGTGACAAATTTTTAGTATAAGATGAAATGTACTTAAGACACAAGTGTAATTGGTATAACCGTTCTTGTGAATTAAATAAATGAAATCGGACCATGTTTCATTAAACATGCTCCGATTTTTCCATCTAGATGTTTCACATAATTTGACACCTAGTTTCTCAACAATGCATAGTTTTCAGAACACAGCTAAAGAGCCGTTTACACTGATACGTATCGGCCTAAATACATAAGCCATTGTTAGGCCCACAATAGTGCGTGTGGAGAAATGCAGGAAACACGCTTTCGCCACCACGCGGGTGTGAACGCTGCTTTACAGTTTTAGTTTTCACTGTAACACCTTTGTCTGTGTTTCGCGAAATACTGTTACGTTGGACCGATATTCGGATCTGTTTAGAGACGTAGGGTACGGCGGAATGTTATCTCGCTGCCCAACTGGGGAAGTACCTCCACTTTTCAGAAGATCGCAGCCCATACCCATACTTTTTTTATGCCACGTCGGTGGCAAACAAGCTGACAACCCACCTGATGGTAAGTGGTTACCGTCGCCTGTAGACGCTTGCAACACCAGAGGCGTTACTCACGCGTTGCCGACCCATAAGAAACCTTTTCACGCCTTTTTTGAAGAGTCCCATTCTGTAGCCCATTGCGTATACATTTACACGTCAAAAATAAAGATAAAATGTCAAAAAGTTATAACTGCTTTAAGTATAATGTCAGTGACTTCAGTAGTAATTACTTTTAAAGTTAAACATTTCAGTATTAAATTACAATGAAATTATTGATATTACATATATCATTACTGTTTAATTGTCACAGTTCTGATATATACCTATTATAGTAGGCATTTTCAACGAACCATGATTTTAGTTTATTATAAAAGGAGTGTCCGTTCTGCTCTTTGATGTTATTTGGGGACTCCGCAGATATCGTGAGTTCTCCGCTCTTTAATGAAAGTATTTAATGTAGATTCTCACGAATTTCACGATATTGAAGAAGTACAAAGATAGTATATACTTTTACTATATAATAATAGCATTACTTGCTTCATAGGAGGTATCTCTGTGGTGTTGTGTTCTTGGTGATAAGTATAAGGTCGCCAGAGCTCCCGAGGATGGGCGGTTTTGAAATGAGGGACCTGCATTTCTCCAGCTGTCATTACGACGGATCCTGGAAGTATAATAAAAAAAAGCCGGCTAAGTGCGAGTCGGACTATTTATAAAAACGGCAAAAAAATCACCTTTGTTTTATGGGAGCCCCCTTAAAATTTAAATTTTTTCCGTTTTTTAGTATTTGTTGTTATAGCGTCAACAGAAATACCTACATCTGTGAAAATTTCAACTGTCTTACTATCACGGTTCATGAGATACAGCCTGGTGAGAGAAGGACAGCGAAGTCTTAGTAATAGGGTCCCGTTTTATCCTTCGGGCACGGAACCCTAAAAAGTCAGCAGCGAGCTTAATTGTGAGTTACAAGCGTCCGTAAGCTACGGTACCTGTTTTTGCCATGAGGCAGTAGCAGGGTCGTAGTATACAGAAACGTATTTTAGCCACTCAGTCCACATATTTCAGTTCATGTTTCAGTTCTGGGTCATTGTCAGATTTAGGTTCGCGTGTTTCGGTTGACATATCAAAAGTTAAGGGCTACAAAGCTTAATTTTGGATTGGTCTAGTAACCCGCATAAACAGTGTCACCGTTGCTATGAATCCATGTACTAAAACATAGCTTACATGCACAGAAACCGTTAACTATTGACCACCGAAGGGACGACTTTTGTTTTTGTAACTGACAATGACCCAACTGTATCAAAAACACAAAACTTTTTACTTGGGTTCAGCGCAGCATATTTTTTGCCCAAGTACCAAAAATTTTTAATCAATTTATATCAGGCTTTATTACCTAATTTTACCTAAACAGAATCCTGGGATTCTAGGTTTTGACATAAATTTGACTGCTTCTATGATAAGATCGTTTTATGTCTAGTTACGTTGCGCTTGCGCCTATAAATCAATATCACAGTTAACGGTATTAGAACAGCAAAAATGTGTTCGGCATAAAGTAAATGTCCCAGTGCTCGACACCTTAGTGCCCAATAGATGACATTCTATTAATCACCTCTGTTATCATGACATAATATTGAAAGTGCGATGTATTGGGTCAGTGTCGAGCACATGGACGTTTACCTTTGTTTAAGGCCAGTTAATAATTGGGTCATGTCATTATTGACATTCCCAAGTGGTGCCGTTGGGCCTCACAAGGGGCTTAGCATCTTTGTACCTTGTTGCTTTAACGTCATCTTTAAACTGTCATACTTCATATTTCGAACCAGTGAAAGCGACAAAGTACCAGTTACATTTGACTACTCTAGTGTCGTCAGCATCGTACGCCAGCGTTCGAGTTCGTTCGACTTTGGTGGCACTATTTCCAGTAATATAAATTAGATTTGGTCTATGAGGAGAGGAATGCATGTGTTTCTTGGCTGATTCCTTTGACTTCAGTAAGATGCGCGCCTTTGATGAGGATCGTAGGATTAGATGATTATTAAATCATCTTCCACACCATCTTATTTAAGCAGCTGACCTACACTCAAGAGCAACAATTGTGAGTATACTTTATATGGAAATTACAAAAATTAAATACAAAGTGTACCCATTTTTTTGCACTTGAGTACACACCTATAGTAACTTTTTTATCTAAATAAAACCTACTGTTTATTTCTGTATACTGTAGTCCTTGCGCAAGAGCCGAAGCGCGGTACGGACTAAATTGGCTGCTACCAATACTTAATCAAATGTCTGGATAATTTATAGCGAAATAATTCCCTGATTAAAACCTAAATGTCATTCCGTTATACATTATTCAATCTTTAATTGAGGAATCTAAGGTCCTAATGTGAGATTACTTGATGAAAAGGAGATCCATCAGAAAAAAACTCCCAAACAGGGAAATAATTTGGTGTATATTGCTACACCTATTTTGGTTTATGTTGTTGCTAGACTAAACAAAATGTCTCAATTTGTTAGAAATTTATCATTTTTTAAATTACCATACATTCGCATTTATACAAGTAATATAGACATTTACTAACTTCCTTTTTTTGTTTTATTACAGGTAATTTCCTGACTTGAAAAGGGGCAAGATTATATGATAAGTGAGTATTGTTATGTTTAATTTGACGTCAGACGTTAAGAAGCCTATATCCACCAATAGGCGTCGTCGTCAATTTTAAATGATACTGCCTGTTTACCCAGAGTTAGCAAAATTTGGTATCTTAAGGCCGGGTTTTATAAAGATCCGTTAGACCAAATATCAGATCAAATTTCAGTAACTCGGTACATTTTTCGACATAACAAACCAACATAAGGTCTAACGGATCTTTATAAAACCGAGCCTTATGAAACCCATGCTTAAGACTGCTGCAACGGAATATTATTCTAAACTTTGTTGGGATTATGATTCGTCAAGTAACTAAGCAACGTAGTTGTTATATAGAAGTTTTCTAAATACCACCTCTATAGGTTTTTTGCGCTTTAAAGGTTTGTTATCTCCGACAATTCGAAATTTACCGCATCGCCTCGCTTCTCTTCACTAGCCGACAAGCAACTTAAATGCTTATTTTTAGCTATACGTACTTAAACTGCAAACCGGTTCCGTTCAAATTATAAATACTTGAAAACTGAGATCCTTATCTATTTAGGGCACAAATAATGGCGTCTGTCTAACGTTTAATCCTTCGACAATTAGTTATTGAGAGGCTCATAAATCATTGTGTTAACGAGTATGATTAATAATGATTAATTCAATGTTGCATTGAGTCCAAGAGAGCACCTGGGGGTCAATATGACGCGACATTTCGTGTTCAATTTGTATCTAGAGACGACTCAAACTCACATAGATTAAATACATCGTGGGCGTCAATAACCCGAAAGATTTAAACTACGTATTTTTGACGACAGTACGAGTAAAGAATGCTATATCAACATGGATCCAATTATATGTCTTAATTAAATTACTATTTCAGTACGAATTAAATAATATAAATTGACCGCTTCTTTGTGAACAAACCTATACTTTAGAGAGTTTAATTAATCTGAAGTTGAGAAACAGAGAGCGAGCATTGTTATTTTAGTGTCATCAATTTCAAACTATCAGCCAGTTATCAGTAAAGGTAAATAGTTCGCACTCTCACGATTGAGAACAGAACAAAACTTTGGGTGGTAAAACCTTTTTGTAGGTTATATACCCAACTTAATTAAGTGAAACTGGCTGACAACCATGCAGTTAGTGAGTCTGCGTGTAAAAGTTGTAGGTGGCTACGTCACGCCTTTAGGGTGTGTTAGAATTAAGATTTTTTAACTTGTGATTTGTTTTAAATAATTAATATGTCTTAAATTATGGGGTTTTGGACTATATGTTTCATAACTTTGTATACTCTAAAATTGTTGGTTTAAATCTTTCGGGTTATTAACGCCCACGGTTATTAACTGTGTTTCGAGTATGTAAGAACAATGATGTTTAAAATTATTTACTTTAAATTAAACTATTCTGTGAAAATATTACGACATGGAGTAGATCGCAAGAAATGCCTAATAGTTACTAGAGATGTACGAACTAGTCAGGAAAGTGGACTGATTATCCGGCCACACTTATAGTCGGCGATTAGTATGTAAGTAAGCAAATTATTGTATACAATAACAGGTTAAAACATACATAAGATTACAAACATGTACATGAAATTCATGGT
This sequence comes from Epiblema foenella, assembly GCA_963556455.1. Classification (NCBI taxonomy): domain Eukaryota; kingdom Metazoa; phylum Arthropoda; class Insecta; order Lepidoptera; family Tortricidae; genus Epiblema; species Epiblema foenella. Next base: position 6,217,060 of record OY747110.1, read on the forward strand.
CCCTAGGCCAGTTACGCGGCCTGCGTCAGTTTGCGGCCTTCTGAAGAACGAAGTTTTTTCAATTAAAGATATTTATATTTTTACATGCCCTAAAGAAATACTAAGTCGTAAGCGTTTTAATGAGCAGCTATTGAATGGGAATATATTAAAAAAAACAAGAAAATATCCTTTCAGTTCATCAACTCATCCAAGTGGCCGCAAACTGTAGCATCAAATTAACAGGCCGTAAACCCACCAACCGACCCTATATAAGATACATGTACATATACATGTTACATAAGATTCGGTCCAGACCGACTATTTTGGCACTTAATGATTTACTGCAAAATAATAAAAATTATCAATATTTACTTCAAGTTTCATATTTTTAAGTATAATTTTTAAACGCCAACCCATCTCCCGGGCACCAGTATCAATGCCGGCTCTGCTGCATCTTCTGCCGAAGACCTCAAACGCCGCAAGTATGCGTCCCTAGGGAGCGGATATTTATTTGAGGCGTTTGGGGTCGAAACTCTGGGACCATGGGGACCAAGTGCGCGTCGACTATACAAAGTTTTGTCGGCGCGCCTAATAGAGACCACTGGTGACCAGAGGGCTGGCCAATATTTCGGACAAAGAATAAGCATTGCCATACAGCGTGGCAATGCAGCCAGCCTTCTGGGCACCCTACCCGCTGACGGCGACTTGGGACAAATTTTTTATCTTTAAGTTTTACTTTTTACTATTACCTAGGTTAGATTTTTATTTTATTGTTTCTTCATATATTGTATATTGTTATTTTTAAATATAACAAATAATCATCTGTGATGTATATAAGTTTTATTCATAAAACCAATTTACATGATAATTCTGACATTTGATATGAAAATAATAATTATTAAATGAATTAAAAACTTGAAATAAAAACAGCTATACCTAACTAAAAACTAAACATTAAAAATTAATATCAAAATTAGGTCCCCTCGGTATGGTGCCCATTACGCAGATATTGCAATAATCATCTTAGGAATAGGAACTTTATATTTTGTTCACAGACTAATTAAAAAAAAATTGACTTGAGATGTGCCGACTTTTATAGTCGGCGATTAGTCATCGACTAGTCTGCAACCTCAGCACCGATTAGTCGGCTAGTCGGTAAAATCCATCATCGGCCCATCTCTAGTAGTTACTTATTAAAATAATTGACCAATGTACGCATGCTCTGCTCTGTGACTTTTATTTGTAAGTAATGTAGTTTAATTACGTAGTAAAGCACGGTGATAGTTCTTTAATTGCTCTTTTTACATAGATTTTTAGCAACTAAGGCGACATCCTCGTTTGTCGGTGCGGAGGCGGTACGATGTGAGAAAAGTGTAAGGTGTCAGTGTCAACTGTCAATCGAGTCAGTATCGCTTTTTACTGCACCCCTACATTATGAGTGCTTTCTGACTAGGGGATGCGCGGAATAGTATATGTTTTGTAGCGCTCCTTCATGAATGGCATTACTAGAATCAGAGGGGCTACTCCAAACTTCGTATCGTGCCATCCCTCTTACTCATATAGTGAATAACACGAGAGTGAAAGGAACGGCACGGTACGAAGTTCGGAGTACAGGGTCTGGCTAATGAAAGCTGAGACTGAAATTTATTTAAAACTTTTTAAATGGCAACTATAATATCCACGTCAAATGTGTCAAACGTCACTCAAAGCCGTGTCAATGGAGACAAATATTGCTTGATCCTTTACGGGTCAGAAACAGGATACAGCAAATCGTATCATAGTATATTATTCCACTTGAATTGCTACTTCCATAACGGGCTCGTAATATTTAAATAGCATGAATCTTCTTTTTGGCAATGTTATCGCGTAGTACGTACTGAACTATGTAGTGCGAACATTTTATTTTGTTGCCCAAGTATCATTATTGTTTTGTCACATTCTACACAGTGTTGTATCACGTGGATTTTTAAAATTTACCGCTCTTTTCTAGTCTAGACTATCGTGCAAATATAATAATTCTGGCCTTCAATTTAGGAAATGTGTGCGACATCAGTTTGCGTCAAATAACGAAACAATACAGATCGATCACGCCCCACCAAGTCAGGAAATCGCCTAAACTGCAAAAATAAGCAAATTTTCCGACTCTACAAATGATTGAAGTATTCAGTAAAGAGTAATCGGGATGTTGAATCAAAATTTATTAGTATCCAAAGTGTTATCCGAAAGAAAGAATACATAAAACTGGTGAAAATCCCATTAAAATAATAATCTCAACTCAATTGCTCAAAGGTTAGCTGGAAGAAATCCCTTACAGGGATAAGCTCGCCTTTGTACATATATGTCAACTCTTCTTGTAATTTATGTTATGTTTTACTCATGTACAATAAAGAATTTTACATACAAACATACATAAAATACCTGAAAACATAACGAAGCTATAACCGTTAGAATGTTTTTAATTAAACAGAGAAAGCGCTACAAATCAGTGTCGTCACTGACCTAAAGCGCCATAGTAAATGACGATCGTTCAATACAGAGATGCGTTTTGCGAAAAAGGGACAGAACATGCCCGCACTTAAAACTTTAAAGACTTATATAATTATTATATTTCTTTTGATTTTGATCGAGAATTTGATCCTTATACTAGAAAATTTGAAGTTATTAATTATCTTTGGTGTCGACATCCCTATTGTAGTCAGTACAATAGGGATGTCGACACCAAATACAGTACAATGTACTGTATTATTTTATGAGGGATGACGGAACGTTGAGTGGTGTAGGGCGATCAAGGTGTATGATTTTTTCTGTGTTAATAATTTGAAAATATAATACTAAATATTGCGAGCACAAACTAGGATTATGCTATACATTTTATTCAGTTTGCATTATCATTTCATTTTTCATTTCATTTTTCATTTATTTATTTATATATCATGCTACAAGCTTGGGTTTCGTTTCTTACAATATTGTCTTAAATTTTATTGTTTTCGTGTCATTTATACATGTCGCTGATACTTAAACTAGGTAAATCCTGTGCTATAAGCATCAGCTCTTTTCCAGTTTGACTACGAAATATAAGTTAATTTTTCCAATACACTCCAATACCTTCCAATACCTTATTATGTCATATAATTTTTCATCACAACCATTTCTCCGATGTCAACTTGTTATATTCGTATGTAAGTTGGCTTGCTCCAGACCCATTGGAGGTATGTAGAGGTTAAGTAACAATGAATTTTTATGTCCTCATTATATATACCAATGGACATTCTCACATAATCGTAAGCACCATTGGAGTGGGACAGGTACTGCATAAGAATTTAATTGTATCTTCCAAAGGTTTTTTTCGAATTAACTAAGTGGGCAATAGCGGCGACGTTTGATCTAGGTAGAGAAAATTCTTGCACATTATAGATTGCTAACCAAAAGCTTTATTTTATTGTTCACTTTTAAGGCGACGACTGTTAAGGCTCGGTTTTATAAAGATCCGTTAGACCTTATGTCGGTTTGTTATGTCAAAAAATGTACTGAGTTACTGAAATTTGATCTGACATTTGTCTAACGGATCTTTATAAATTACTGACAATATTTTGATAAATTACTGACAGATTTCAACTCATAACTAGTAAATGACGAGTCTCGGCCTTAAGTTAGCTTATATCCCCTTACTAGTCCAACCACCTGCTTGTATTGTTTTTTAATTACTAATGTATTTCAATATTTATCAATTAAACTGCATTCCACTGGTTGGATTCTTTGCGGAACGAAATGTAGATGGTATTGGTATTCATTGACTTTTGTTGTATAGGTCTGCCTGTGAAGCTGACGGTCCTGGGTTCGAATCCCGGTCAGGGCAAATATTTGTGTGATGAGCATGAATATTTGTTTCTGAGTCTTGGATGTTTTCTATGTATTTAAGTATTTATATCTATTAAATATAGCGTCGTCTAGTACCCATAACACAAGCCTTCTTGAGCTTACTGTGGGGCTATTTGGATTTGTGTAAGATTATCCTCTAATATTTATTTATTTTTATTTATTTATAGGTACAATTAATTGAGTACATTATACAGTAAAGTGAAGTTTAAATAAATATACATACAGGTTGTAACTCTATTGGCAAAGTATGAATTATTAAATGTTTTGTAACGACACCATCAGAACCGCGGGGTCGGCTGCAGAGTCGGCGGCCCAAGCAAAACATGTAAAGCACTATGCCTCGGAACTGTGGCGTCACTCCTGTCAACTGTCAAATCTGACATGTTCTGCATCGCGCTATCGAAGTTACTAAAATCAGTTGCATAAATATAACTTCCCAACAACTCTCATTGGACTTCGGTCCCTGAGAGATCTCTCTATTGTCGTTTCTTCCTGTGTCTCCTATCTATTGTATATATGTTTACAATTTGTAGATACACCGTTTCCTGTATATATCCAACCCTGTACATTCTTGTTTATAGCAAATCATTACGTATCCACATTGGTGACCTCCGACAATGGACGTAAGCGCAACTCTAAAGCCCTGACGCCGCCCCGCAACAAATCCGACTCCCTCTTATCTCTCTCTCCCTGAGCGTGCCAACTAGCGTGTCTGCTACACATGCCTGGTACCTCAACTCCCAGCGATTCGACTCCTCTTCTCGCCCGTTCGTCACCCTGGCTCAGAACTAATGTACGACTTCATGCCAGTGGCGGTGGAGACACGCCTCTGGCCTCCGCGCTCCAGGGATCCACACCGTGGAGCGCGAAGCCCAGGGGCTTTGTAAGGGATTTGGATCGACGGCTGAGGGAGAGAGATTGCGATCCTCGGTCCGGATCTTTCTTGACTCAACAGATTTCGTTGGCCATTCAGAGCGGCAACACCGCCAATGTTATGGGGACTTTTGAGCCATTCACGATGCAGGGCGGTCGTTTATGTCAAGTTCATTTGACGAAGCCTGTTACGGATTTCATTTCAGGTATCTCAGATTTGTATTTGATATGTTTCTGCACACGCGGATTATAATTTGTGGAAAAAAAGACAACATACTTTCAGGAAAGTCTGTAGTTTCGCTCTTCCCTGTATGTATACAAGTGTCAAAGCACGAACATCCAAGACTCAGAAACAAATATTCATGCTCATCACACAAATATTTGCTCTTATGTTTAATTATCTTATGTAAATTAGTCCCATTTGATTCTCTCTAAAACTTGTTTTAAAGGGACCGTGAAAAGTTAAGAAACTACGCTATTCGAATTGTAGAATGAATAACAATTTGGACCATAGTTAAGACATTTAATTTATCGCAAAACAAAGAGGCACTGCCGTACCATGTTTCTCTCGAAGCCATTCAGGTAATTTTCAACGTCCTCTAATCTTGTGCTGGCTAAAGCTAAAACCCTGAATTTTTAGTAAAATAGATGGCCGAGTTATAAATATTAAAAATAAAAATATCTAACATTGATACGGCCACTATAATATGTTGATAGTTAACTAATTGTTATTAGGTAACAATTTTTAAGAAAGTTGTTAGACAGATGTTCCTTAGTATATAATTAGTAGAGCATTTAATCTGCTTGGCAATCTGGAGATAATTTGGGTTACTTTTGTTTCGATAAATATAAAATGTGTTCCTCTAAGGTTAAACAATAGGCAAGTCGGTGGAAATCGAGTCTATGGACATACCAACCCCGGTACTGACTAAAAATAACCGACTTGATTTAATATTACATCTCAAAACTTTTTTATTGTAGAAGAACTGTGTTGTGAGACTTGTATCTTTTTACATGTAATGTTTTTGATACTATCTAATTGATTCTGCCATTTTGACACCAAATGTCGTACATTTTATATGGGTAACTTTCGTGTCACAATGGAATCAGTTAAATAGCAGGACGTCGAAATAAAAGCCTAAACTACGGTCCAAAAATTTGGTCCACACCCAACTGTAGTTACAAATTCGTTATCGAATATCGTCCAACGAGTGGGTGCTATAAGTGATAAGATTTCGATCTAGTCCGATATCTCCATATTAAAAAGGTAAAGTTTACTTGTCTAATCCCCGTAACTAGAACTGTCACTTATCTTACCAACCAGTTTTACTAAACCTCTTGTCAACTACAATGTATTCTTTTTAAGAGCCCTTTACATATTGGTTAGTATAGACAACCACTTATTAAAGAGCTCCGTTGGAAAGCTATCTGATCACGATAAGAGCTCTATAATTATTGGAAGTCGTGTTAGTAAAGCACGTTAGTACATATAAATTAAGCTTGATATATTCAAGTACGAACGAATAGGACAGCGTTAATCAAATCTAATGAATTTTAATGAATTTTCTATTGAATAACTATACAGAACAAGTTGGCACTTACGAGGTTGGGAAATATGGCAAAGGACTGGTATTTTATGTTGTTATTAGCTTTTGCGCGTGATTTTGTACGCGAGGAACATGGGTCAATTGGGTATTTGCACGTGTTAAAATTATTCCCTAGTGTGGTTATATATTAGAATTACGATTTGAAACGGGATATTTACCATGTATATCGTACCATGTGTATCGTGTGTGTATTTAAATCGTAATTCTAATGTAAATGACCATGTAAGCTTGAAATCTTATATTGTGGTTATATAGATATAAAACCATCACATTATAACAATAAATAGTAAATTATACAAATTAATCACAATCAGAAATAGATACGGGACTCCAAATATTCGTAAAAATATTGTTTTTTTTAAACCGTCGTCTCCCGGTGAAAAAAATAAACAATAGCATTCTTTTGTTATGAGCCCGGGGATCCCAGGGACCGGGACCGACGGGAGGAGAAGGTTTGGGTAGTCCGAATGTAAATTGAAAATTACCAATAGAAGTCTCATGTATTAAAGCAATATTTCACGACTAAAATGACAAATTACTCGTTTTTCCATACAAGGGGATTACGACTCCATTACACTGTGACGTCACATTTCACTGCCTAACAGTATAAAGCGTTTTCAGTGCTCGTCAGTTATGCTGTGCTTTACCTCTCGTTTTCGTCTTTTGTTTTGCTCTAATTGTAGTAGGTCCTGTATAAACATTTGATCGTCTATAAAAAAATTATTCCAATGACACCATAATTTTTTTTTAGTCAAATACCCAATTTTGTAAACCCCCTAGCCCTGGGGCCTAGGTGGGGTAGACCTGGGTCTAAGCTAGTAATCTAATTTATTGCTTATAGTCTTCTCCTGATTAGAAAAAAACCGGCCAAGTGCGAGTCTGACACGCGCACGAAGGGTTCCGTACCATTATCTATAAAAACGGCAAAAACATATTTTGTTTTTTAGTATACAAAAGTAATACATCATCTGTTAAATTTCAACTGTCTAACTATCACGGTTCATGAGGTACAGCCTGGTGACAGACGGACAGACGGACGGACGGATGGACGGACGGACAGCAAAGTCTTAGTAATAGGGTCGAAAGATCCCATTGGGTCGAAGTGCATCCGCAAGGGCTCTCACCCGCATAAGATGATAGGGTCCCGTTTTACCCTACGCCCTTTTTGGGTACGGAAATCTAAAAATCTGGTTATATGTGATAATCCACATCGAAAGGGACCTTATGGCGGCCAGCACTTACGCCTTTATTGCCGCTGTTCCAATACAATAGTGAATAGGTGTAACGTAAGCAACTGCCGCCATAAGGTCCCTTTCGATGTGGATTATCACATATTTATATATTTCTATTGAAAACCATAAACTGTCACGTAATAAGAATCATGGTTGGCTTTATTTAAGAGAGGTAGGACGCGGCAAAATGGCATCTTGCTCGAATTTGGAGCAGCCCAACTGGGGAAGTAGCTTTGCAGAAGACCACAGCCATAATAACATTATTTACTACAGTATGTAGTGTTGTGTTCCTGGAAGTGAGCAAGGTTGCCAGAGCTCCCGAGGATGCACTGTGTTGAGAGCGAGGGCCTAAATATGTTCCTTCTGCTGTCAACACAGTGCATCCTCAAATCTTATAAAGGGTCGGCAACGCGCACGTGACTCCTTTGGAGTTGCGGGCGTCTATAGGCTGCGGTGGCCGCTTACCATCAGGTGGACCGTACGCTTATTTGCCACCGGCGTTGTATAAAAAAAGCTTATACAGTAAGGGACAAAAAGGGGTATTCTTAAAATTTATATTATTATCTGTATACGTCGAATTCATGCTGGCCAAAGGTACCAACCTCAGCATTTGGTGGCCAGGTTGCCCAGCGCTGATTTACAGTTTGACCCTTATTTTGCGTTGTATAAAATAATAATAATAATAAGATGATTATGAATATTCATGTTCAAGATATACTAGGAGCGGCGAGGCGAGTTGAAACAAATTGTTAACAGCACAGCGGTCACTATGAACGTAACGAGGTTGTGATCAAGTCGCCGGATACTTCAGTTAGCTGGTAATTAGTGCGATACATTGTCGCCACTTCAGTTAAGGCCACGTAATATGGACAAGTGGAGCGGTTGCGGAGCGGTTTTCACTTTAAAAGTCGCTGAATCAGTGTCTGTTTGGTATAGTGCCTAGTAATAATCGTAGTAACACGAAAAAAGTGGGCATAAGTCACCGTTTAAATTCTAATATTTAAAAAGCGAGATACAGAAACGTCGTATGTTAGTATCAGAACGATGCTGGGATACGAGCTTTAATGTCTAATGCACTTTAAATCGATGTACTTAAACAAGTATTTGTTACTTTGTAAGCTTTGCTTGTCATTCGCAGTAGGTACTATTGGTTGACCGTACCGAGTGGTAAAGAGTGGTTCAAAAATAAAATTCGCTGACTATGTTTAATAGCAATGTTCTTGTAGGACATGTAGTTGCAGTAATTAAATATAGGTACTAATAATATTGTCACACCTGCTATTCGGAAGATAAAGAAGAAAGAAAAGATATGAAAAATCTAATTAGAGATCAAAGTCGTACTTCTCTTCCCTCATTTGAGGGCAACAATGACTTTTTTCTCAATAGCAGGTTTTAAAAGCATAGTTCCAGGCCATTCGATAGCAAAATTACTTTTAAGCGGTGTGAAAAGCAGTATGTATCAAAAAAAATTGGGCGTAATCACTTGAATCCCTCGCTACGCTCAAGATTCTAATTGAGAATCCCTCGCTAAGCTCAGGATTCAATTGTAGAATATTTCGCTTCACTCATGATTCAAAATACCGCCCTCGCCGTAAATATATCACTTTGCTCCCTTGAGACGCAACAATCTACTACTATTCTTCACTGTTACCTTATTTATACTAAAATCCCTGGTATGGTACCGCACTGCGCCTTCCAACACGAATTTGTTTTGTCACATAATATAAGCTTTATTGCAGTAGATGCATCGATTGAATGCAACACGCAACGTATGAAGCTTTGTAAGCGAGCTTTAAAAGTTTTATAAACATTATAAAGCCCATTTTCACAACGCATGGGCTATAAAACGGAGGATTTTTATTTACGACAATATGAAACCTTTCACATCGGAGCGCTTGTGGCCCAGCGACGCCCGCGTACCGCGTGTGGTATGCGAGGTTAAGCAACGTCGGCCCAGGTCAGTTATTGGATGGGTGACCGCTTTGAGTGGTTATTAACTGAGCGCTCCCGTGCTTTGGAAGGCACGTTAAGCCGTTGATCCCGGCTACTGTCTATGATAGCAGTCGTTAAGCCAAGTCAGAGGCCTTCGGGCGGCTTGAGAACTTCTGACAGTCAAGTTGCCCACTCACTTGATAAGCCTAATTCCAATAAGGTCTGGTTTCCCCTCGGGTTGGAAGGTCAGATGGTAGTCGCTTCCGTAAAAACTAGCCTACGCCAAATCTTGGGATTAGGGAGCGGACCCTGGGCATCCTTCAGGATGCAACTGTACCGTGATAACGCTAGGATGATGATGATGATGAAACTTTTCGCATCGCCTCGCCTTTCCTCCTCAGTGGACAAGCAACTTAATAACCAGCCCACGTATTATGTTCGTATTCATCGCGAGATAAACGAATAAAGATTCCGTCACTTTCTATAAAGCATTAACAGAAAGTGATAGAAGTGCTTTATCTTGTAGTTTACCACGCGATTAAAGACCATCATAGACTCCCAAAGAGACTGTTTCCGTCTTGTTCATGTGATAACTGTGACGTTGGTTTAAGAATAAACAGACAGCTCGAATCTCTACTGTTAGTATAAATAGGTGCTACATCAATTTTCCACCCAAGTTTTTCCCCAAAACCATTCATTCCAATAAATCACAACCACAAATAAACCAAAATACCCACTTAATGACCAAGATGATTCGAAGCACACAATCAATCATTCTACACTACATAATTAATTCCTGATTCAAATTCCCTGGCTTTCGTTATCAAGCATCAGCGCCTCTATCCATAAACGCCCAAACTCTAATAAGGTCGGATCACACTTGTCCCTTTTTGGTTTGGTGGTGTGATGGGGTAAAAATCAATAGGTTGGCCCCACGCGCGCAGGCCCGAGGTGTGGTGGTGGGTTCGTGGTATTGAGGGTTATGGCGTGGCGCATTCTCCCGTGGCGCGCCAGAGAGGATGGAGTGGGACAAGCCACCATGTGAGTATGTGGCCTTATTTCTCCTTTGGTAGAAAATACCACTTTGAATATTTGCTGTACTTTATCTGACATATGTTAGAATACTGGTCAATAGAAATATACCATTGTGTCAATTTTTAGTGACAATGGATAGTTCATCTGATTGTAATAAAGTTTAAAATAGCTAGCTAAATTTATTTTATCGATACTTAGAACTCAACCTCCAATCGAAAATATGAATAATTTTTAATGTTTCTTAAAGGAGACATATATATTTGACAAATACTTTTTTGCTGGTTCATAAATACATAATCAAGCCCATTTATGTAACAAAGTTTAAAATTGTTATTTTAAAAAATCGATTACTTAAGAGTTAGTTATTTGACATAATGCTCGATATATGATTTATTACACTATTTTAAGATTATGTTACAATACATACCATAATAGGTATACTACGTTAAACTAAACGCATATACCTTCTCCGTTCCGTCGTGGGTAAAAATAAGGTTTTAAAATAGTCAATTTATATTGCAGAGCGGCGACGACGCAGCGCCAAAATGTGGTAAGAAGTTTATTTTTGATTTTGAGAAATGCTTTTATTGGCCACATTAGAAGTACGCTTTGACATGTACTCTTTATGTGTTCTGTTGAATAAACTTGCTTTACTGACACGCTATTTGTTTTATGCCTCACCTATCCGTTTTACAACGTTAAGGGGACGTAGGGTGATATTTTAATTAATTTAAAAGGTGTTCAGACCGACGCACCTAGTTAGGGGAGTTGTATTTTAACGTGTAGACGATAGAAGTTAACAATGTGCGTCATATGAAAGGGGTACGTAAATGTGAATATAAGTGACGACATATTTTAATATATAAGTTAATTTTTGAAGTTTTTATCTACGTATCCGAAATCCAACGTGATTGTATAATATTTTGGCTATTTTCTGTGAGATCAGATTTTTTTTTGAAAGGCTTCTTAAACATAGATAAGTTTGAACCTGAAGCTATGCTACACGACACGATGTAGCAGCGGCACTGCACTACATTAAAGCTCGGTTTTATAAAGATCCGTTAGACCTTATTTCGGTTTGTTATGTCAAAAAATGTACTGAGGTACTGAAATTTGATCTGAAATTTGGTCTAACGGATCTTTATAAAACCCGTTACACCGCTATTTGGTGATATAATAACGACTTGCGTGAAGCGCCATGTATTACCGAGCCGCGATCTGCATAGAGGTGACAGTTTTTCCATATACCTACGTCAAAGTTTATATGCAATGACAGCTATTCCGATCGTAGTTGATTCCGGTCTTGTAATACAAATGCTTAAAAGTACGTCATAAACGTCAGAAAATAAAAAAAAATTTTTTAGAGGTCTGTTATCCCAGAAGTAAGTATTATTTGGAACTATTTTGCACGTGAGGTTGATTTGCTTTTTATTTGGCGTTACAAAACCGATAATTTTAGCCTTATATCTTCCTGTAGGAACTTTATGATGTTTAGTAAAAATAAGGAAAACATGATTTAATGTAAAAATATATTTTGACAGTAAAAATATTTTACTCTTGCCAAAAATGCAGTCGTCAAAATTCATAAATGTTACAGAATACCATATTTAACGACGAAAGGGAGAAAATTGATGTCTATACACAACTGACATAAAACGTATTGCGTCATATATTTCCTGTATAACGCTTTATCGATTGCTACCGAACAATTACTAAAATGACAATCGAATCTAATAGTAGAAGTTCGTTCTACGTTATCTATTTAAAATTCTGACGTTTCTTCATATCCATCGACAAGGTTTTAAAATATTCAGGGCTATTTGTGGACTAATTGTTAACACCATCTATGGCTGTAATTATACACTATTCTTCATCAAATTCGTTTGTAATTTTCTGTTACCTTGATATTTGTTTTAGAAAGAACAGGACAAGGCACATTTTAACTAACAGAAGTTTAGTCTTATAAATTAGAGGGTAAATAATGTAATTTACTAAAGAATCGTAATTTTATTTCTGGGACTATAAAAATGGCCTACAACAGAGAGTGCAAACATGCGAGTTACTTTTGAGTACTAGATATCACGTCCATGATCACAATAATAGATGAAATTTAAAAATTAAAACTTGGTGAATGGAGTTCGAAATTATATTAATACATTTTTATTCATCTAACTTATAAAATATACCCTATATATATAGAAATGTACCCTTTACCTCAGGCTTCAATCATATTATAGCCAATAATCACATTTTTATTTCCTAATCTGATCAGTACTGTCTAGGGCGTTCTAAAAAACGCATAGTATCCCAAGGCACGTGCTTAAACCATAAAGCCGATGTTCGAAGTCCGAAGTGTGTAAAAAACTCACCACAATCCCCAAAAACACGGTGATTACCTACCTCAAACCGTTCCAATGATCAATTAACCTTACGATAATCCCCTTAAAGCCGCACCTTAACGTGGCCAAACAATGTAACATGATAAGTGAGCGGGACACTTCTCAATTTCGGTAGTTTCTCCGCATTGTCCAAATATTGCCTCACAATGTATAATGTTACGTACGTAATTAGTATCAGGTGGATGACAAACAACTAGGTTTCTAGATCTAAGCGATCTGATGAAGCGATAAGCCATGGTAATCTTAACGTCTTATATGTTAAACGATCTATCGATGTTCATATATATATATATATATATATATATATACTAGCGACCCGCCCCGGCTTCGCACGGGTGCACTATTTAATGGATGTTATTACAAATATAAACCTTCCTCTTTAATTATTCTATCTATTAAAAAAAACCGTAGCGTAGTTTTAAAGATTTAAGCATACATAGGGATATAGGGATATAGGGACAGAGAAAGCGACTTAGTTTTATACTATGTAGTGATATACTATCTTTAAACGAACAGACAATTCTTGTATACATATTTGTTTATTTATTGCGGGGATCTCGGAAACGAAAAACGGGTTGAAAAGAGACGGGACGGGTTGATATAAGTTAGAAATCATTACGCAATAGGCCGGTGGTCAGATCGTTTGTATAACTTAGTTTAAATTATGGTACTAAATTGTTTTTTTTTACTCTAGGCCGAAATAAAAATATTTAATTGTTTAGTATCAAATCTAAATTAAAAAAATATTTTTTTGATTCGATGATATAGTTTGTGATTTGGTACAATGTAATAAAAGAAATTACATTTAAGTACCTATAGAGACTATCAGTCTATTAGCTATGATGATACCTAAATAAATACTATGTAATATTCTTGGCTCTGAATATAACAATAATCATCACATGCTGGGAAAAATTGCATGATCATGTTTTATACCACGATCAAATCGTTTCAACGCTATCTAATTTTCAACTTCAAGCCTAAAAGATGAATTATCTTCTAATTAAACTATGATAAATCTCTCCGTTAAACAATTTAACGCTAACAAACAAGTTACATAACAAATCAAGTTTATATAACAAGTTTGAAATTGACCTACATTTTGAAAAAAAACTGAGTTGTGGCACTATGCTGTCGTGCCGATCTTTTATTCATGCGACGGAAATGCCTTGACCAAGTAACTGCAATGTCTATGTACGAGTATGGAAGTAGCATTATAGTTAGTTAGTAGATACATTAGAAACTGACCATTGATAGACTTTATCTCGTTGCAATAACGTTCACGAATGATCATTTAACTGTTATACTGATAGTACATAAGGTGAATATTACAATCCGTGACAAACTTCAACACTCCACACTTATCGGTTCGGTATCAGTAAGCTGGCTGTATCACCTGTCAGTTGAGTCAGTATAGATTCTTTACTACGCCCTTACATCTCATTAATTCTTTCTTAAGCTCGGTTTTATAAAGATCCGTTAGACCTTATGTCGGTTTGTTATGTAAAAAAATGTACTGAGTTACTGAAATTTGATGTGACATTTGGTCTAACGGATCTTTATCTTCACTGTATGACATTAATTTTGAAATTATTATTCCTTGAACTGTAAATTAATATTTTGACATGTAAAAGTGCCCTTGTGGCCTATTTGCAGAATAAATGTTTAAATTTGAATTTGAATTTATAAAACCCGGCCTTATTGGATCCAGTGGGGCGTTGTAGAATAGGTCGAAGTATATAAGTACTGAACGTAGTATAAGAAAACAAGGTCTAATAATAATAATCCGAATCGTGACACCACATTACGTCACTGTCGTCGACAGACTCACACTTACGTCCGCATACCGTCGATAGGCTGATGACGTAGGTCGTGTCACCCACACTACAAACTGATGTACCGGATTGCCATACCCGAGTATATTATTGTATGGTACTGAATCCATACCACCCCGCTTTGGCTCTATTTAATACTGCCCAAATGCTCCGCGTAGGGCCGAAGGCTCCCATTAGAGCGCGCTCTCCGCGCGAGCCCGAGGGCCGCTTGCAAAAGTAAAACAGCGGGGCTAGCATAACTGCCGCTGCGACGCGACGCGAGTAGAGAAAAATCAACCCTCCTCTTTCTAATTCGCACAGTTCGAGTGAGACAGGAATCGCTGAGTCGCGCGAGATACGACTTGGCAGCAAGTTGTGCTAGACCACCTGAGTGAAACTCCCGCCTCGCAAATCTTTCTCCCGCTCTCCGCTTCCCATTGCAGATTTTTAAATCTCCAACCCCTTCTCCATGACAAACTCGCCCCTCCCCTCCCCCTCCTCCTTCCTTCGCCGACGTAAAGTCAAAGTACAAAACAAAACAAAACAACTACTGTCACTAAACTGACAAATAATGTAGGGATTAGCTGTCACTTTTGGTTAGGCTATTAATCAGCATAACACTAAACAAAGGCACCCAGTATAAATGGAAATCTATTTATAATAGAGAATATGCATCATTTTTTTCATGACACCATTCGAACCAGTTTTTAGAGAGGAACAAATTTTATATGTATATGGAACAAGTATAATTAGAAAAACACAAAAGACAAAAATGGATTTCAACTTACAGCATAAAATCCGAGCACTCAAAACGTCCCATACTAATTGAGCATGGTAGGTATGTGATGTCATATACCACTTTGTACTTATGGAAAAACGACTAAATTTGCTTTTTTGGTCGTGAAATATTGCATTTAGGTACATTGTTTATAATACATTTTTTGTTTATTAAAACCTGAATCCTTATGGTTGTTTTTAATATATTTTTCACTTCTCATGCTCGAAAAGTGTGTCATATTAGACTTGTCAAGCGGGGCTAAAGTAGTACATTTAACCTCTAGGGAAAATATGAATACATATTTATGATTTACAAAACATTTGAATTTGACCAATCAAAATACTTCACCTATTAAATCCACCAATCACAGAACACTAATTTAACTCTTAAAAAAATATTTGGTATTGGGTATTAACCAACCAGAATACAGCTTTACTAAAATCGACCAATCTGGAAACATAATTAATTTTTCTAAAGATTCTAAAGATTAAGTTTGTAGTAGTCCCTATTTCACAATAATTAAAAAAGTGGTTAAATCGTTCGAGCAACGCTTTGAAGCGCTCAATGGAAGGTCAGTTTAGCTTTTTTCGCGCGTGAATGTTGCGCGCGAACCGCAGTGTCTATGTTTTGTGTGTCAAAGGAGTATAGAAAAAAAAACATGCTGCAAAAGTATATATCTTCGCTGTGGAATTTATTGTTAATTTTGGGTGGGTTAACCTTTGTTTATTTATTTTCTCGCAATCGAAGTGAAAAGTAGAGTGTATAACTCTGGTCTAAAAGCCATATTACCCCTCGAACTATTTTCCCTCACTTCGTTCGGGAAAATAACTATCTCGTGGTAATATGGCTCATTTTAGACCCTTGTCATACAATCTACTATTAGTCAGTAAAAAAGTACATATTTTTTCAAACTATTCGAGTGTTACTTTTTGGGTCGTTGTCAGTTGAAAAAACAAAAGTCGTCACTTCGGTGGTAAATAGTTAACGGCTTATGTGCATGTAAGCTATGTTTTTATTACATGGATTTATAGTAACGGAGACACTGTTTATGCGGGCTACTAGACCAATCCAAAACTAAGCTTTGGAGCCCTTAATTTTTGATATGTCCACCGAAAGAACGTGAACCTAAATCTGACAATAACCCTTTTAAGATGAGCATATTTACAAATTTACTGCTTTTTGTCATAATTTGCTGGTTTACTATTCATATAGTGACATCTTATTATTTTTCATTTGATGGTTTACTATACAATATTCATATAGTGACATCTTCATCTATTATTCAATCCGCATACATGAGGTACATGTAAATTACTTCAGGCATGACACTGACAGACATATGCTCTTATTGCATTTGATATTATTCTTTAACACTAATTTAATAGAATGTATATTAAATAAGTACAAACTGTCTTAAGTATGTAATAGAATAGTATATTGTTGTTGTTGTGTGTTGTGTGTGTTGTTGTTGTTAGTGTAGTGTGTTGTTAGGTAGGGTTGAAAGCCACCCATTTCAGACGAGATATTTTGGCTATAATTCGAGGCTGAAATTGGTGTTTTCACCCGAGTTATACATTGCTTTTTATTTTGAATACGAGGATACTAAATACTTACCAGTTTTAATTTAGTTTTTTTATTTCCATAATTTAAAATATTAACTCTTAATAATTTATTAACATAGTTTAAAATAAATAAAATTTACGCCAGCGGCTGTATAGGTTTCTGCCATTGCTATTTTTTTTTATTACTTTTCAACCCATGGGGCGACATTCCTCACTTTCAACCCGCCTCTTAGGTCTAATTTGCCCTACTTTCAGAGTATGAGAAATGAAAACTCTGTCCTTCTTCTTCTTCCTCGGTCCCTCATTAATAAGCACTCGTGGCTCAGTGGCGCCCGTGCCCCGCGTGCGGTATGCGAGGTTAAGCAACATGGGCCGGGGTCAGTTCTTGGATGGGTGACCGCTTTGAGTGGTTATTAACTGAGCGCTCCCGTGCTTTGGAAGGCACGTTAAACCGTTGATCCCGGCTGCTGTCTGTCCAGCCAAGTTGGAGGCGTTCGGGCGGTTTGACAACTTCTAACAGTCAAGTTGCCCACTCACTTGACAAAGGGGGGTCGAAGTTGCACCACGTCCGTAGGGAGTACCCACCGTAACCCTACACGTGGCCCATTTGTGGTACTAAAAGTGCAACAAAGCTGGCAACCGTACTATCTTCTCAATGATCTCACGGTTCGAAATAATTGTCATACTACATATACTAAAAACTGAGGCGACCACGTATGCTCTGTCTTCATAGAGAGCGGTCATAAGCCATGTTTTTTTTTATACAACGCCGGTGGCAAACAAGCTTACGGTCCACCTGATGGTAAGCGTCCACCGCAGCCTATAGACGCCCGCAACTCCAAAGGAGTCACGTACTCGTTGCCGACCCTTTATAAAATTTGTGGATGCACTATGTTGACAACAGAAGGGACAAATTTAGGTCCCTCGCTCTCAACACAGTGCATCCTCGGGAGCTCTGGCAACCTTGCTCACCTCCAGGAACCTGTGGATCGCACGCTGCAAACAGCCAACCACCGTCTTTACTGCATCAGAACATCTCATGGATCTTACCTTGAGCACTCCTGGTGTCCATTTGACCTAAAATTATCAGCCTCTTTAAGTCCAGAAAAGCTGAGCGCGAGTTTCCGTCATATCATATTTACGTTAAAGTAGATTAAGAACATATTTCAGTATCAAATTCAAAATATTCGTACTAGCTGTAACGTCAAAATGGTTGACACCTTTCTACTTAATACTGTCTTCGGCCAACTAAACTTAAACATGGTCCAGGCACGTATCCAGAGGGTGGGAGTGTTGGGTTTATCCCCTCCCGAAAACGTTTTAAGCCGTCTGTTTACAGTGATTACAGCGATTTTTACACAGTTCACATGGTTGTTTCAATGTTTGTCCCGTCCCCTCCCGAACCCAGAAGTCTGGATACGTGCCTGACATGGTCTTATCGCGAACATGCGAACTCTACCAGACAACCTTGGGGTTAAAAGCACAGAATTTTAACACCTCGAAAAAAAAATAAGGGCAAAACTGAAAATCAGCGCTGGGCAACCTGGCCACCAAATGGTGAGGTTGGTACCTTTGGCCAGCATGAATTCAACGTATACAGATAATAATATAAATTATAAGAATACCCTTTCTTGTCCCTTACTGTATAAGCTTACTTGACACATTCAATGTAAATTCGACTTGTATTACTCGTAGATTTGTTAATACCTAGGCTTATTATCTGCACATTATTTTCTGAATGTTTTGTTACTACACTCATGTTTTGGCAATAAGGTTTTATTATTATTACTAGCGTGCACTATTTAATGGATGTTATTATACACATAAACCTTCCTCTTCAATCACTCTATCTATTAAAAAAAACCGCATCAAAATCCGTTGCGTAGTTTTAAAGATTTAAGAATACATAGGGATATAGGGACAGAGAAAGCGACTTTGTTTTATACTATGTAGTGATTATTAAAAGGCAAAAAATAATAATCTAGAAATTGAATTGTGAAAATACTTCCCAAAAACACAACTCATGTCATTTAACGTTTAATTTGTCATGTTAATGTTGCTATCCGGTTTTGTCGAAGATTTAAATATTTATTATTAAACATGTAAATAATAAATAACAACATGAACCGCTACTTTTGATTGTTTTTAATTGTGCCTGTGGGCGGATCGAAATCAAGAATCCGTTGTAAATTAAAATGACTAAATTTATAATGTACTGTTAGTGATGGGGAAATCCTACACTGATACTGATACCTAGATACTCATTTTATTTATGAGATATAACATTTTACGTATTTTGAATAATTAAAAAATTGGGTTAAGTTAAGTTAAGTATATTAAATGGATAATAATCAACAATATGCTCTGTGATTTTTTGAATGAAATCTACAAAAATATTCCAAGAATATGAAACACTACAAAGTAGTATATCCTTTGCTCTAATTTTTTTTATCTGTGACTCTACTAGAAGTATTGCGAGGCCTTCATATTAACATAACCATTACAAAATAAACTAAGTACCGAACTGAAAAGAAACATTAATTAAACGAGGTCATTTGTAAAAATCAAAAAGCATTCCTTTGAGCTGGTTAGTTTTTATAAATGAAAATAACACGTATTCAGTCAAAACGAATTTTAATCTCACCATCCTCGTCGCCATACTCATTTTTAATCTGCATTCTTGAACTCCCGCGCATCAGTTTGAGCACGCGCACGCCCACGCCGCCATTAAATTTTACAATGTTGACATCCACTTTTATGCCCCAATGTCAACGTTGGAGTTAGAAAGTGGTAGCCGTAAGTCATGCTGCCATTAGTCCGACAATTCACGTGCGTGTGTGAAACGGTGTGTATTTGGAGACAGAAAGCAGATAAATTACTGCAATACTTATTTTTGGTATATTATCTTGAAATATACGGGGGTTCGAATCCCGGTCAGGGAATTTATTCTTATGATGAACACAAATATTTGTTCCTGAGTCTTGGATGTTTTGTATGTATTTAAGTATCTATTATCTATATAAGTAAGTATATCGTCGCTTAGTACCCATAGTACTAGCTTTACTTAGTTTAGGACTAGGTCGATCTGTGTAAGTTTGTCCTCAAATATTTATTTATACCTCATTCGGACCTGTTAACGAGCAGAGTAACAGCTAATTATAGATGGATCAGCTGCGCCGGCAGCTGTCATCCCATAGAAACTTGTCAAACTTTCCATACAATCAGATTTTAACGAACACCAGTAACAATTGTAGACAGTTTGGTGCAATCCACTCTAAGGAGAATAAGCCGGTGAATAAAATTCTCTGGACTTGTAAGCGTCTATATACTACAGCGTCACTATATACCCAACCATACACAGGTGGGCCATTAGCTTGTTTGCCACTCATGGTTATCATCAGCCTTTATTCGTCACCCTCAGCCTATATTCATCAGTCGCACTGCTGGGCACTGGCTTGCCCTCATACACGAGAGAAAAAGGGCTATTGGTTAGTGCCTACGCTAGACCAATGCGGTTCACAACTTCTCATACACCTTTGAATCTCTTCGCAGATCTATGCAGGTTGCTTACGATGGTTTCCTTCAACGAAAAGCTTACGGTAAATATCCAATGAGAGTATGTAAGATCAGCTTTTAAAAACTCATTTATACGACCCGGGATACGAACTCTTTTTTTTTGAACCTGACTGTGGCTTCATAGGCCGGGCCCAATAAAGCGATAGGAGTGCGCGGTTGGAGAGTAGCCTGGGGAAAACCTCCGGCACGACCACGCGTGTGGTTTGGAACACTGGAATACTCTAAGAGTTTGCGCTCCAGTGAGATAGGTTGAGCGGTTTCAACCGAATTTGAGGTGAGTGGAATCGAGTTACGATTATACGAACTCACGACCGCTGCTTGATAGCCGCATGTTTAAACCATTATTAGGCTACCGTAGCATGCGTTTGCTACTATCGTGGTATAAAAAAGTTAATAACATCATTTACCTGTACTAGTTTTCCCAGAGCAACACTATTGCGCCATCTAGATCGCATCGTATCGGCTGTAGCCATTGCGAAATTAGTTTTAATTAGTTTAGATCCCAGTAAAAATGGCGCATTGCTAAACAGCGCATATGCAGGTTACGGTAGGGTTTACAAAACAAGTTGCAGTACAGTTGGGTTTGGTTAGGTTGATATTTTAACCACTGTAGCACACACTTACGGACCCGGACGACGTAATCACAGCGTCTATCGAAAGATGGAACGCTGCGCTTACGGCGTCCAACTCTGATACGACGCGTACACTTAGGCATTCCCGCCGGCGGGGACGTCCACCGCGTGATCGCGATAACAGTGACACATATAGTACCTATTCGTCCCGGTACCGCCGCACACCGGGTAGAGTCAGTCCGACCCAGGTCAGGCCTAGCTGAGTTTCTTGCTGGACTCTTCTCAGCTAGGCTAGGTTTAGTGAACCAGCGACAAAACTCCCAGTAGCTCGATTCCACTCACACCTCAGATTCGGTTGAAACCGCTCAACCAATCTCACTGGAGCGCAAACTCTTAGAGTATTCCAGTGTTCCAAACCACACGCGTGGTCGTGCCGGAGGTTTTCCCCTGGATTTTCCCCAGGCTACTCTCCAACCGCGCACTCCTATCGCTTTATTGGGCCCGGCCTATAAAGCCACAGTCAGGTTCAAAAATAACCACTGTAGCCACTGTAGGTAAGATACGCGACGAATCTGGAGGTCACGATTTCGAACACGGCTCGTACCAGCTACCAACGTCTCGGGGTGTATATCCTAATTTTTGAACTCGTAATCAGCATACCGTCGGGTGAGAAGCACAGAAAACTCACTATCAAATCTGTCACTACTCTTCGAAACCTCGTACCTCAGACTGAAACGATGCCGATATACGAGCTTTATTCTAAGCTCTATTCGGCATTACGCTGAGGCGAAACCTTTTTGTGGCGATTCCTTGTTTTTTTTTAATTACGTTTATTTATCTATATTTTATGTTTGTATCGTCACGAATAAATGTTTTTCTTTCTTATTGTAAGTACGTGATTACTTAGTGACTTTTGCTTGTAACCCGACGATATAAGGCTTGTTATATGTGGTGGTATTCGTCCCCCGCTTCCTCGAGCGGTGTGGCTTGTAGTAAGTCACAATCTGCAAAACATCTTCAAAAAAATTCTGGAAAAAATCTCAACATTTTTAAACAAGTTTTAGGGAGTTTTCTAAAAACCCGATAATGTTTCACATTAAAGGATAACCGAGTGCTTGACACTTTAATACCCAACAGTTGTCATTTTTTTTGTGGATAATCTTATACAAATCAACCTAGTCCCAAACTAAGCAAAGGTTGTACTATGGGTACTAGGTGACGATATACATACTTATATAAATAAATAGATACTTAAATACATAAAAAAACATCCAAGACTGAGAAAAAAATATTCGTGTTCATCACACAAATAAATGCCCTGACCGGGATCCGAAACCGAGACCTCCAACTTCGTAGGTAGGGTCACTACCAACTAGGCTAAAGTGGTCGTCGAATTTACATTGAATGTGTCAAGTATTGGGTCAGTGTCAAGCACTAGGACGTGTACGAGTCGGCCTCATAAGTAGACATTTGGTACTGCGTCGCTTTCACCCGTTGGGAATATAGTACAACACAAAGGTACAAAAGTACCCCTTGTCAGGCCGACTACAACAATGTTTCAACCAATCTCCCTGGAGCGCAAACTCTTAGAGTATTCCAGTCTTTAAACCGCCCGCGTGGTCGTGTCGTAGGTTTCCTCTGGATTTTCCCCAGGCTACTCTCCAACCACACACTCCTATCGCTTTATTGGGTCCGGCCTATACAGCCAGTCAGGTTAACCTTTCCATACCCGGTGGCTACCCAAGGAGCCACTAGTCAAAATGAAAATTCAGCCAAATTTTTGTCGGTAATAAGTTTTGAAACCCGACGGCTATACCCAGAGAGCCACGGTAATCGAAAGGTTAAAACAAAATCAAATTTCGTTTTGTCAATTTCTCTCAATTACATTACTATGTCGACATTTAGCCAATGTATCCAATTAATTGACAACCCTATTAAAAGTCCCGTGCTGTCGGTACGCCGATTAGCGCCAGTATTTAGGTTACCTCCTTACCTGGCGGATATTGCCGATTCAAATATATCTCCTCACGGTATATGGCGGTTATTTTTCCATAAAAATCAGTTATACCCATGGATTTACTTAGTAGTACTAGGTAGTAATAATAGATTACCCAATAACTTCGTTCATGTAGAACATTTAGATCAATTTGCAAGCAATAGTCACTATATGCAGTGCCCTTGGCTGGCTGTATTGTTTGTTTATTTTTTTTAGTATGCCCTATGTTTTTGTTTTCTGTCTGCGGTTGTATCATCACTCGTTAGTTATAATTCAGGCTATCACTAAAAATCAGCGCAGGGGATTGCCGTGGCATTATGCTGAGTGCGGTCCTTTTTAGCGTTGCATCTCTTTGTACCTGTTTTAATGTGTGTACTTATGAGCTAAATAAAAGTATTTCAATCTTTCTTTTCTTTCTTAAAACGAGATAGATGCCTTTAATTGAGTTTTTCTACTGTCGCTGAGTTTAAGACAGGACCTTCTGCAGGTAAATAGGTACTATTATTTATTCTGCGCCCGTACACGGATTTGAAACCAGGACCGTCAGCTACACACTAGGCCAGGAGTCAGATAATTGAAATGTAATATCACTCCATCATTAGATAGGACAAGTCACAATGGCAACCGATATGAGCTAACAAAGACCTATTTCTAGGTTCCTTTCAATCGTCTTCAAAAACTTAAGTATCTCAATTAGGTGTATTCTTTATTTTTAACTGTATCTCCATAAAATTAAGGTTTAGAATAAGTTTTGGGCTCTCCAATCTAGCGGGGAACATTAATCAATCCGTATGGACGGGGATTTATTGCAAACCCACTTATTAATAAGCGGGAAAGGTTAAAAACTTAACGTCTTTGCTTTGTATGACTGGGCAGTTCTACCGAATGCAGCTTACATTCATTCATTATACCGTAGGTTTGTGTTGGTGGCGTTTAGTGTGGGATTAGAAAAGAAAGAAAGAAGGAAAATATTTTATTCGTGACAAACGAAACAGAAGACAAACATAAAATGATACAAAAAAAGCCAAAACGGTCACTAAATGGCCCCGCCTTAGCATCATGCTGACTCAGGAACCAGCGCTGGTCTTCCGGCGAGACCATTTGCAGGCCACATATATTCATTTTAAATATAACATTGTATATGTTTTGTAATTTGACATCACTTTTATGTCATAGAATAGGATGGGTTCATAGAATACGCTTAAAAATAAACATAATCGGAAAACTACGCTTCAACATGAAATGAAGACAAGTTAGCAGAATCACGCTGCGCCGGAGCGGCCCTTACCTCTTACGTTTAGATCTGAGATCACTAATTGGTCGCCGGATACGGCATTAAATACCACTCGTATTTCAAGCATCGTATGACTGCTTTATTATACCAACGGTATACTTATAGGTCAATTTGCACTAAATCCTGTATGCTAACTGGGGAAGTACTTAGCTCTGTGTTGTATCAAAGTAACACTGAACACTTCTAATTAATGATATATAAAGTATTATGTAATTATGTGAAGCGGAATTCAATTAAGAGCTGACTTCTCGGCTTAACGGGGCGGAATCGATTTGACATGACGTGAGCTTACCGATGTCGCAGAAAATTCCTTAGTTTTACGTATGCGTAGTAATATCATGCGCGGAAACATGGCACTACCTACTGCATTCTAATCGTCCCGCTGTCGCGTATCTCACGCCAGTCAGGAAGCACTATTCTTTTTTTACCTCACTGCGGGTTTTTAGGCCAGGCCCAATAAAGCGATAGGAGTGCGCGTTTGGAGGTAGCCTGGGGAAAATCCAAAACATCCGACACGACCACGCGAGTGGTTTTGAACACTGGAATACTCTAAAAGTTTGCGCTCCAGTGAGCGGTTTCAACCGACTCTGAGGTGTGAGCGCGAGCTACTGGGAGTTTTGTCGCTGGCTCACTAAACCTAGCCTAGCCGAGAAGAGTCCAGGAACAAACTCCTGGGTCCGACCTGGGTCGGACTGACCCAATATGCGGCGGTACAGGCACGAATAGGGACTATATGTGTATGTATTGTCACAATCGCGCGGTGGACGTCCCATCCCGCGGGAATGCCTAAATGTACGCGTCGTATCTAAGTTGGACGCCGTAAGCACGTAATCTTTCGTTGGACGCTGCGATTACGTTGTCCGGGTCCATGAGTATGTGGCTAGGACGCCGGACCGTGCGGCCCCTAATCAGTGATCGCCGAGTCACGACAGAGTGGTGAGGTATGGGAACAGTCGACAGCCTCAGAAAGCACTCATTTAAATGTGCAAAGTAAAAAGCGGTAACTGTCTCGACTGCCAGCTGACATTTTTCTCATATTATCGTACCGCCTCCGCATTGATAAATATATAAATCAGGAAGTCCCCTGGCTGCAATGAATACTTCAACTTTAATAGTTCTCGCTATATGACCGGTTTATTTCATTGTACATGTCATGGTTCTGAACTACGTTAATGTTTTTGCAGGTACCAGACTGAACTCAAACGAGCATGAGCGCGTAACACCAGCCGCTTCATCAAGGTAAGTCAATAATACTTTAATAGGATGCCTCGATGCTGTCAGCTACGCTCCCCATGAAAGAGACACGCTTATGTCTTTCGCGCATAACAAAACGGCATGCAATACTCTTCGGGAATGACGTTTTTAGACATATCTCGATAAATATCTGACAGTGAATCTGAATCAGAATCTGAATATGCATAAATATGCCATGTCAACCAGTCTGAATTCTTATTATACACCTGTAGGTAAATTTTCACTAAAATAAGCCCAGAGGGCCGAATACGAACTTCGAAATACAACTTCGTATCGTGCCATCCCTTTCACTCATATAGTGTATAACATTTCGTCAACGTTAGAAAATTTATTTGTATGGCACTGACTTCAAAAATTAAAATAGGTACGTCTACCTTGTTCAATAAGAAACGCAAAGTGTCATCGTAAAGAGTCGGTTTTATTTTTTAATTTATATACTAATATGATGACATTGATGACAAATGACCAAACAGTCAATCGGTAAGTAGGTACATATAGCGAAAACTACAATTGTATGGTTCATTAGTGAGATAATTGGCTTTAGTGAATCTCACGGTTATTTTGTAAGTACTAATGGGATGATTACATAAATGGATATCTTCACAAGAGATTCATATGATTTTCTATTTTTATTTCCTCGATTTGTAACTCTACATGTGTACCTGAGTATATACACGTACATATTTATGACACCTCCAGTTTTGGAAATAAATAATGTGGTGTAAAAACTAATGCAGGTATTCTTTTCTACTTTCAATTGTGAGTAAACTATTTTCAGGTTGTATACCCCTGGCCGAAAAGATATCAATCCCTTTATCCTCAGTAGAGTGCGAGAGAGACGTATGATAGCATGTCGCAACGGAATTAGAATTCCAGCCAGTTGTGCTTAACCTCTTATTTTCTAACTTTTTGTGTCATTTGAACTAGATTATATATTTGCACTTCACCAGTTGGGCCACCTACCAAATTTGGCTCAAAAATAAATTGCCAAGTAAATGTTAACTAACGTCCTACAATATTCAATGTACTGTCCGTGTACACGGACACTCAAGGACCACACTTTCACTCACCCATATAGAAGTTGTGGCTGTGAGGATTAATAGCCATGTTTTTATGCACATTTGATCCCATTAACAGTCAAGTCAGGCCCAAGTCACGATCGATATAAAGTTAAGGAAGTTTATTATATTACTACGACTTGGGGCCAGTCTAATACAACATATGCATATGCAATTTGATGCCAATGTTTCGCGAGCTCTTTCTAACACGTAGCGAAACATGTCTGTTTCGCTACAGATTGCTTAAAGAAGAAGGAAGGAAGTGCCTGTCGCACTCGCTTCTTTGGCAAAACTCGGCTCACTTCGAGTCTACGGTGTTTTAAAACGCTCGTTTCTAATGTCATGGTCATTGTAAAGGGTAGGCGTATAACTGAAACAAAAAACCGGCCAGGTGTGTGTCGGACTTCGCACATTTAGAGTTCCGCACCAACCCCAAAATTAAGTCGGTTTTAACAGACAAAATAAGGAACGTTCTAAAAAATCTTATTTATGAATAAGTTAGTATTTTTTGGTAAAATGTATATCATAATAAACATTTTTACCATATTTCAAGTTAATAAATCAATGAAAAAAAATAATAATAATAATTTTGTGACAAAAGACGAACGAACGCCTGAGTGACAGCAATGAATAAATTCTACGCCGACGAAGTAGCGGGCAAACGCTAGAGTAGGTTATATTATAGTTCCTACTATGTATTCTGTGGCCAAACTATTGTATAAGTGCTCAAAACACTACGTCAACATTTTTGGATGAGAACGTGTAAAAACAAATTTATCTCTTATTTATTTGTAAGCGTCCATTAATATCCGCATATTTGTGGACCAATCTGTCAATTCATACACCTGCCCCTGCTTATACAGCAACATTGAATGCAGCCATATTATTATACTAGCTCATGAAGAACCTTGTCACATCAACTGTGTCAACTTAATTATAAATACGTTCTAGGAGCAAGCGAGAGCCACAAGGTACTAAATCGGTTCATGTTGTACAATATGGCCAAAAGTGTAAGTATTAATTATGATAAACAGGCATAAATTTGCATAATGAATGAGGTGCACTCAAAAAACGACCTTGGCCGGAACGTGTTATCTCATTGACTTGTTTAAAGTTGTATGCACACTGAAGCTAGTGATATTTTAGCACAATTGAGACTAAAATATGAAAACTGTTAAAAAATATGTAGTACCTATTGTAGATCATAAGATAAAAATATACAAAAAGAGTAAAAATTTTATTTCACAAAAAAAATGGCACAGGCCAGGTGAAATTTAAGAAAATATTAACAGAAAAATATCTCACTATTGGCTGAAATGTTCAAGTAAATTCGAGTACTCGTGTATAATAGTTATTTTATACACATCAATTTAGTGCTAATACTCCGTAAATCACTTTAAACCACACAGCGTACCTACACTTAATTTTAAATCTTCGTAGCATTGACAAAAAGTCTGTTATACAACGGCGTTTGCCAATATAATAATGTGGGTATGTTCTCATGTGTCATTATAGTGTATATAGGTACTAGCGCATTTGGACAAGGCTTTATTTCAACATGTCACGTACACCAATAAATAATAATTTATGTAAATACATGAAATTCTTCAAAAGACCCGCTTTTCAATATTCAACATTTCGTATTCTGCTTGTGTAGTAACGGCGTAGGTTTACTGATGTTTTAAAAAGTCTTATGTGAAATTAATTACGTATATTCTTATGATGTTTCGGAATACGTAATAGTGACAAAAACATACAAAGTGCCGCCTCGTAGTTACGCTTATGGCGGTAATTATACTGAGATAGCGTAGTTAATTGATTTCGTCTGTCATGATAGGTTTTGTTTGCGACTTTACTAATTACAGCATTGTTACACGTAGTTGATGGTAAAGCCGAGGACTGTGCAGACGCATATTCTCAATAAATAAATAAATTCACTCTAACGCGGCTGACACCGCAAGCGCAATACATCATTGAACTAGGTTGTGTCATGTTGTGTAAACACGTTGATAGGTGACTGTGTTCACGCGCAAACGGTAGCCTCTATTCGTCCCGGTACCGCCGCACACCGGGTAGAGTCAGTCCGACCCAGTTCGGGCCTAGCTGAGTTTCTTGCTGGACTCTTCTCAGCTAGGCTAGGTTTAGTAAACCGGCTACAAAACTCCCAGTAGCTCGATTCCACTCACACGTCAGATTCGGTTAAAACCGCTCAACCTATCTCACTGGAGCGCAAACTCTTAGAGTATTCCAGTGTTCCAAATCACACGCATGGTCGTGTCGGAGGTTTTCCCCAGACTATTCTCCAACCGCGTACCCCTATCGCTTTATTGGGCCCGGCCTATAAAGCCACAGTCAGGTTCAAAAAAGGGTAAACGATTATATCATTTGGCAGTGATAGCGTCCGGCACAAGTAATCTAACACAGAAATATTTTGTGTAAAATACTTAAAAAATGCATTATAATTCTGTAGTAATATGATACTGTTATTTTATACACATTGTATATTGTTTCCAAAAAATTACACCGAGTTTCTTACGCCAGGTTTTTTTTTATACCACGTCGGTGGTCGGTGACAAGTAAGCTGAAAGCCCACCTGATGGTAAGTGGTTACTGTGGCCTATAGACGCTTGCAACACCAGAGGCGTTACTCGCGCGTTGCCGACCCGTAAAAAACCACGCCTTTTTTGAAGCCCATTCTGTAGCCCATTGGGAATACCTCGGCAGTAAGCTCATTCCACAACCTAAGTGTTCTTGTTATAAAGTGCCTGTTGAATCGTGTACGAGAACGCAATGGCTCCAAGGTGTGGGGATGAGCTCGATGCCTTCTTGTCGAGTTAGAGGTTTATTTTATTACCCACGACGGAGCGGAGAAGGTATATGCGTTTAGGGTGAGAGGTTGTTTGTTTGTTTGTTTGTTTGTGTGTGCATATCAATATCTTCGAAACGGCTTGACCGATTTAGAAACGGTTTTCTGCAATAGGCTTGTAGTTTAGACGGGCAGAAATTTAGCTAGGAGTTACGACGATAACTCGTGGTAGTCTTTTGATATTCTTACTCATCTACAACCGACCGGACCGACCGACGACCGGTTTAGCCTAGTGGGTAGTGCACCTGCCTGTGAAGCTGATGGTCCTGGGTTCGAATCCCGGTCAGGGCAAATATTTGTGTGATGAGCATGAATATTTGTTTCTGAGTCTTGGATGTTTTCTATGTATTTAAGTATTTATTTCTATTAAATATATCGTCGTCTAGTACCCATAACACAAGCCTTCTTGAGCTTACTGTGGGGCTAGTTCGATTTGTGTAAGATTGTCCTCTAATATTTATTTATTTATCTTATCAAGCCCTTGCTATATTAAAATCCTTCATATCATTTTCCACTACAATTTATACATCTAAGCTTAACGCAGCCAGGACCAAGAACAACGGGGTTAATATGGCACTTGACTCTCAAATACAGGTACAAAAAATAGTATAGCTTCTAGCCTTGGCTGTTTGAAGTTCTATTTCGCAAGACCGACGATGGCAGAAAAACGTTTGTTTGTTTCAAATTATCTGTGGTCAAGACCGCAATATGGCTGACTGTGGGGTAGGGCAGGAGGTATCCGCCTCTGTAGTTAGTATGACATTGATGTGACATTGGAAGCCCTCGCTCGCTTACACGCCCGCCAAACGTAATGTGTTAGAAAGAATGGGCGAATATAATACCAATGTAATATTAATACGTGTTGTCAAATATACTCCAAGATACAAAAACTGGACTGAGCTAAATGTACAGCATGATTACTTTTAACTGTTAACTGAATCTTGTAGTAGCAGTTAATTACGTTAACTGTGTTTTTTTTTAAATTGGGAGGTTATGAGTGTTAAGGGAATTTAACTTTTATTGATTCTACGTGAACCATCCAAATACGAGGATTTGTATCGTACCTGGGTCAATTTTTATGTAAATACTTGTTGTTTTTTTATTTATTTTTTTATATTACGGTAATAATTGGTGGGTATATTGAGTTCCTTATCCTGATAAATATTTGCACGATTTCCTAGTGTCCTACATTTTTTTTCCATTGAGTGACAGAACTTCTCGTAACTCAGAAAATAAAGTCCATGAGAGAAAAAAAAAGAATTTTAGGGTACATATTATGATTTTATATGTATTTTATACAGAATCAGGAGCTCATCCAACCTACATATTTTCATCCAATTCAGACGAAAAATAAAACTCGACAACAATATAAAAATTGGCCCTCAAGGTGAACAATCCAAAGTGGATGAGTTGTATCGTACCAAGGACCATATACAATCGTACCTAAGAGATATTTTAGATATAAATTTAGACAAGTAAGTACTCCAGTGGGTAGACCCCCCACAAGGTGGTCTAATGACCTGGTAAAGGTCGCGGGAGTCCGCTGCATGCGCAGGCGCAGGGCCGGTCGTTGCGGCACTCTTTGGGGATCTATGTCCAGCAGTGGACGTCTTTCGGTTGATATGATGATGATGATTGGATATTAGTTTGTCAAACTTTAACGCTTACCTTATAATAAATTATTTGCAACAAAAGCGGACATCCTTAGACATAAATTTTTTGCACTGTGTCATAACATTAATTGCTTAATGGGAGCACGCTGTATGTAGCTAAATGATTGATTAACAGGTCGACACGACTTGTAAACCATACACACGCAAACACACTTACAAACATTATTTATATACAAAGCATGACGGAGTGAAAGGGAAGTGCTCATTTTTTAATTAAATGTTTAATTAACCGAGATATTAATTATTTTCCGTTTAAACCAAAAAGATAGACATAACATATATTATCTCAAATGAGGAAATAAAAGTACAGTCAAGGGCAGTACATTTATCGACTAATTCCATTGAAATAAGGTGTAAAAATATATACATATTTATGCCAGCGACTGTATGTGGTTATAGGCCTAACGATTAACTGAGACAGCAGCTGTAACGGGGAAGGGGTAGGAGGGGATTTATTTTAGTTCTGGAGCGTCCCTCCATTCACTAACAATTTACGCCGGTGGGTTCCCCAGGAGGAGGGAAGATGTTCAAGGGTAGCGGTACCCTGCCATCCGATCAACCTCATAAAATTCCCCCACGGTGCCCCAGGGATGTAATTAGCGAATGGAGGTTCGCTCCAAAGCTAGAGATGCATGCGATAGGCAACGCCAAATCTTGGAATTAGGTAGCGGACCCCGGACATCTTCAGGATGCAACTGTACTGGGATAACGCTGGATGGTGCCAGGATGATGCAGCTTAACATACTTAAATCTAACGGATCTCTATAAAACCGGGCATTAGTTTGTATAATCTTCAATTAAAAGAAAACATTTACTCAAGTTACTCAAGTATCAAGAAAAAGCGAATTAAATTAGCTAAGTTAGTACGTAAATAGCTCTCAATCTGTTCTACTTCAATGGTAGTTAATCAGCTGTGATTAAGATTCGTCAAAAAAATAGCATAGATCATTGAAGATTCGCTTCAGCATAGTTACCTACTAAGCGTTTTTCTGCTGGTTTGCGGTAAACCTAATTGTGATCTTTTTGCTTGTCCGTTACACCGATTAAATGGTGTGCTATTTACATCTTGTTTCAAGTGACCTTACCGCTTCTACTATATCTTGAACCTGGGATTCATAATAACGATACGTCACCGGAGGTCTCACTTGTAGCCTGAGGCGAGGTGAAGCGTCAGAATACCAACCCTGGTAGGTTAGCGTCCGCCCGCATACTGAGTCTGGGTTAGAAACACTTTTAAGGAAATAAGCGGTAATAAACCCATACATAGGATAAACTGACACTCAAAAAACGAGTTATGTGAAGTTGTCTATAGTCCAATGGTTTAAGCGTAAAAAGTTAACAGAGTGATAACTGACTGACAGATAGAGTACTTTTCCGCATTTATAATATTAGTATCGATTAACACACCTGCATTTTAAATGCCTCACTAGGCATAAAGTATTATCAATGTTCTGTGCTACTTTTTAACTTAAGGCGGATATAATCGTCACCATAAAGCACCGTTATATCTATCTGTTTACTTCTACAATTATCGAATAAAACGCACGCATGCGGTAATTGCCGGTGCAGTAATTAAACGCAGTTAGTTAATCGGCGGCGCGCGCGGCGAGTAATAGACGTTGAATGGGCGTGCGCAGGATTATTGGGATGGTATGGTATGAAATGAGTAAATACCTCTAGTGTATATTTTTTTTGAAACAAACGGAAACGAACGCGTTTGCGTTTGTTTCAAAAAAATTTTAGTCTCAATTTGCAGCGCCTCTGTTGGCCTGTGTAACTATTTGAAGTCATAGAAAATGGGACTAAACCGCAAACGCGTTCGTTTGCGTTTATGTTTTGTAAAATAAATAATTAGAGGTAGGTAAAGCACCTCTAGTATAAGTTTTTGCGAAACAAAACACAAACGAACGCGTTTGCGTTTCATCATCATCATCATCATCATTTCAGCCAAAAGACGTCCACTGCTGAACATAGGCCTCCCCCAAGGCTCGCCATTTAGACCGGTCCTGTGCCGTTCGTTTCCATCGGATTCCCGCGACCTTCACCAGGCGTTTGCGTTTAGTCTCAATGAATATGGGGAAAAATAGTTACCATCTAAGCCCACCGCGTTCGTTTGTGGTTTGTTTCAAAAAAACTAATACTAGAGTTACAGTACCGTAGGATGCAATCTTTGCTATTTTTACATCAGGCTAGTCGTCGCTTTTGTATACAAACTTCCACCACCTTATGGCTTGATTTCCGGGATAAAAGGTATCCTATGTCCTTCCCCGGGACAAACTATCTTCATACCAAATTTCATATAAATCGGTCTAGCGGTTTAAGCGTGAAGAGGTAACTAGACGGAGAGAAAGAAAAAAAGGCAGACAGACAAACTTTCGCATTTATGATATTAGTTTCTTATTGCTTGTCTAGATTTAAATGAGTGCTACCCGATTGGCGCGGGATGCGCGAATATGAGGCGTTACTTATGCAGTACCGTGTGCTTGTTTGCCACCGTTGTGTTACAAAAAAGGAGATTTATAAACATGAATACAACTTACGTCTAGGGAGTAAGTCTCAAAATAGTATACATATTATTAGACGTAACCGTATACCTTAATATACTTACCTACAGCAGTTTACACCGTTATTTTGCATTGAATCAAAACTCAAACGACTATGAACTACAATTAGAGTCAATAAAATTTCAATTTGGAATAACAGTAAAGTTGATACAGTTTCTAAAAATAGTTACATAGCAGTAATTGATCCTTTGACAGGGTTAACACCTGCTGACAAATACAAGTATTATTTATGTGCAACCAGTATTGATCGTGTATTGAAACGGGTTTTACGAGTGGAATACGACCTAGTTAACATTTATTGATCTAAAAGTATGATCGAGACCTATTTATTTAAACTTAACTAGGCGATAACTGCATTTTCGTCCCTTTTACCATAGACATTCTGGGTTCTTGGGGGCAAGAAGCTCACGAACTATTAAATGTGTTGAGAAACTGATACGAACTTGCTGCAATATATCGTGCCGTCCCTTTCACGCATATAGAGTATAACATTGAGATTGTAAGGGACGGAACGATACGGAGGTCTAAACCTTGCGATAACTACATTTCCGTCTCTTTTGCCGTAGAAACTCTTGGTTCTTGGGGGCAAAAAGCTCACAAACTATTCAATATGTTGAGAATACCAGCATGCTGTGATCCCAAGGCCGCTAATCCGAAATTCGAAATCCAAACTTCGTATCGTGCCGTCCCTTTCGTCTGCAGGTCCAGCATTCGCGCGTTTCTTGGGCATTGCTGTGCAGCGGAGAAACGCCTCCAGCAACTTGGGATCATTTCCGCCAATGAGCGACCTTGGGGACGATGTTTAGGGTTTTTATATTTCATTATTTTTTAGCACTAAATAAGGTTCAAAGAGTTTTAGTTAAAAAAGGAGTACAAAGTGTTAATAATCATTTCTTATCACTATGTGGTGCCTGGCGGCATACAAATATGATTGTCAGAACTGAATTAGCTTTGATTTTTTGTTTACCTTATTTTTTCTGAATAAATGAACATGTTTAAAAGTTTAAATACACTCAGCAACAAAGAGTAATGAAAGAGGTCAGATTGTTTGGAAATTGGATGCAAAGTGTACCTACCTACCTATTTTATGTTTTTATTAATTACGTTGGTTGCATAAATATAAATGGTGCCTTAAATCATACTTAGGTAGGTAATGCGAGTGATATTACAAATTTACTAAACTGAAAAGTAAACTGTGGTTTAGAATAGCACCTTTCTTCCAAGTCAGGAAGTTCGCGGGTGATTCTCATTCCTAAACTTAACATTTTCTTAATTTGTCCTTACCGGGCCCGGATTGTTAACGACTCGTGAGTGATTATTTCTGACTTTAACTATTTTAACAGTTAGGGATCCAGGTAATAGAGTAAACTGGAGGTAAACAAGAAGTTTAAATTGAACTCTGATTTTTTAAACTTTCACTTAACATTCGGGCCGGTAAGGACATCAATTAACTTTAACGAAAAGAATCACCCTCGCCTTTAATTTAAACGTTGTTAACACGGTTTTAAAACTGTTTATTAATTGCTTTTAATTTAACTTACTAATAATAATCGATATAACACGGTCAATAATAAGATTCCTGGCATAGTTTTGAAGGCACTTGCTCGAATACGTTAATTATAATACGACAAAGAAACGGGACAAAGTATCATCTGCTTACAAGTAACATTTAACCTATTTAAAAGGTAAAAATACTGACAGTATTTTGACTTCCTTTAACCTGTGCCAACGATGATGATGATGATGGGTTTCTGTTATCTCTCATTTGGGACTTAGAGGTCGCAGAAGACTTTTCAATCTGACACAATTTTGCTTCTTTCACTTCTCCAGCCTTCCAGTCGAGGCCAGTTGTTGAGCCAGCCTCTTTCTCAACTGAGCACCAATGACAAATAGGTTTTAAAATGGTGGCTTGTGAATAAATATTTGTGTTTGTTTTGGGACGAATTTGTAATATCTCTGCTTGTCATACGCTCTTGATGGCGTATCACGGATATGTTGCTTCGATACTGATATATGGCCTCCTTATGTGGGGAAATTCCAGTGATATATACAGAGTATTTATATAGCAAAAAAATGTTTAAGAGCAATTTATGGTACGTATATCACCACAGGAATCATGTAAATTAATAATGTAATTATTTATAGAGTATAGTATTTTAACTTTACCACGTACCTATGTATTTTTTAGGCGGCTGTATTAAAAAAAACCAGAATTATTTAAAAAGGCTATAGATGTTTACCTTAGAAATACTAGATATCCTAACAAACTTGTACTCTGTTTTATACCCAAGAGCGCCCTCTTTAGGAAAAGTAGCTATTGTATGTGTATAAAAATATTTAATGTCATTCCAGAACATATTAAGTTATTACCTCTCAATCAAAACACAGCTTCGTCGATGGCTTAGAGACCAAATGCTCTCTGGACTAGCTGACTTATTTAAAATTAAATTGTAAAAGTAAATCTAAGTGTTCATTTGCATGTTAGTATGAAATTATGTAGCTAAATATGTGATAGTAATGGAAAATGTAAAACACCACCTCATTGTACCATATTTTACTGCGAATAAAGATTTATTATCATTATTATATGAGTGATGTTTTTACATTTTCATCTAATAAAATAGGCAACTAAATCAATTAAAAGATTCTATATAATTCGATCCATTCTTTTTTGACACGGCTTATACAATCAAACACTTTTTTTTTAGAAATTTCCATTGTTTTGTAAATTCGTAGATGTCCTTTATCTATATTGTTATTATAATGAGGTAAAGTTTATCCGTTTGTAGCTTGGTAACTTTTTATGTATCTACAATTTCCGAAACTACTGATCCCTTTCAGAATTTCTTATTAAACTTAATAAAAACATTAATATGATATTGTTTGACCAAGGTAATTTAGAAGCTACAACTAGAGTTAGTATACTGTTTAAATATTATACTATACTGTGACTTTACTACTACCATTCCTTCAACAATACCTGATGTACCTTAAAACTACAAAGCACAAAGTTGATAATCGAACAGCCATGAAGGGCTGTGTGATATTGTCTCCTTGTTTCTCATTTAGTCCAAGGTCATTTAATGAAACAGCTGATATTTTGAGTAAAAGGCAATTAAGTACTAGTACTAAGCATCATACCTGTCACCTGCCTGTACGAAAACGCCACCATGTCCGTCCGACTATAGGACCAGGAAACAAAGCCTGTTCCACTGCAGCGGGGAGTCAGACAAGGAGATGTGATCTCTCCGA
The DNA here is from genome assembly GCA_963556455.1 of Epiblema foenella. NCBI lineage: Eukaryota > Metazoa > Arthropoda > Insecta > Lepidoptera > Tortricidae > Epiblema > Epiblema foenella. Next base: position 6,254,255 of record OY747110.1, read on the forward strand.
AGCTCTTCACCGCTGCACTGGAGGATGCTTTCAAATTTCTGGACTGGGAAGGACGAGGCATCAACGTAAATGGCGAGTACATCACTCACCTTCGATTTGCTGACGACATTGTAGTCATGGCTGAGACCATGGAGGACCTCAGTACAATGCTCGTTGATCTCAGCAGTTTCCGATCGAGTTGGTCTGAAAATGAACATGGACAAGACGAAGGTCATGTCTAATGCCCATGTTGTACCAACTCCCGTAATAATCGGCGGCTCTGCGCTCGAAGTTGTTGACGAGTACGTATACCTGGGACAAACAGTCCAGTTAGGTAGGTTCAACTTCGAGAAAGAAATCACTCGTCGAATCCGACTCGGCTGGGCAGCGTTCGGGAAGCTTCGCAGTGTATTCTCGTCCAATTTACCGCAGTGCCTGAAGTCAAAAGTCTTTGACCAGTGTGTGTTGCCAGTGATGACTTTTATATATTTGTTTATATCAATGAAATCACCAACTTTGTTGTTTTAGCTTTTATTAATTTATAATTATACTTGAAATTCAGCTAACGCATTAGCGCCCAAAATCCTACCCAAAACAATGGCCGTTTCTTCCGGCTATCTTTTTTGACATCCGGCTGACACTGTTTCAGCCAAATGAATACAGGTCATTCGTCCCCCTTTTAAATGGCATGACTATACCGACTAAGTAACGATGTTAACTAACTTACTTAACCTATGTATAATGATTATAAATCTAATCGCTGAGGAGGTTTCCTGGTTCTTATAGACCTTCTAGGTTCTACGCTCGTCAATGGAGACGCAGGTGTATGAAAAGGAACCTCGGGAGCCTCCTCCAGTATTGGTGGTGACCTATCCAAAGGCACCACCACTTCTTCCAGTTCACCTCCATTAGTGCTCACACCGTCATCTACACTTTCAGTATTTAAGTCTGTTTCTGTTGGTAGCGACTGTGTGACAACTACAGGAGCAGGTGTGATCACCACTGGTGGTCTCTGCCGATTTGTAACTGGGATCTGAGATTGATCTAAACATGATCTCAGATCAGGCACATGATAATATTTTTGAATCCCATTTGTCTCAATTAAATATCTAATGGGACTCAAAAGTTTTACAATAATTGCTTTTGACCAACCTTTACCATCCTTTAAATTTTTACACCACACTTTGTCGCCTTCTTGAAAAGTTGAAATTTGCCTTTCTATATTCTTATCTTTTATTACTTTTTTTGACAATGCATTTGACGGCTTTAATAGTTCAAAGCGAGTTCTAGGTCTATACTTAAACAACATTTCATTTGGAGACACGCCACTAGAGTTTGGACTGTTTCGATATGTAAATAAAAAGTTCTGTAATAAAATTTCTTTAGAATACTCCGCTTCATGTTCAACTAACAATCTGTTTAATGCTTGCTTAACAGTCTGTACAGTCCTCTCAGCCATTTCATTTGACTCGGGATGGTATGGAGGACTCTTTAAAGGCACACATCCATTACTTTTCAAAAACTGTAAGAACTGTTCAAAGGTAAAGGGTGGTCCATTGTCACTAACTAAATATGCAGGAATACCAATCACAGCAAAGGTTTTCACAATTTTTCAATCACTTGTGAGGCTGAAGTGCCTTGCATTATATGCACATCAAGCACATTTAGAGGTAGAATCAACAATTAACAAATATCCCATCCTCGTCGCCAATTTTATATATTTGTTTATATCAATGAAATCACCAATTTTGTTGTTTTAGCTTTTATTAATTTATAATTATACTTGAAATTCAGCTAACGCATTAGCGCCCAAAATCCTACCCAAAACAATGGCCGTTTCTTCCGGCTATCTTTTTTGACATCCGGCTGACACTGTTTCAGCCAAATGAATACACGTCAATGACATATGGATCCGAGACATGGGCGCTAACGATGGGCCTCATAAGAAAGCTCAAGGTCACCCAAAGAGCAATGGAAAGAGCTATGCTCGGGGTTTCTCTGCGTGATAGAATTAGGAATGTAGCTATCCGTAGCAGAACTGGGGTCACCGACATAGCCTTCAAAATTGCGAGACTTAAGTGGCAGTGGGCAGGGCACGTTGCTCGCAGGACTGACGGTCGATGGGGCCAGAAACTGCTTGAGTGGCGTCCACGCACCGGAAGACGAGCTGTCGGTAGGCCTCCGACGAGGTGGAGTGATGACCTGGTGGAGGTCGCGGGAATCCGGTGGAAACGAACGGCACAGGACCGGTCTAAATGGCGAGCCTTGGGGGAGGCCTATGTTCAGCAGTAGACGTCTTTCGGCTGAAATGATGATGATGATGATGATGACTAAGCATCATTGCACATGTCCTATCATGTGGGTACGAATTTTTACGGCATTTTACGAAAATAGAAGTGATGGACGTTTATGAATTTGATTCTTGACACAGACATGACAAGATCACAAATCTCTTTCTGTTAACCATCTAAGAAGAATGGCGGCACGATAAAATAGATGTAAAAGTATATCACTACCTATAGGTACATAATATGTCAATTCATTATCCTTTCCCATCTGCTTTCGTGAATCTTCATCAAGCCAGAAACACAACAACAAACCAAAAGGAAAAATAATCGAAATAAACGATATATTTACAACAACCCCAACAACATTTTATAAAAATGGCTCATCTTGAAAAGTTGGTGGTAGGTCTGCTAATTTTCCATAATATAAACGCTCTTAAATAATATCACCACTCCACCAAGATAAAATCGACAAAATTATCCAGGCAGTTTAAATTGCAGGTCAACCGACACCAGTAATAGATTAGCTAATAAGTAACATTTCTATCAGATCGTCGCCTCAGGACACATAATTATTACCCTCATATCTATCACTCAAGGTCCTATGTTAGGGCGGCAATACACGTCCGATTTTACATTCGAAACACGGTCCGATCCGATTGTCGTATACACTTAATGCAGGTCCCTTTTTGCATCAGGTTTCTGAACTGACTATGATTCACGCGCAAATGAAACGCAAAATCGGACGTGATTTTTATCTTCCTGCAAAATTGCAAATACACCGTTTTTGTCAGTCTTGTAAAATAAATGCAAAAGGCGTCTTCAGACAAACGGACTGCCAATAAAATCGTAGACGCCTCAGTGATGCTGCTTCCGACTTCGACCGGTTCATACAGTAAATGGCACTGGGACCAGTTAGGAAGATCGTGATTATTGTCACAATACTGGGGTGTCAATATTATCGATGTATTCCAAATTGTATGGATTTTGCTATATATTCATCAATACGTGATACGAGTGAATCACGTGATAATAATCACCGTGTAACCGATCCTACTGGCGCTTTCCTTTTTTTTAAACTGACTGGGGCATTATCAGCCGGGCCCAATAAAGCGATAGGAGTGTGTGATTTGAGAGTGGCCTGGGGAAAATCCAGGGGAAACCTCCGACACAACAACGCGGGCTGTTTAAACATTGACATAATCTAAGAGTTTGCGCCCCAGTGAGATTTACTGAGCGGCTTCAACCAAATCTGAGATCCAACCGTTCCAACCGAGCGTTCCGTTTCCAAGTGAGTTCCAACCGTTGTTCTCTTATTAAGTGTAAATATGTCGCATGTTAGTGTAAATTTATGCAAATCTGAGATGTTTGGAATCGAGCTACTGGGAGTTTTGTCGCTGGTTCACTAAACCTCTGTTATTACCCGTGGTCCTACCAACTTGTCCCGCCGGTGGGTCCACAGCCTAGCCTAGCTAGAGTTCAGCAAGAAGCTCAGCTAGGCTCGTTCTGGGTCGTGGCGCTTTCCGATAGACTAATCAGACTATTGAAAGGAAAAATCGGGCGTGTATTGCCGCTCTTACAGCATATACAAAGTTGGAACCTGAAGATAGCAACGTCCGTTAACACCTTCGGCGGTTAAGATTATTAATAATAAAGGAAACGATGGACTGGATAACATAATCAGACCGTAGCCACAACAACTTTCTTGATATTAAAAAGTTGTATGTTAAGTATCATGCTCCATGACTCCATGGCGTTTTTGTATGGTAGTTAGAAAGGTTGTTATGGTCAGATCAATTTCTATGTAATTGCAGAATTGAGAGAAATTAGAACGGATTCCGACCAAAGAAATGTTAAGGTTAGTTGTATAATCTAGATTTCATTTTTTTCCGATTATATCGCCCTATATTGAGTTTTGAATTCTGTATTAGATTGTTCTGCTTTTTTTGTAGAAACGTCGGTAAGAAATTATTCCTACCTTAATCAATGATAAATGTTCTGGAGAAGCAAGAGATCCATAGGCTACGATGGTCCCTTAACCTTTAGAGAGGCCGTATGCTTATTTTTCACAGTCTTAATATAAAAAGATCGTCTGTTCACAATATAGAAAATTTTTACCTTCCCTCTTAAAATTACATTACAAAATTACATCAGAAACTGTGCCTGTAAATCCGAACTTCGTATCATGCCGTCCCTTTCACTCGCGTATTATACACTATATGAGTGAAAAGGGCGGCACGATACGAGGTTCGGATTTCGAAGTTCGTAGTAGCCCCTTCGGCTGCGATATCGCATACACGTGATATTGACATGCTTTTATTCCATGGGATATTCGACTTTATCACTAATGTAATATAGTATATATTACATACACTCTGTCTAAAAAATGGTAGGTTTGTAACAGAAACCATATTACATTAGATTTAAAGTAGAATATCTGATGAAGTAAAGGCATATATTCATTGTCAAACTCAACGTATGTGTATTCATGCTTTGGTTAAACACGTTCTTGTAATCAACAAATAATTACAAACAAATTGTTCTCCAATTACCGTGTAATTTCACTAGTCCTGTAATTATGACCTTGGCCTTTGCGATATGGGCAATCCTTGCCTACTTTTATAATTTGTCTACGTTTATTACGTGAGATACAGGTTGATTTATTACAGTAACGAATAGTTCAAAAAATTTACAATAGTTCAAATTTGTGAACACCATTTCACGTATCAGAATCAGATTTTTTTTTTGCGAGTCGTCTCCCGGCGAAAAAAATAAACAATAGCATTCTTTCGTTATGGTCCGGGGATCCCAGGGACCGGTAGACAACGGGTTCATAGTACAGGGCGTTGAGGTACAGAAGTACAGTATTCAGTCGGCGAACGACATGCAAAAGTTATACAGGACTAATAAAAATATGTCAATTTTGTGATACGTATACAATGTCTGAACTTAACCAATAGGATTACACAATTATATAAATTATGTGAACACTTAGTCATGTGAAACAAAAAGAAAAAATGAAAATGAGTTGAATTGACATGTGAATATTATGTTTTAAAGTACCTACTCAACATTTCAATTTTACTTGCAAAAACGACGAAACCGTTTGTTGCCGAGACCGCGTTTATCTTACAGGCCTGTAATGCACTTAAGTTACTTAACTAAGTACCTACTTAAAAATAATGAATTTTACTAAACTGTTCTAACTAGAAATTGTAACAATGCATATTCTTTCTAATGTTTTATTGTAACTTGTTTTTCGCTTTTCCAAGTGCTCGGGAACGAGCTGCACATTGTACAATGACGTTTTACCTAATCAATCTAAAAATATAATTAGGTACTTTAAATAACAATAGTTACGTAGGTAGAATAAAACAAAGGTGTTGAGTTATTTTGGCCAATAAAACCCATGGTTCTGCATGCTCCTCGCACAAAATGAATGAAAAAAAAAATTAAATTGCTGGCCTGACCAATTGAATTATGAACTATTTCCACGAACCTCGCATGACAGTGTAGTATTTTTACAATTTCTAGTTCACATTTTTTTTTTATTTGCATGTCCGTTTCAAATTACAATCACGGTTAAACCAAGCATGCAATGAAAAAATATTCCAGTTTTCAGTAATATCTGTCCTACATTCTTGTCCTTTAAAAGATCATATTTTTATATAAATAAACAGTCAATTACGACCTTCTATGCACGAGGAATTATTTAGCTAGTAATAAAATGATGTATTTGCCTTGTAAATTGAAGCTTTTGTATCTAGTTCATTTTATCGTAAAGAACTGCATTGCACTGTTCCGACGTATTACACAGCAATGCAGCCTAAATCGCGTGTTTGCCGTATTTTTACGTGAATCGAAACATATCTGACAATTACGAGATTGCTAGCCTGCAATCATTGCAGTGGCAATATTTAATTTACTGGATTGGTAATAATCGTTGCTCGTAAAGGCATCAAATAAGACACAATCATTTGTTTTGTAGATCGTTCATAACAATCAAACCAGTACAATAAATTACTTGATTGATTACAAAAAATACCTAACCCAATAATTTATGTCCACACAATTAAGGAAAGAACAATTTTCATGCCTGTATGCTTTACTAAGTACATTAAAAATACATATAAACCGTTCTAATAATATTCAGATTTTAGAGGTCGATAGCGTTCACGTGAGGTGAAGGTGGGGTTGGGGGGTGATCACGCAATCCTTGGAGTGAATAACAGTTTGGATACAAAGTTCTATTGCATTGTCGGCATTGTCAAGCAAGTTTAGTAGAATATAGTTTTAAACACGACGCACGAAAGTTTAAATTCAATTATTCGTAACATAATTACATCAAACAATAATTAATATTTTAATTACCCCATTTATGAGTATAATGTTGACGTTCACTAAGGGTCGGTTGCACCAACATACGATCACAGGCCGGTCATCGTCAAATATGCCGCCGGCAGCTGTCATCCCATAGAAACTTGTCTAACTTTCCATACAATTAAATTTTAACGAACACCGCTTACGATTACAGACGGTTTGGTGCAACCCACCCTTAATGTCAAAAAAGTCCTTAGATATTAGCTTGGTAAAATCGGGCCTACAACTTGGTTGGCAATTCAGACATCATTTTGTTACATCGGGATGTCATAATAAAGTTTAAAAAAGGATCTCTTTTTCTTTTATAACATAATTGTACGAGTGAAACGAAAGTCTTTGCTTCAGCTTCAATAAAAAATATTTCGTATGTACAGATTTCCGTTTGTTCTCCTCTACACGTCGCATTTCTCAACCGATTCTCTTGAAAATTTTTGAGCAGGTTCGATCATCTTCAAAATTTTTTTGTCGGTTTTTTTCCAGTTTTTGGAACATTTTTTTTTCAATAGCTTGTCCTCCTCGCATTCTTCGCCTGTCGCATTTCTTAACCGATTTTCGTTAAATTTTGTGAGCAGGTTCGATAACTATATATTTTTTTGTGGAGGCAATTTTTGGAAATTTTCAAACGCATTTTTTTTAACAAAATTAAAAAAAACACTTGCGTGGTCTACAGCTCACAGAGTCGCTATATAGTTTCACGTAATCTGTGAGAGGGTTTTTTCTCTCTACCTGCACACTATACAATACAATACAATACAAATACTCTTTATTGCACACCTCACATAATAAAATAGCACATAAAAAACAAAAAACAAAGATACAGGGAGACAGAGGCAGAACAACAGGCGGTCTTATCGCTAAAGAGCGACTATCACTATCTTACTTTATCGTATTCACGCGTTGGAAATCTTACGTTAAAGTGACAGGATACTAAGCTGTTTAGCCCCCTGTGAGGCCAACCTTACCACACGCCACGTTGTAACAGGTTACACTGAAAATGGACTACAAATGCCCTATTCCCAACAAAAGGTGTATTGTCGACCTATTTCGGTCGACCGCTTTGACCCCGGGGCGACGTTTCACCCTGATTTACACGCGATGACTATTGTTTTTATTATACTGAATGATTAATGCTTCTAGATGTAACAGCTTATCGCTTTAGCAGAATAGTTTAATAACAAAAATTGTAATCGGCGGCACAAATCTGTAAGTACATACTTACCTACTGTTACCTTTAAACGAATTGAGTACCGTAAACTGGGGTGACTTTAGGAAGAAACGGGGCCACTTTGATAGATTTAGAACACTTATATAATCATCAATAAGAATTTCTAGTTTGATTCAGTTTAGTAAACGGTTAGGAAATTTACTAATCTGTTTCACCCCTCATGCCAACCAAATTAAAACTAACATACGGTATAAAAATTGGATTTTTAAAGTTGCCTCTCAATTTGAAAGTAACCCCGGTTGACTGTACGTGAACCAATTTTTTATGATGCTATATGAACCAGTTTTTAAAGAGGATCACTGACAAAACTCCCAGTAGCTCGATTCCAGTCACAGCTTAGATTTTGTTGAAGCCGCTAAACCAACCTCACTGGAGCGCAAACTTAGAGTATTCTAGTGTTCAAACCGCCCGCGTTGTCGTGTCGGAGGTTTCCCTTGGATTTTCCCCAGGCCACTCTCCAACCACGCACTCCTATCGCTTTATTGGGCCCGGCCTATCAAAGAGGATCAACTACAATTGTAGTAAGTATAAATAAAATAAATAAAAATAAAAAAGCCTTTATTCTATCATAAAATTACAGTATTACACTTAAACTTAAAATACTTCACTTTTAAAATACATACTACACTATTTAGGGTTTTGTGCTACTTTATTCATGAAAGTCGCCTGAGCGGCGTAGGCCTCCCCGTTTCTCTCCAATCTTCTCTGTCCATAGCCCGCCTTCTCCACATTGGCCCACATATTTCACGAAATATGTCTTCACATCGCTTCTTGGGTCTCCCTCTTTTCCTATGGCCGTTGCGAGGTGTCCTGTCGGTCACTGTTTTAGTCCACCTGCCATCTCTTATGCGACAGACATGCCCAGCCCATTTCCACTTTAGGGTTCTTATTTGTTTGACGACATCCGGCACTCTGGTTCTATTCCTAATCTGTATGTTGTTTATTCTGTCCGACAGTCTAATTCCTAACATGCTTCTTTCCATTTTCCTTTGTTGTATGGCGAGTTTATTTTCTTCCTGTTTTCGTAGTGCCCATGTCTGACACCCATACGTCAAAGAAGGCAAAATGGCAAATTCGTATAGTCTACTTTTAATTTTTATATCGATATCTTTGTTCTTGAAGATTTCTTTAAAGCTCCAATATTTTTTGATCAATTCACAGCAATCCTTCTATTTATTTCCTTTACCGTCAGATCATTAAATGAGATGGCTTGGCCCATATATACATATTCTGTTACGTGTTCTATTTTTTCGTCGTATACAGTTATGTCGTGGTGTATATCTCTACTATTTGTTAATATTTTAGTTTTTGACACGTTTAGTGCTAGGCCAACTTTCCTGCTCTCGTTTGCTAGGTCTTTGAGCATGCTTTGGAGGTCCTCTGGGTTTGCAGCTAATACACCGATGTCATCGACGAATCTCAGGTGGTTTAGGTACAATTGGAGTACAACAAAAAAATTAGTGCTGCAGATACGGTTCATACAAATTGGTACGGAATTTTGAGTTTGCAACAAAATATTCGAACAAACTGATGTACTCTTTTGGTAGCGAAATGTTTCGTTTACGTATATTATTAATTGTCGTAAAATATGTTATGTATATAAGTCTGTATTAAACAATAAAAATCCATATATTTTTACCACTCCACTCAGTGCCGTCTACTTCACATACATAGAAATACAGTAAGTACTTCTATCTGTAGTGCATTGTATATAATATAAACATAACTGTGTAATTTTTTAATGGGCTGAAAATTGTCATAAAGGCCCTGAAAATGTAATCTCCATCAGCCTAACAAAACAAATCACATCGTTAACTAAAAACCTCCATTTACTTAGAACACCCTTGTTTTTTTTAAACTACCCCCGTCACCATCGCAACGCGCGTAACAACAAAATTTAATATGGACGTGCCTTTGACAGTGAAATATGGGCGTTATTGTGTTGTCAGAAGGTCGACGTTTGAATGGGCACGGGCAGTTATTGCTTCAAACGTTTCTAGACTGTGCCGGAACAGTTCTGAATTTCTAAGAATAACGTTCTATTAAGGAAATTCTAGGGTTTTGCTATTTAAAATTCTGTTTAATGGCGTTGAGTGAGGCGTGATATTCTGATACTTTTAGCATTTGAGTTGGCAATAACTTATCAAAGAACTGAAAGAATACTTTAAATTGCACAAAGCTAGCATATATTATACCACGATTAGAATAGTATTAGAGGTGACAGTTTTTTCATATAATTACGTCAAAGCGTATATGAAATGACAGCAATTCCGAGTGTAAACTAATTCCGGTCTTATATTACCTACACCTGCTACCAGGCGGGATAGGATAGCGGATTTAGGTACTTTATATATCCGGAAGTTTGCTACTCAAACACGAGAAAATGGCTGTATGTCCTTGTAAAGCTTTCGCAATTACCCGGCTGTTGCCGGCCACTTAGAAGGAGAAAGAGTGTATAAACCTTTATAATAAGAATTCTAATAATATAATATTCGTCAAATATTACCAATCCAATAAATTAAATCAATGAATGCAGTCCAGCAATCTCGTAATTGTCACACATGTTTCGATTCACGTCAAAAATGCGACACGCGATTTAGGCTGCAGAAATAGAATTCTAAATGTTTTCCTACACACTCACTTAGGTCGGCAACAGCCAGGTTTTCGGATTATCAGGGTAATTGTGAAAGCTTTACAAGACACCAAGGCAAGGCAAGCAATTTATATGACATAACGTCAACGGTTTTCTTATACCTATTCCATACTATAATTTTAATTTATACCTTTACCTACAAGTTTAAACTGGGAACACTGACACGAACCAAATAAAGTAGGTGTAGGTACCTATCTCCCTCTCTCTTATATGTTACTAGAATATACAATGCGACAAAGGCTTTGTTTTATTTTGTACGTGACTGTGGCTTTATAGGCCGGGTCCAATAAAGCGATAGGAGTGCGCGGTTGGAGAGTAGCCTGGGGAAAATCCAGGGGAAAACCTCCGGCACGACCACGCGTGTGATTTGGAACACTGGAATACTCTAAGAGTTTGCGCTCCAGTGAGATTGGTTGAGCGGTTTCAACCGAATCTGAGGTGTGAGTGGAATCGAGCTACTGGGAGTTTATTCACTAAACCTAGCCTAGCTGAGAAGAGTCCAGCAAGAAACTCAGCTAGGCCCGACCTGGGTCGGACTGACGGCTTTGTTTTCGGTGCGCGGTAGGCCTTCTGGCTAATTGATTAGACTGGTAAAATTGTAACTTGTAGCGTCACAAAAGTGCGTGACATATATCGGAGATGTCGTTACCAAACTCAAATAGAACTGGGCAGGATACCCAGGAACTGCGTCGGACGTCCACCAGCTCGATGGGTTGACGATATCAGGAAAATCGCGGGTCTTGGATGAGACTAGCTCAGCACAGAGACGGGTGGCGTACCTGCTCGAAGGCGCCTGTACTCAGTAGTGGCGAAAAATCATCATCATCCTAGCGTTATTCAGGTACAGTAGCATCCTAAAGGATGCCCGGGATCCGCTACCTAATCCCAAGAGTTGGCGTAGGCACTAGTTTTTACGGAAGCTACTGCCATTCTGACCTCCCAACCCGAGGGAAAACCAGAGCTTATTGAAATTAGGCTTGTCAAGTGAGTGGGCAACTTGACTGATAGAATTTCTCAAGCCGTCCGAAGGCCTCTAACTTGGCTTAACGACTGCTATCATAGACAGCAGCCGGGATCAACGGCTTAACGTGCCTTCCAAAGCACGGGAGCGCTCAGTTAATAACCACTCAAAACGGTGGCGCGGCGCTGGGCCACGAGCGCTCCTCAAAAAACGGCTGAATATTGTGATTATAATGAATTAGTGTCTCGTGGTGTGTGGCTCTTGTAACTTTAATATTATTTGTATTTATGTATATGAAAACTTGAAGCTATTTATATAACAGCTCATTACTCTGAAAGCCGATGACGCATCAAATAGGGCGCGCGATCGTTTTTTACTGGTTCTAATACAAAAGGTCATACGAACCTCGTAAAACTTACTTCACTTTGGTTTAATATAGCAAGGAATAGTTGGCTATTTCTGGAACGATTTGACTTTATTTGATGACTTCTGTCGCCTCCGTTCGTAAATATATGGACCTTTTATTCAAATGACGCAAAATTGTTCTTAGTTGAATAGAGCTTGGGTGTATAATTGTTTGAATATTCTCAATAAAATTATATTTTGTTTGTTTCAGATTTTGAATAATATCTTCATTTACGCATGAGGTAAGAATTAGTGAAAGATTTCTAATGCCTCGTCGACTAGACACAAAAATACCTCTATATATCCAAACGTAACTGTACCAGGCATAAAAAATATTGAACAATATCGATCAACCGTCTGGTAGTTAGTATTAAGCTACGGTATAGTCCAAGGAAGTTGCGGCGAACCGCGATGCCGTGGCAAAGCACCGAATTTACCAGTGATTGCGTCTAACTTGATGGAAACTGTGCGTGACTGTACCGTTGTATTGTAAGCGTGAAACTGCTGTTAATTGTAGTTTTTTAACAATATACAATGGCGTCTGTTTCGGCTTTAGGAGCGGTAGAAGTTTTAGTAAAAACTTAAATACCGTTAAAATCGAATTTGAAGCCAGATTCAAGATTAAATTTCATTTCATTCGAAATCGGAGTGACCGTTAAGTTATATTCTAGGTATCTCCCCTTCCGTCAATAAGTATAAATGTATGAGATGACAATTAAAATTTACCCCGAACCGGGGTAATCACGTAACTTTTTTACTACCGTTAGGCAGATTTTAATGTCAAATTTTAATTGTCAGCCCATACATTTAAACTTCAAAATTGACAGTAAAATCTATCTACCGTTAGTACATAAAGTTAGGCCCCTATTTCACCAAGTTGACATATGTATGTATTTGACATATGTAGGCTGACAAGTCGAAAATTTTCATGTGAAGGCTGTTTCACCAACTACAATTGTAATGTTTTTGACAATTGTCGTGCCTGTCAGCTTTGGTGAAATAGGAGCCTGTAATCACGACCTGTGCCTTTACCATGAGTTCGTACTCGCTAGCGACTGCGTAAACGATTTAGTGTGCCGATTCTTATTTCTATTGCGTAACCGCCAGAGGCGCTGTACTTTTGCCAATACAAATTTACGCAGTCGCTAGCGAGTACGGTCATGTAAACTCATGGTAAAGACACCGGGAGTTTCAATTTTACTAGTCTAAATTGGCACTTTAGTGACAATGTAGCCGCTGCCGGAATCTATAGACGTACATGCATTGTAGGGTTCTAAAATAGCTCCAAGAGGTGTTAATCAAATCTATTCACCGGGTTCGCCGCTACCAAAGTGCTGAGAATAGTATTCAGAAAACTCCACGGCCACCTGCAATTGTTGTACGATTTACCCAACAAAAGCGTAAGGATGAACTCTTATCAGCTGTTCGGGCTAGACGTGGTATCACCACGGCGGACATCGAGCTCCCGGGGCCAGCCTCCAGCGTGTACGTCGGCGATCACCTAACCCCGGACAATAAACTTCTCCTAAAACAAGCCCGGGAAATTAAAAATAAATTAAATTATTCGTATCTGTGGATACGTGACTGTAGAATTCTAATGCGAAAGAAAGATAACACCAGGGTAATTTACATAAATAGTCACGCCGATTTAGACAAACTTAAATGACCTTTGTGTATTTTATTATCGGTATTCACTCATAAAGAAACGCATCTGTTATCTTACAATGTTGCGAAAATATTATTAAATAGTACTGCATGTATGATTCATAATTGCCTACACTTTTGCTGCACTTTACTTTATAACATGTTTATCTTATGTGATCTTGATGAAAAAACATATCCTTGTACAAATTGGGTTTTTATCGCAATGTACTTCGTGGTATCTTTGTATTTTGAGCCCGTTGTCTATATATTTAAATTAAAATGTGTCACAAAAAATGAAGACTCTTTATACATGATGGAAAAGGATGGAGAATACTTGTTTGGTGAAATTTCGTGTGAGTATTATGCTCGAATAATATTGCTCTCTGTTTATAATTTTAACCTGTCGGCATTAAATTACTCTAATTTCAGTTTGTTTTTACTAGTGCATCATGTCAATACAGTCTTTTAATGGTTATTACCAAAATGCGAGGGGCTTACGCACAAAGTCTCATGTATTCTTATCACATGTTGTCCAATCCGATTATGATTTCATAGGTATATCCGAAACATGGTTAACAGGGGATTTTTATGACCGTGAGTATTTTGATAATAGATATAGTGTGTTTCGTTGCGACCGGTCGGCAGCTGATAGTGGTGCTATGCGCGGCGGAGGAGTAGCCTTGGCCGTGCGGACCGACTTTAGTCCGGTGCGCCGCGACTGGCCCGTGCCTTCCTCAGCTGGTTGTGAGTGTGTGTGGGTATCAGTTCCTCTATCAGCCTCTCCGACCAATAATACTAACGCGGGAACGGAAATCCGTACAAATACCTGTCATTTGAATGTTGCTTGCGTTTACATACCGCACGGACCCCATTATGGGGAATCTTTATTATCATTTTTTGATATAGTGTGCCAATTAACATTAGACCATTGTAATGAAGTATTTCTCATAATTGGTGACTTTAATATATTTCAAGCACGATGGGTACCAACATCGTCAAGTGTAATGGAGCTGTCACTAGGCAACGACTTTGCAACGCGAAATTTAGCAGACTTTTTATGTTTTACTGACCTAAAACAATATAATAGTATCATTAATTCGTACAATAATTTGCTTGATTTGGTATTGTGCAATAGGGAATGTAAAGTGTCTACATGTGATGAACCATTGGTAGCTGAGGACGTATTGTATCATAAGGCATTAACAATTAATTTTGAACTTAATTATGTATCACGACTAACGCCTCTTGTAAAAGAAATTTTCAATTTTCACTCTGCTAATTACGAAGATATTAATAAAGAATTAAGAAATATAGATTGGGGTAATTATTTTTATAATCTTAGTTGTGAAGCTTCAGTTGAAAAATTCTATAACTTACTAAATCACTTAATCGACAAGTATGTTCCCCGGCGTAAACTACACTCATTATCAAAATTACCAGCTTGGTATAATAAATCTTTAAAAAAAGTCCTCAAAGAAAAATCTAAGTTTCACAAGCGTTGGAAACTGTATAGGAACCCACTTGATTATGACAGTTTTAAAATCCTACGAAAACGTGCCGAAAAAATGGAACAAAAATGCTACCGTGATTTCATTTTTTTCTCAGAAAATAATATAAAGAATAATCCTAAATACTTTTGGACATATATTAAATCAATTTTTTCTAGTAATGGGCTACCGAAAACCATGATTTATAAAGACATTATCACCTCTGACGGAGAACAAATTTGTAATTTATTTAACAGCCATTTCCATTCTGTTTTTGAGGATTATGCCAGCAGGAGTCCTACTGATACTGACAATATGGCTGCACCAACTAATCCCCTGATAGATATGAATACAATTGAAATTAATGAAAATATTGTAACACGATATCTAAAATCTGTTAATATTAATAAGGGGGCAGGACCTGACGGCGTGCACCCACTTTTTATTAGAAATTGTTCTGATTCCTTAACGGCTCCAATTACAATAATTTAAAAAAAATCTATTAAGGCAGGTTGTGTCCCTGCTGTTTGGAAAAAAGCCTGGATAACTCCTGTGCCAAAGGGTCCGGTAAGTCGTAATATTGAAAAGTATCGACCTATATCTAAATTATGTCAATTTAGCAAACTCCTAGAAAAAATAGTTACTGACCAATTAGCTGCTGTTGTGCGACACCACATAATACCCAATCAACATGGTTTCTACAAAGGCCGTTCAGTTGATACAAATTTGTTAACTTTCACCAATGATATATTACAAGCTATGGATGATGGATTCTCTGTGGACGCCGTGTATACCGATTTTTCCAAAGCATTTGACAAAATATGTCACTATACCTTATTATGTAAGCTTTGGGGACTCGGTATACATGGTGATTTGTTTCGTTGGATTAAGTCATATGTTGAAAATCGTACACAATCAGTGGTAGTCGCAGGGTTTGCCTCTCAAAGTAAATATATCAGCTCAGGCGTCCCCCAAGGCTCCCACCTAGGGCCCCTATTGTTTACTTTATATATAAACGATATCGTAAAATCTATATCTCACTCATGTGTTCTTCTTTATGCAGATGATGCAAAAATTTATAAAGTTATTCGTAATCCTACAGATTGTGAACTATTACAAAATGATCTATATAGCTTTGAGACTTTCTGTAGAAAGAATAATTTGTTTTTAAACACAGATAAGTGTAACACAATTAGTTTTTCTAGAAAAAAAACATCGTCTAACTTTAATTACAAATTATGTAACCAGGATCTGGTAAGAGTAAAGGAGATTCGTGATCTCTGAGTCGTGATGGACGACAAATTATCATTTGTACCTCATATCGATTCCATCTTATCTAAGTCTTTTAAACAATTAGGTATGATATTGCGAATTGGTAAACCTTTCAGGAACACCTTAACTCTTAAAATTCTTTATAATAGTTATGTACGAAGTCGGCTTGAGTTTGCATGCGCGGTTTGGAAACCCCATTACAGCATTCATATTGACAGGATAGAGAAATTGCAAAAAAAGTTCCTAAAGTCCCTTGATTTCAAGTGCGGTATTGAATACAAAGACTATGTGGAATCTTTAAACCGTCATAAAATGCAGTCCCTTGAGTGTCGGAGAGACTGTGTTGATTCTGTTCTGTTATTTAAAATAATAAATTGTCATATTGACGCCCCCAGCTTGTTAAAAGAGATCTGTATAAGAGTTCCAGGTAATAAAGAACGCCGATGTCGTCTCGGATACAAACATTTATTCTCCATCCCACGTAGTAGAACAAACTATTCCAAAAATATGTTTATTAAGCGTGCATGTGCACTCTATAATGATAATGACAAAGTAAAAAATGTAGACGTATTTAACTGTACCATATGTTCGTTAAAAAATGTATTCAAAACTTGGAATGAGTAAAATCTTGGCGCTTAAAGATGTAACTATGTTTCACGTTTGTAAGTCATCAGTATTGTTAAAATTTAGATCAAACCTTGCCTTTCACAGTAGGTATTTTTCGTAAACTTGATTTCGCAAATTATGTGTAGTCACTAAATTCCGTATTTAGCTTAACCTAGATAGGTACTTTCTTCGTGCTATATTGTTTGAGATATATGTTTAATAAAAATGGAAACTATAGGTCTACATTAAGATAAAAATCTGTAACAATATTTTTTGTATGACCGTTTGTTTCATATTTAAATAAATAAAATAAAAATAAATAAAAAGTGACAGATATAGGAAAATCATTGTATTATTTTCATATTTAAATTTTAAAACAATGCAAAACATTTCCGATGGACACAGAAGAAAGAAGAGTGAAGAACAGAAGAAAGTAACCATGCCGAGCCTTGGCACTGGGAGAATTCACAGGAGTTATACCATACCCGTGAATTTCCTGATGCCTTAGCTTAGTGTGGGCACCCTACAACAAGGAACACCGAAGAGAAGAATATCTCTATACCAACAACTCATATATTTATAGTTTGTTAGTATTCTAGTCTCGCTGATCCAGATAACAAGAAACAAACGAATGACAAAACTTATTCATATAAATAAAAATAAACAAACTCAATGCTGCGCGATGGAGAAGCATACTATAAAATAAATGATTACATCATGAATACGGATATTCGGCAGTAGAGTCCTGCATGGAAACAGATTTTGTATTATAGCATCACATTTTTTTTAAGTACTGTGACACGGGCAATCAGTGCTAAACGTGCCGCCGCCGGGACAAGTAGTTTAGTATAAATTACGTTACATACATTTCAGTATTGTCTAAAACTCATGGCAGTTTTCAATATAAAAAAAAGATCAAGTCCTCTTTAATTTCAGATTTAAACCTAGTTACATCTTCTGAGGGGTTAAGATGATCGCTTATATATATATATATATATATCAGACATATAGAATTCGTTCCTCTCGCACTTGCTAGTAAGGGACAAATAATAATAATAATATATAATAATCGTTTATTTGGATAACTGAAAATAGTTCTTACAATAGTGGTTGAGGCCTCCTAGTAGGTTTTCATGCACCTGTATCAGGAGGTCTCGCTCTTCCATTAAGTAATACATTTTAGTGATGTTTTAGACTGTTTTTAGGATATATTTATAAACGATTATACAAAACTAATAATTTTGAATATATGATTAGTGAACCAGCGACAATATCTACACCTTACTAAGCTTGTTTTTTACAAGATTAAAAACTTTCTGACTTTATAGTACCTGTAGTACCTAACCTAACCTTACATGTTGTTAATACCCTGTATGTATGATAATGTATGTGTATACGCACCGAGTAATTAGTCTAAGGAAGATAAACGGATCGTTTGTGTCGCATCCATTTATACGAGATTCCCGTCTTATTGTTTTGTTACAAAAGAAATAGATAATTCCCCATACATTATCAAGGTGGTTCAAGACATAAGCGGGAGCGTTGTTGGCCTTAACTCTCTATTAGACATGTGCACACGGAAAATATTCAGCCGAATTTAATATTAGGTACTTACTTTCACATCAATTAAAGAATGGAAGTTCGTACTTTGACTCTTTTATATCATCAAATATTCCAATCGCAGTGCATTCGTGAATAATTTATCCCAGTGGTATTCGGTTATTATATTAAGAGATTCATAATCTCCCTCGTTGAACACAAAAAATCTATTGAACAGATTATGACTTCTATACGAAGACGTCTGTCTTTGTAATGATGTATATTACTGTATGCCTCACTCGTCATAAATCATAACACATACGTTGTAACATAGGTTTTATGCAGGTTTATAAACGGTGATACTTGCTTATACCGTTGCAAGGTTAATACGAAGAATGTATATAGCTACTTATATACTGTCGTCTTAAACATTTACACACGAGATGCAACAAAACCATTTGATTTCAGCTATAGGACTTCAGTTGGCTAACCGCTCCTATTTTATACCACCACAGCCTACAGTTATATCTCACTACTGGCGTATTGTTCCCGATTGGCTAACGCCACCACCACCTCAACCCGAAAAGTCCTAACTAACATCATTCCCTTACTACGATCAGTCCTTTTGTCACAGAAGCACACACGTGGTAATATGCGGTAATCCATAGTAATAAGCTGTGTGATACTATCTTTATGCATTGTATCTGGTAACGGTTGGTTTTTCTCGAATATCCGATGAGCGTATAGGCGACGGCATGTGTTAGTAAGATTTAAGCAATTAAGTTGTCTCCTTCTGTCTGGGTGACATCGGATCAAATTTCGTTGGATGTCATTTTAGATGCATAATTTGCCAGAAGGTTTACTGTTTTTTTGCTATACGTTTATTTCCCGCGCATGATTTTTATAACCGTAAACATTCCACGATAGTCATAAAACAAACAACCTAATGGGCTGTAAGTAAACGGCTAACCGTTTGGGAAACGCAACTTGTCATCATCATCATTTTCAGTCCATAGTCGCCTACTGCTGACCTCTCTCCGAAATTTATGCGACATTAAAAATATTTAGTTTTACCCTTACGACCGGCCGCGTGCTAGAACTGTTTTTGATTACAACTTTCACACCATACAATTGGCCGACAACCGTGGCCACAATTACAGTAATCTCACATACCTATAATGACAAGAGATATCTCTAGAATATCACTTTTTAGATTGAAGTGAGTTCAGGGGACAGTTATAATCCGTATTCCATTACAGGGGCATGAAATGGGCCTGAGATGGACTTGACATCAATTTAAATGAAATGAAACTATTTATTCTTTAATTTAGGCATATTACATGCACCGTCTATGAATGCCAAACATTACCAACGGTATAAAATAAGCTTATCGCTCGAGAAGAACTGGCGTAAGAAACTCGGCCAAGTGTATTTTTTTCAAAACAATATACAATTTATATGAAATAACAGTAATACTACAGAATATTACATACACAGAATATTACAGTATGCTATAGTAGAAAACATTTTTTAAAAATATTTAGCACAAAATACTTGTACCGGACGTATTTTCAAAGTCCTACCGATTAAAAAAAAAGTGTAAGTTACCAATTCTGATTCGAAATACAACTGGAATACACAGTCTCCTTGAACTTGATTTTAGGAGCATTTGAAAATGGCTCGCGGCATTGCCCCGCATTTGTGACCTCACGATCATCAGCATCATCATTTCAGCCGAAAGACGTCCACTGCTGAACATAGGCCTCCCCCAAGGCTCGCCATTTAGACCGGTCCTGTGCCGTTCGTTTCCACCGGATTCCCGCGACCTTCACTAGGTCATCACTCCACCTTGACGGAGGCCTACCGACAGCTCGTCTTCCGGTGCGTGGATGCCACTCAAGCAGTTTCTGGCCCCATCGACCGTCAGTCCTGCGAGAAACCTCACGATGTTACTATGAAATTCAGCAATTCTCCTCTTCACCTGCTACCAATATAACTCTGAATGCACTAGTATTGTAATCCGTTAATTAACAATGGGTGTTGGAAGTTTTCTAAGTGGAAAATCTACCCAAGTGCAATAATGTTCGTTAATTTGATCTTCAGCCATCGATAAACAAAAGGCAAACAGTTAGCTTCACATATCTTCTCCGCAATCCACTTCCTATATAGACGATGGATATTCCAACTTTCCAGAATTCCTAAGACGCCATTGTCAGTTGCAATAAATGCAATAGATATTAGAAACAAAGCTTAATTGTTGCGATATGTTTCCGAGTAAAAACTTAATGTCGATAACCCGCAGTTAGCTACTGTTCCAAGCCATTGTTTTGTTAACCTTTTGATCGTCGTGTGTCATAAATGACACAATATGACGTCAGTGTTGGATTTGACCTGTCACACGGACTCTTTCTAAATTATTATAACTTGCACATTTGCATTATCAGTGCATATACATGACATGATATATGGTAATAAATTAATTGTAACGTTTCATGCATTTATTTGTCTCTAGCTGTTAATAGGTAGGTACTTACAACGAATCTTAAATTTAAAAAAATCGATGGTGATTGGCTACAGTTTCTGCTCACTATCAGGTAGGCTGTATGATTGTTGCCATTAGTATCAAAACAAAATAAAGCGATGAGTTAACTAACCTGCGTTAGGGCATCACCAGGATTTCTCTTGTGTGGGCATGAATATGTTTTGCGTTTTGTCTTGATACGGAACATATTAATATTGATTCACATTTAAAACCAACTATATAAACCGGACCACAAAATGATAGACCCATTTACTTAAAATATTTTTTGCTTTTTGTTTGAATGAAACCTCCAATAAATAATTACGTATAACGTGGCACGAGCCAAATTATTGTCGAAATTAAGGTTATTCTGAGAAACACCGCTTTGGACTAACTACCCGTTAAATGGGTGTTCGGCTCCTTGTTCGTTTTATGAAACAAAAGGATTCCTTTTTTAAACTGAGATCAATTTTTGAATGAGGAAAATCAAGTTTTAAAGGTGAAGACAAGGAGCTTAGGTTATTAAAGTCAATAATATTTGATACCTTGATTCTTTTTGTTCCAAGTTTGGAACAAATAGTGAGAAATACCATATCGTTATTGATGAAAAATGATTATTTTTGTTCCAAGTTTGGAACAAATAGTGAGAAATACCATACATAGCGTTATTGATGAAAATGTTTAATCTGTTTTGGAATGATTACCTATATTCCATTTTATTATTCAATATGATATATTAATATAACGTAAAAACAACAATAGACATGTAAATATACAAAAATGTAGTCTATTAAATGAGGAGTAAACATTATATAGAGACGTCAGTCTGAGCTATGGTTTATTCATCGCTTCTGAGTTTATGAATCCCAATCACATTACAATACATGCTAATTGTTACATGCCTTCGTTAGCTCGATGTCACTAGACAATTGAGATGTGAAATATATGACCGAACCGCACCTAACTTTTAAAAATGCGTATGGGAAAATCCGGAACTAAACCCGCACCGTGCGAAAAACAACTTTGTCGCACAGTACACCATAAGGAAGCCATTTTTCGACATTAAACCAACATTAGCCCTTATCTGCCGATACAACTGTACTTAATTGGTTAGATAATGTGGCTCCCAGCATTGTGTCTGGGTCTCATCAGTCAGCGATAAGTAAAAACGCGACTGAGGTTGCTTGTCAGCGATATATTGTAGTTTGTAACTTGTCGTTAATGATGAGTGTGTTTGAAGTGACGTATTAATATTTTGGTGTGATATTTATTGTATGCGCACCGGGCTTATCACCTATGAAAGTGTATAAGTGGAATCAGATAGATGGAGATCTCATGTCACCCTATCCTCCAGTATTTTGGCCACATAGCTCGCCAGAATCTGGCGGTAATAGGAACAGTAGAATGCCAAAGACCAACTTGGACGGAGCCCCAAACGATGGCGTAGCCAGTTATCGGCATCTTAAAATGCCTGTGAATGCAGCGCTCTAACAGACAGCCCATCGAAACTCCTAGATACGACTACTATTTATGCTACGTCGGCAGAGTCACTATCCCCAGCAATTAGGGACCAATTCAGGCGGTGGAGGAGGATTCTACATGTGAAATGAAGACAAAACTGAAATTTGGAAGTGATTAAACGAGATCCCTATTGATAAGTCTCTTCTCTGGCATCATGTTTCGCATTTAAATTTCATACGCACTCAAATGCGCGTGGAAGCGAAAGCGCGTATTTAAATGTATAATTAGTAAGACAGTGTCTAATCGATTCTTTTGAAGAAAAATTGACCGTTAAGCCGTCATCTCCAGCCGAAAAAAATAAACAATAGCATTCTTTTGTTATGATCCCGGATCCCAGGGACACTAGACGACGGAATGAAAAGTTGAGCATCCAGAAAATGACACGTAGCTATCATCCAAGTAAGCAGTGCCGGATTAACCCTTAAGCAGACTAAGCAATTGCTTAGGGCACCATGTCTTGGGGGGCACCAGAAACAGCACCCAAAAATAATTTGCTAGCACACGAAAGGGGATCGGACGGAGATCTTCGTTTCACTTGCTTAACTATTCACTTTTAGCTAATCTTGAACGGGGGGGCCACAGGCGAGGATTGCTTAGGGCATCAAGTAGTCTTAATACGGCTCTGCAAGCAAGGTGTCGAATATTTATCAAAGCAGCCTAGCACATCTTTGAAAGATATTATTTACCCTAACTTTTGTGCCCAAGCATGTTCCTCAACAAGCTTGGCGAGCTGGCGCACCATGTGTCCGAAGTTTCGGTGCGTCCTTGCGTGCGGCTCCTGCAATTACGCGCGGCTACCAACAATTCCCTCTAACTTTGTGTCGGTAGTTCGTAATTTACCGACTAGGGTTACCCAATAAGGTATCTATTGTTGACGTTTTTATTTTAGATGAGAAAATTGATCATATACCTACATTATTATCTAATATCTGCTATCCTTTTCCTCCGCAGAATTTGTGTCACTCTATGTCGGAACATAGTTAAAGTTTTCTTTTGTTCTATTTTAAACGAAAAGACAACTATTATATTCTATTATAGTTTCATAGTAATAAATGTTATTTTTTATTTTTATTCAAAATAAACTTATGTGGTAGGTATACAAATAGTTTCGCCAAACTGAGGTCAGTTTGTTGGCGAATAGTGCGCTCACTTTAACAACATTTTCTGTTATACCTACTATATAAACTAAATACTAAGTTACTAATCTACTCTGATCTAAACTTGGTTACAAGACTAAAGTGTGAGTACTATGTATTTATTATGTTAAGTACAGCAAGACGTATGCATTTGCTACCCTCTTCATCCCACGAAGGCAATGACCCTGGCCAATGTTATTGTTATTGTTATGATATTACGTTTAATGATTACCTACTCTGAGTAAATCACCTTCGTGAGTTGGAGCAGGCATCTACATACACAAATATATATGTAATAATAATAATAATAACACTAATATATATATATTTACGTTATGTATCTATATTATCTAAGAGTGATATTTTTAATCTTTTTTTAAAAATCTCTTTGCTAGTACATTCTTCCATTGTTGGGCTTAGTTGATTAAAAATCTTAGGTATCAAGTGTTTCCGAGTTCTTTGACCGTAGTAATTATTAGTGGTATATTCTACATATCTTCTTTTTGTGCTTACCCTAAAGTTACGTAACGACACCACCCCCCAACCAACTACCAACCACCACCAACGTACGAGTTGTGCACCACATAAAGGAACATTACAGAAAGAAATGTAGTTATCATTTGTAATAGGCAACTACAAGCGCTATTTTTGCTAGAGTACTCAAATTTTAGGTAAGGAAAATCATGTGGTACTTAAAACGTTAGTATTTGCGGCTGATTTCAACATACTCCAAGCAATCCACGAAATCGACTTCTGAAAACTATTTTTATCGGTATCGATATGCACATATCTATCGACATATTCCCATCTATATTGCCTTAATAATCTGGCTTTAGACCGCGCGTGAACACCGCTACGTTGCCCAGCTGTATACAATATAACTATTAACTGTTCTACACTACGTATTACTGGCATATATTTTGTACTGTTAACTAAATTGTCGTTAAGCATGAATCTACATTAAATGATGATCAATCTTAATTATATGTTCAGCGCATAAAGTCATAACAGTTAACTAGAATCATAATAATTTATTACAGACTTACAGTAGGCAGTAAATTGAAAGCTTGATGATTAAGACTTATAAAATGATACGGAGTA
The DNA here is from genome assembly GCA_963556455.1 of Epiblema foenella. Classification (NCBI taxonomy): domain Eukaryota; kingdom Metazoa; phylum Arthropoda; class Insecta; order Lepidoptera; family Tortricidae; genus Epiblema; species Epiblema foenella. Next base: position 6,278,970 of record OY747110.1, read on the forward strand.
TCCAAGGCCTATAGTAATGAGATAATTAATTGAGAATAAATATTATATAGGCTGATTATATTTTTGCATGAAAATACTTATTTTTCTATATTGTAATATATTAATATAGATGCTGTAGTCATTAAAAAAGTACCTCGAAGCGCTCCTTTTGCTTTACTGCGTAAACGGTGCAAATTACAAATAATGCCAACATCCCGTCTCCTCGTTGTTTTTCAAGCTGTTTCTTTAATAGCCTATATTAGCTAAGCAAGAACTGAACACCTGGGTAATAGGATAATACATTTAACAAGCCTACATTATGCATTATCAATCGCAAAGAAAAGTAAACTTTAACTGTATGCATAGGGATCGTTTTTGCATTATTATATTTGTGACTGATATGGAACTGTAATGATGTATCGATATGCTACTGTGGGTATTTAAAACCAGTTTGTCTGGGGTTTTTTCCGGTGTTAGGGGATAAGTATGGTCGGAAGGCTCAAAAGGAAGAATAGTTTGCGCTGCACTATAATGCATACAGCTCCTTATTATCTTAATTATGATGGAGTAAAACAATCCTTGGTCCATCTGTTATGAAGTGGTTAACGTATATAGATACCAATAATATATGGGTGTAAGTACTGAAAATAATATATCCGGACAGCTTAAAAAAAACTATTATTAAGCCATTATATAAAAAAGGCGATAAGGAAAATCCACTAAATTATCGTCCTATAGCCCTCATACCGGTATTCGCTAAAATATTCGAAAAGGTAATTTATCAAAAAATATACGACTTTCTCCATAAATTTAATATCTTATGCAAGGAACAAAAGGGGTTTAGAAAAAATGTTACTATAAATATGGCTGTATATGACCTAATTAAAATTGTAACTGAAAATGTTGACAAAAAAACGCCCGTTTGTGCACTGTTTACAGATATGACTAAAGCGTTTGACTATGTTGACCATAGCTCACTGCTCTTCAAACTAAATAGGTATGGCATAAGAAGTAATGTATTAGCTCTCATTGAATCTTATCTAGAAAACCGAACACAGTATACAGAAATATCACGAATATGTTTAAAGAGTAAATTAACGAAAAAATACATCTCAAATGAGCAACATATGAAATATGGTGTACCTCAGGGAAGTGTACTCGGACCTCTCCTCTTCTTAATATACATTAATGATTTACCAAGAAAAGTCCACCATCCTATGATTATGTTTGCTGACGATAGTACTTCTGTTATAAGATTTGATAATAGTGTTGATTATGAATATGATATTAATTTGGTATTGAATGAAATGATAACATGGCTTGAAAATAATAACTTGGTAATTAATTTGGATAAAACTAATATTATGCATTTTCACCAACGAAAATCAGTAATTGACATGAATATTAATTACAACAACTGTACGATAGAGAGAGTAACTGTAACAAAATTTTTAGGACTTATGATTGATGATCAACTCACTTGGAAAAGCCACGTAGAGTATGTTACCAAAAGAATAAATTAATCAGCGTTTGCATTGCAAAAGCTGGCAAAAATAATAGACAGGAAGGCAGTACTAACAGCTTACCATGGTCTTGTAGCCTCAGTACTGAGATACGGACTTATTTTTTGGGGAAATTCGGTTCACAAGGACGCCGTTTTCAAAGCCCAAAAAAGGTGTGTACGAGCTATTTGTGGGATTAACATGAGAGACAGTTGCGTTCCGTTTTTTAAATCGTTAAACATATTAACCCTACCGGCGCTATATATATTTGAAGTAGCAACTTATGTCAAAGCTAATCCTGAACTTTATAGGCTGGTGAACCAACAAACCAAACTTCCTGTTCGTTCACAGTACCAAAATAACATTTGTAGCAGTGAATATAAAACAGCCTTCATGCGTAAAAGCATATTAGGAATGGCTCCAAAAATTTATAATAAAATCCCAAATTGCATAAGGACACTTAAGCTTGATAAATTTAAGAAGGATCTAAACTCATATTTAATAAAGAAATGTTATTATTCTATAAATGACTTTTTTGATGACAATAGTGACATAAAATAATTACATAACTTTGTACCAATGGAATGCTATAGGATTAATATATATACATTTAGTTTTTTTTTTTGTGAATTATTGATATTATTAATTGACAATTTAATGTAATGTAATGATGTATTTGTTCAAATTCATTGATGTTATTAATTGACAATTTAATGTAATGTAATGATGTATTTGTCCAAATTCAAGTATTAATAACTAGACTCTAAATAACATTTGTACGCCAAAAGGCAAAACACAGAGTTCTGTATTATATTTTATTTAAGACCTTAATGTTACCACCTGTGTTTTACAAATAAAAAGTATTCTATTCTATTCTATTCTATTCTATTCTATAAACTAACGCGCCAGTCATAATATAGTTATATTAGGTCAGTGATATAAAGACCGAAATATTGATGTGTGTTTTGTGCTCATTATGTTTTTGCAGTTTTGACTCCAAAACAGGGAGAAAACAACAATGCAACAAAAAAACCATAGGTCACGTTGTGTGAGTACTCTAGATAAATCCCATTGACAATTGATACTCGAAAAAAAGATAAGTCTAAGTACTTAATTACTAGTCTAAAGTCTAAGTACTAGTTAATAATTTCATTCAGCAACTGAAGCTTCTGATAAAAAAAACTTCAATATACTTTGGACCTTATGTACTTACTTATGACTTGCTTTATCATACAAAAAACCAAAACTAAGTTCAATAAAACTTTTAGAATTCTAAGTGACTGGAATAAATCACAGGCAGTCCTAAACGTGTTTCCATATAGCATATAATAGTGTTGGGTGTGGCAGAGGGTGGCCTAAATGCCACGAGCGCGAAGGGGCAACAATGGGGTAAAGAGGGGGTAAGAGGGAGACCAGAGGGAGTAAGGGGTAAGGCCTTAGGGTAGGGGCGGATATGCCTAATGGTGCCAAGTCACGAATCCAACACTCAAATTACCAGAATAATGTGCCTAAAGCAGTTTATAGATTTATTATTTTATTTTCACGCTACTGTTGGTAACTGATTTTTTTGTGGGTGTGTTGGTAGTGAAATGGTGGTAATAAAAAGTAATATTGCCAAAGTAAGGGTTAGACATGTAATAAATATATACAAATATAAATAATAATGATATATAATAATATAATAGTAATAATATTTTTGGACAATCTTACACAAATCAACCTAGTCCCAAACTAAGCAAAGCTTGTACTATGGGTACCAAGTGACGATATACATACTTATATAGATAAATAGATACTTAAATACATAGAAAACATCCAAGACTCAGGAACAAATATGCGTGTTCATCACACAAATACATGCCCTGACCGGGATTCGAACCCAGGACCTCCAGCTTCGAAGGCAGGGTCACTACCAACTAGGCTAAAGCGGTCGTCATGTGATTCAGTAATTAGACGTCATATGTGTCTGAATATGTGTGTTTAGTTCTCTCTGCTACCCAAAGGTTGTCTGGAAGAGATCGCTCTTTAGCCATAAGACCGCCTGTTGTCTACCTCTGCTTATATCTCGCTATGTTATGTTTCTGACCTGCTTTGAATTTTTATTGAGGTGTGCAGTAAAGAGTATTTGTATTGTATTTTTAATGCTATCGGAATTCGGGTTCACATTTTTAAATAGCTAACTACACAGATACATATAAATCCTGGACTGGGTTCATGTTGAAATCAATTCATTAATTTATTTTTGGAAAATCTACTATTTATTAAATAACTTAGCGATAATTACTCGTTCACATCGTGTCTAATTACTGAATCACACGTCAACTCATTCGTCATACGTAAACAATTCAAACCACATTCACAATTGAACCTTCGTTATTCATCATTACAAGCTAGTCGGCATCAAAAAAGTACGAATCCCACATACATACAACAATAACTTTACGAACGAACGGGTAGGGAAAGATAACAGGTTTAAATTTTTTGCATTTCTGGCTTGCTGTCGCTACCAGTAGGTACCTAATAGTAGAGTGCAAAAGCTTTTAATTTAGGGAAATATAAATAATAAATATAGTAAACTTTATTCTCGGGTATAAATCATATTACTTCCGTCCGAATAGAACGAAATATTAGAAAATCCGCTTCATATCAAGAAAAACCCTTAAAGATCTGCATTGGGAATATTGGTGTATATATCAAAATGTTAGTTTCTCAATTTACCTATATTGTATTTTTTGACGTTACTTATATTTTCCCAAAATCAGAATGGTGGAATGGTTCAGGTTTACTTACCCACGTTTTATTGATTACAAAAGATTTTGATAGAAACGTTTGAACATTCTACTAAAACAACAAGTTCCATATATGGAACTTACAATATCAATAAACTAAACCGCTTTAACTCCACGTCCTGTACAATCTCCAACATCAGCAATATCAATGCAAATTACGTTGGCAAAACAGCCCAATTTCCTGCAAAATTATACTGCATTCCAAACATTGCAAGTTTCTGTGGGGTTTCCTGGGGGCGCGCACCCTTAGTACCAGGCGCGGCCCGGCCTGCATATTGCAACTCACCTTTGGGGTGGTTTATAGGTCACCCTACCTTAATTACCCTAGGGTAAACAACTATGCATATGTAGTTTTGGCTGTAGGGCGGTGAGTTTTGGCGAAGTTAACATTATGGTTCGTTTTCTTAGAGGATAGTATTTAACTTTTACCTTCTTCGTTAGCTGCGTCAATAACTTTAGGAATGAAGCTGTAGGTTTTTATCAATTTTAACCCATATATGCCCAGTGGGTCGTTTTTGGCTCAAAAAATAGGTATCGGATAACCCGCGAATTAGCACACTTAAGCGCTCATTTGCGACGACTAGCGCTATCTATGAGATAAAAAGGGTACTTTCTCCTATAATAAATAGGTACCGTAGATTAATCGGTGGTTTTGTACCCTCCGGTGTCACTGCAAGTTATGACTTGATTTTTGATTGTAAAAGAGTGCATCTTTCCTGAGAGAAATGTAAGTAATATTTTTTTGGTAGTAAATTTGACTGTTATATTACTGTTATTATAAAGTTAGACAGTTTAACTATCTTGTAATGTAAATTGACGTGTATCTCTATGGTCCGTTACCATAGGATGTTTACTGCTATTATATTCATCACTGTCAATAATTATATTATGCAGTATTTTAGCTGAATAAAGCCATGTTTTCCTAATGGTTCTGTCTAATTAACGTATCAATTTATTCAGCTAATTTTTATCTAAACGAATAAAGTAAAGTATGCTACATGGCGCATGAAAATAAACCCGAAAAAGCAAGTATCGCCAATATGTCACGCTATCTTCGCCCCGAGCGATTTGATGAAGAACCAAGTGTCCCTGGATCAGATTTGAAATGGACGCATTGGTATTTCACTTTTAACAATTTCCTATCCGAAGAATGTACCCCGGATGCAAAAGATTCCATGAAATTGAATCTTTTAGTTAACCATATCTCTCCTACAATATTTTCATACATAAGGGCATGCAAAACGTATAAAGACGCCATCACCGCTCTCGAGAAAATATACGTAAGACCTAAAAACGAGGTTCTTGCCAGGCACATGCTGGCATCCCGTAAGCAAAGAGCCGATGAAACTGTGAAGGAGTACATTCAGGCACTAAAACTACTTGCTCTCGAGTGTCATTTTACTGAAGTTACTGCGGAGGAACATCAAAACGAATCCATGCGTGGGACGTTCATTTCAGGCATTAATTCTCAAAAGATAAGGGAGAGGCTATTAGAAAAATTAAACCTTAGTTTGGAACAAGCTGTTAACCTGGCAATTTCTCTTGAAGATGCAGGAATAAACGCACAAACACTGGGCAATAGTAATAGTACGTCATTGAGTCTCAACGCCTTACCCGAATCTGACAACACCAACAACGCAGCAGCTGCAACGCCTTCCTTCAATCAAAGTTCGAAGCGACGCTGCTTCTTTTGTGGTGGAAATGTACACCCGCGTATCAAATGTCCTGCGGCTAACGAAACCTGCCAGCTTTGTTCAAAAAAGGGCCACTTCGCCAACGTTTGTCGATCGAACCACACACATAGAGCCAATGCTGTCACAGACGACATTAATCAATCCGATGGAGCACTGTCTGCAATCTCCGCTGCTTCTCCGAATAGCTTGAGGAAGGCTACTTCCTCAATAACGATCAACGGATTTAAAGCGGAGGCTTTAATAGACACTGGAAGCTCTGTTAGTTTTATAAATAAGAGTTTGGCCGAGTTACTGAAACTAAAGATAAAACCTAGCCACCAAACAATCACACTGGCTTCCCTAAGTCACGTATCTTACGTTCAAGGTGTCTGCTATGTAAATATCCAACTTGAAAAACATCACTATAAACACCAACCTCTTCTCATTGTCAACAATCTATGCGCAGATGCTATTATCGGCCACGACATTCTTAAAAACCACTCTTCGTTGGAACTCGAGTTTGGAGGAGATCAGGGACCACTACGAATCTGTAATGTGATGGAAGCGTCGGTACCACCGGCATCCTTGTTCACCAACCTCTCTCCGCTGACGAAACCAATCGCAGTCCGGTCTAGGCGACATAGCGCCGACGACGAAAGCTTCATAAACGCGGAAGTATCTAAGCTGCTTGAAGCTGGAATCATTGAACCCAGCATCTCACCCTGGCGAGCGCAAGTTCTTATCGCCGGTGGAGGTCTACACAAGAAGAGAATGGTAATAGATTATTCCCAGACTATTAACAAATACACAGAATTGGATGCTTTTCCATTACCAAGAATAGAAACTATTGTAGCGAAAGCAGCCAAATATAACTATTTTAGCCAAATCGATTTAAAAAGTGCGTATCACCAAGTTCCTATCGTACAAAAGGAGCGCATTTTTACCGCTTTTGAAGCAAACGGGAAATTATATCAATTTACCAGAATCCCATTTGGAGTAACCAACGGTGTCGCAGCGTTCCAGCGCACCCTGAGCTATATCATAGAAGAAGAGAACTTAAGCGGTACGTTTGCCTATCTAGATGACGTCACTATATGTGGAAAAACCAAAGAAGAGCATGACATTAATTTATCTAAGTTCAAGGAGGCTGCTGCTAAGTACAACCTTACATTAAGCGAAAACAAATGTGTGTTCAATAAAAAAACGATCAACCTTCTTGGCTATACAATAAAAGATAATACAATTTGTCCAGATGAAAACCGGCTGAAACCGCTGCTCGAATTACCCGCGCCCGAAAATGCGGCTGCGTTGAAACGAGTGTTAGGGCTTTTCGCTCACTACGCAAGATGGATACAAAACTTCTCGGAAAGAATCAAACCACTACTTTCAGTTAGTACTTTCCCTCTTTCTGACATTGCATTAACAACATTTAACGAAATGAAAGGCGATATTACAAAAGCGTCACTGTCTGCTGTCAACGAGAATGCAATGTTTACTGTCGAAACAGACGCTTCGGAACACGCCCTTGCCGCTTCTCTTTCTCAAGACGGGCGGCCCGTAGCCTACTTTTCACGCTCCTTGAATGAATCAGAAAGAAAACAATCTTCAATTGAGAAGGAGGCTGCAGCGATAGTTGAAGCATTGCGCAAATGGCGCCACTATCTAGTCGGAAGGTATTTTCTCTTAATAACAGACCAACAGTCGGTAGCTTTTATGTTTAATCAAGTCCATTCTAGCAGAATAAAGAACGAGAAGATCGAACGTTGGAGGCTAGAGTTGTCCTGTTTTAAGTACGACATAATTTATCGTCCCGGCAAAGAAAATTTTGTGGCCGATGCCTTGACTAGAGTTTGTGCGCATTTGAACGTAAATAATCTAAAAACCTTACATGACAATCTCTGTCATCCCGGAATCGTTCGCATGAATCACTGGGTACGATCGAAAAACCTTCCGTACTCAATTAATGACATTCGACAAATTACTGCCAATTGTAAAGTATGCGCCGAAATTAAGCCCCGATATGCGAATACAAACGGACAGCTTATTAAAGCTACGGCTCCCTTAGAACGGCTTAATATCGACTTCAAAGGGCCGCTTCCATCAAAATCGAGAAATAAATATATATTGACTGTCATTGACGAATATAGCCGCTTCCCTTTTGCTTTTGCATGCAAAGATATGACGTCGAGTACAGTTATTGACTGTTTGAATAAAATATTTTATATATTTGGCACACCTATGTATATCCACTCAGACAGAGGAACGTCGTTCATGTCCCAAGAACTTACACAATACCTTGTTTCTCTCGGAATAGCTTGCAGTCGCACCACTCCATATAACCCGGAAGGAAACGGACAAGTGGAGCGTCTAAATTTTACTTTGTGGAGAACGATTCAATTGAGTCTGAAATCCAGGGGTCTAGAGATAGCAGACTGGGAAAAAGTCTTATCTTTAGGCTTACATTCGATACGGTCTTTGCTGTGCACATCTACAAATGCTACTCCTCATGAAAGGATGTTCAGCCACCCTAGAAGGAGTCCAAATGGGGTATCCTTGCCTGCATGGCTAACTGCTCCGGGACCCATCCTAATAAAAAGAAGTGTGCGTCATTCTAAATATGAGCCTATTGTGGAAGAAGGACATCTCCTACAAAGTAACCCAAGTTATTCTCACGTTAGATATCCTGACGGAAGAGAAGGGACAATATCGAATAGACATCTGGCACCAATTCCCTCAGATGATGAGTATATCTCCTTTTCCTCTGATAACGATGACGATCCTGAGGCTGGAGTCGAAGAACCGCCTGCGCCTGTAAACGACACTGAGGTATCAATGGCAGAGAAACCGAGGTCTCCAGGCACTCCTCGACCTGAGGTTCGCCGCTCGACGCGCACTAGGCACCCACCTGCCTACTTAGTGGACTACCAGACATCCTAGAAGGGGTGAATGACGTGTATCTCTATGGTCCGTTACCATAGGATGTTTACTGCTATTATATTCATCACTGTCAATAATTATATTATGCAGTATTTTAGCTGAATAAAGCCATGTTTTCCTAATGGTTCTGTCTAATTAACGTATCATAAATAGTGAATGAAAATAATAGTTTCGGGCAGAGAGGTTGTCGTCTAAACTTTTGTGGGTCGTTAACGACCCTATGGGCAGATATGCTTTTTATTATTTCTAGGTCCAGAAGAGTCCTTATAGTGAATGATATAATATAGGTGTTGGAAAATTTAAACACCAATGATAAGATTCAAGGAGCTGATATGTATGTTGAACCTCCTGGAGATGGCAGGGTATTTGATGGCGATTCTAGTAATGAAGAAGATGTATATTTCCATAATTGATCCCGTCGACAGCTACTCTCACCTGCCAGTTTGGTTTTGAGACGTCCGTTTACTGAGGAAACTACATCCAGCAAGGAACAGAAACCGGATAGTACAACATCAATGCAACTGCAACTAAACAGTCGTGGAACAGGGCGTAGAAGAGGACGTGGGAGGGGCGCGGAAGAGGACGCGGAGAGGGTGTGGAAGAGGACACGGAGCATCGGTTGACCGTTATGAACCTGCTGGAAGTCGAAATGAGGTTTCTGATGATGTACCACCCCTTGAGCAAGATGGCCGTCAAATAGAGCGAGATCGGGACCGAGGAAGTGGACGAGGAACAGCAATGTCAAGCGGGTGGTGAGCGCATTTGGGTGAAAAAAGATCGAGGTGAAGAAATATCTATCATTCGGTTTATGGGGGGCGTGGATCGACTAGAAGCTCACTTTGGAGTATCTAAAATCGAGATGAGAGATAGGAAACGGCATACTCAGACCCTTTTTTCGCTCATTGATCTCGCGATGAATAATGCTAGACTCCTAGCTGGCCAGTAGTAATTCATACATTGGCGTTTCGACGGAGCACTTCCAGTGTTTTACTGCAGAATCACGGAACTGAAAGAAGTGGATCTGGGCTTTCTAGAAAGACTTAAACCAGTGGCGTTTATTCGGTGCAGAAACATGATTCTGAACATATAATGATACGATTGAAAAGGGTGTATCAAGACTTCGGTGTGCTTTGTGTAGAAACAAAACTGTAACGGCGTGCTAGAAATTTGGCGTTAATTTACATGTAAAATGCTTGTCTAGCTTGCATTCTTAAATTTTATGTATAAATAAATAATTGAAACGGTATTCTAACGGTTTTATTTATCAGAGAATCACATGAATACAGTGGGTCGAAAACGACCCTTAAGTAATACATTTGCCCCAGGGGTAGATTTCGACCCATTAAAAAAAACACCCTCCCCCTCCTCCTAACTCAAATCTTTAAATGTAGTTTTTATAAGAATTCTTCAAGTATAAACATATCCAAAAATCAAAGAAATCGGAGACCAAAAATTGTTCTGGGCATATATGGGAAAGTTATTTTGGGAAACTGGTTATTATATTAGCTGGAAATTTGGTGGGGCCTCTTAATATTCTTAGAAACCTGGTGCAATCGAGAGGAAAAATTGAACATACGCTAGCCAAACGTTAGAATTTCAAAGTATCAGGAAGTCGTTTTTAAGGAAAGACCGTAGGCAAAGTATTGAAAAAATATCTTCTATAAATAGCTCGCCACAAAGGATGCCTTTGTACAAAAACCAACTCCAATGCAATAGATACTTTCAGTCCCAGTATAAAAAAGATAATATTCATTTTATACTTTTATTGTTAGTTATGTACTCGACGGTTGCGGCTTACTATAAGGCTATAGTCAACGGTGTGTCATAAAAACTTAATTCAGGGACAGCTTTTTAATACATTGATTTTATTAAAAGTGTGTACGTACCTATCTAAACGATTGGAGTTGAAATGCAGTACCTATTGTAATGATAATATAGCGTTCAATCGATTTTATAATTTTGTTTGGTAAACTGTATCCATAGTAATATAGATTAATCTCGAATTTATAAAAGTATTATTTGGATAACCATTCAGCTAAATTGTTTAAGCCACGATTATTCCAATTCAACGTAATAAAGGACAAAACTCAAATTAGGTGTAACACCTCATTACATGATACTAAAAGAAGTCCAACAATAGGACTTCTTTTAGGACTGAGCGATCTAAATAGGTAGCATTTTTTGAAACATTAACATGCTGTAGATACAGTTAGCTATAAATATATAAATCTACTACCTAATTATAGTATGTACGCACTAAAAATAATAGAGACCTGATTTTCACACATTGAAATGGAAATTCCATTACCAAACTTGGTCTTGATCTGACGCTTACTTATACGTTTTATGGGTCGAAATTTCAACACATATATATATATATATATATATATATATGTACAAATCATCATTTTTTTGCGTAAACGCGGCATTACTGCAGTTGATCGTACAGCGGGACGTGCAGCAATTATATTGAACGTGTCTAAAATCCTGGCCGCACCGCTTCACGCTCCGAGCGGGCATTTAGGCGGTTATCACACTAATGCGGTTTCCGCATACCGCAGTGTCGTGCGGAAACCGAATCAATGTGACAACCACCTTAGACCGCCTGAGGTTATGTCCAGGGCTGTTATTCACAAACCTATTCTTCCTCACTGTTGGGAACGGTGCTTAGTGAATCGCATAGCAGTCCGACACATGGCCTGGTCTAGTGTATAAGATTTGACGTGATCGATAGGTACTCTACACTTCTGTTCTTTGTCTTCAGGTGACACCATGGAACCATCCTCGTCAGACTACAGCGACGAGGAGGTGGGCGTGCTAGCGCGCGGACAGAAGCTGTGGGTGCGAGGCGTACGCCCTCATACCACGTGCGCGGATATTGTGCGCGCGCTGCAGGACGCACCAGAAGGTACCTACGTCCATTTCTATCCGTCCGTCCGTTCGTCTTATACTAGCTTAGGTCAGAGCGAAAAGAATGTATCTGCTTATGAGCAAAAAGTGTGGCACACTGTAAGACGCTGGTGTTAGTATTTTTCCACATTGTACTGGATCAGATAAGAGTGTGCGTACTGCAAGGTGCATCAGAAGATACAGTTTATATTATCCACTTTCTAACTTGCGAATCTATCTGTGAAATTAAATCTTATAAAGGGTCGGCAACGCGTACGTGACTCCTTTGGAGTTGCGGGCGTCTATAGGCTGCGGTGGCCGCTTACCATCAGGTGAACCGTAAGCTTGTTTGCCACCGGCGTTGTATAAAAAAAAATATTCCACTACTCAAAACTATCATAAGACCTGTGAAAGCAATACGTTAGTTAAAGTACAGCAATCATAAACGCTTTATTGAGGCCTACTTTTACTTCCCCACTTATCATAAATACCTATTTAAATATTGATTTTTTGACCTAACTAGTAAAAATAAACTTACTCTCTCGTGTTGTTGCAGCGGGTGGGTTGAGCGAGCACACTGAATGGATTCTGGCGGAGCGGTGGCGAGGAGTTGAGCGTCCTCTACCACCTGACGCGCCTGTGCTCCTGGTGTTGGCAGCTTGGGGCGACGCGCGGCATGAGGTAGGATTAACGAATTATAAAACCTTGCATACATAATATGGGTACTGTACGAGTATATGTTTCGTCAACTTTTTTTCCAACCCTTCGGTTTAACGAAGAGGAACTGCGATCTGACAATCCACTTACCTTAGAATATAATTACCGTGTTCATTCATTCAGAGCACGTATGAATATGTCGGTATACTCTTTTGTTTAAGTGTTGGTTGCAATCTGATTGTACGGAATTTTTGACAAGTTTCTAGGGGATGACAGCTGCCATGTCCATAGGTAACGTTGATAGATCTGTAATCGAAAGTTGGTGCATCTAGCCCTATTAATGGAAACGTACCTACTTTCCTACACTAATCTAACCAATGATGGCCATTCACACTGACCTTACACAGACAATAGTCATCTAGTTGCCACAGCTATGAATATGAAATATTTTCAACGGCCTTATAAGTTACACTTTTATATATGCATTCAGAAATAGGATCAGTCACTGCTCCTTGCTAAATTAGAACTTGAACTAGGCTAGCAGTCGGATATAAATCTATATCTGGTGTTTTCCAAAGGTCCGGCTATCCCTCCGCCGCGTCTCTAGCGGCGAGGAAGACTCCGGCCGCGACAGCGATGGCAGCCGCAGCGGGCGGCGCAGACGGCGTGGACGTTCATCCCCTGCCCCTCGAGCCAAGAGCGAAGACCCTGCTGCTAGGCTCGTGACAGTTATCCAGCACCAGAGCAGGACTATACATCAGCAGCTTGATAAACTCCGGTGAGTTGATTCTGCCTTGCAATCGCGTGACTTCTGGGTAGCGAATGACATCAGTTGTGCAGTGGAGATACTTGTGAATGCCTAAACTGCCAGCCAACGTGGCAGAATTGCAGGAGCCATCTCTCCGACCTAAAGCTATTGAGAGAACAGGAATTCTGTATTTTCCTCGGAACGCAAAAGACGTGGAAAGAAATAAATGGTGCTAAAATTTCCCTTTGCTCTCTTTAATCATTAGTAGAGTCAATTAACATTTAAACACATTTATATCTGTAACTTTAACTCCATTGTTGAGCTTTAGTAGGTTATCCTTATAAAATTACCATCGAAATCTAACTAAATACAAGGTTAGTGATATTTTCTTTATAATTTTTTCAGAGAACAAGAAAAGCTAATCGATCAACTGGAAGACCAGACGCACAAGAGCCGTATGGAGAAGCATGGGACCAACTACCTTCTCGAATCCTACCTTAGAGACTTGGGTCGCAGCACCGAAGTCAATGAAAGCCAAGCGGCCAACAGTGACAGTGGCGTTGGCGTTGGCAGCGGAACACCCCCAAGAAGACACACCAAACACAAATCCAGAAGAGAACGACACCTCATGAGAGAACACTATTTCACAAAAGAACTCACCAATATCTGCCAAGTAAATTCAGAAAGACTCACCCAAACACACACCGACACAGACTCGGACGCCTCAGCAGATGACCTATCAAGGATAAGAGAAGAAATCGAACTGCTTGAAAAACTGGCGATTATCAACAAAAGACTACATCGGGAAGAGGAATTGGTCGTAAGACTTACAGCTAAAGTCAAAAGATATACCGATGAAAACAAAGCAAATAGCTGCGAAAATGCCACTCAAGTTACGATGCTTATTGATAAAATAGAGGAAGAGCTAGCGAGGACAGCGAAAGAGATGCAAGACAATACTTTAGAATTGACTAAAGCGGAAAGAGAAGTCGAGATGAGATTGAAACTTCTCGACGAATTGACGTTAGAATTAGAGGAAGAAGAACTACAGAATACGATATTGGAAAGGCAGTTGAACGAAGCGTCGAGTCGACAGCCCATCTTGTTACAAGATAGTTACGTACCCGTCTTAGATCAAGGCACAACTATAGATTTCGCAGGACCAAGTTACGCGTTAGACACGCTCGTATGACATTAGATTTAACTTCAAACCCGTCCCAAAGATGTTTGAAATTACCAACGAATTCCTCGAATTGGGGACTCAAGTATGTGAGCTTTGAATTGGGTACAAAGAGCTGCAATGGATCTCAATTATTAAATTCTAATGCTTTCACATTAAAATGAGTATAAGGCATGCTCTGATTTAATTAAATTTGAATTTCAACTTTACGTTATGGAGATAATACGCAATATGAATTGAAATAATTTTTGTATATCGAACAGCGTACCAGTAAATTAAACTCACGTGTCAATATTACAGTGATAAGACTTATTAGGAATGTAAAAAAATCCAAAAGAGTATTATAAAGTTATAAATGATTTTTTGACAACGAGACAAAGTTATCAAAACCAGTTGACACTAAATCTAGTTTCTTTTAATTAAGCATTATTCGGGAGCTCTGATTGGTTGAAATATTTGGACCTATAATATTCATACCTACACAGTAAAATCTTGTATTTTTTTAAACCAATAGTTATAATGAATAACATAGAATAAGACAATAACTGTGGTGCTTAACCTGTTTAAAACCTAAGAATATTATTCTACTGCGTAAATGGACGTATTTGAGAGTGGATTCAATCTATAAATAACCAACGAATTTTCTGCTTTCTGTTAATGCTATTAGATTCTGATTCGTGGTATGAATCATTTTTCCTTAGCTACGTCCAAATATACGCTGCATACATTTTTAATATTCGAGTCCAATACCAAAAATATATGACAAAAACCACCAACTGTATGTAAGTTCGTAAGTTAGGGTGTCCGATCCACTGATGACGTCAAACAATAGTAAAACTATTATTGTGTGCCGTGGTTAGTAAATGGACACTATTAGGCCTAGTCAAATTGAACTTCCGCAGCCCTTTACCGCAGTATTCTCAAGTTCCAAATGAGGAATAAAAATAAATATTGAACGCCTGTTATGACGGGAATGAAACACCCGTCGATTCATATACTTTTGGCGTAATTAGCAAAATTGTGAATCTCATTCACCGTCGAAAGATATCAAATATTCCATCTTGTTTGTGACAGATTTGGAACATATTGCGAATAAAGGCTGATTGGGTTTGTAAAAAATACTTAATACAAGGCTGTTTATTGTCTTTCGTCTATTTAACTAATATTATCATTTGTACTGATATACGACTTGACAGAGTGCAAAAATATCTGACACACCCTAACAGCTCTAGAAATAGAGACGTGTCTGATATTTATATGCTCCTTGCTCCTTGTTGTTACATATTGCAAGTAACTAGTATCTATGTAGCTTCCAAAACTTGTAAATTCAACGGTAGTTTGATAAGGTTAATTTTTTTTTTCAAAAAAGTGGCATAGATACTATTCATGTTCCCACAAGTGACTCATAGCATCATAGCTTCTCAAATATTGGTTAGCTCTGGCGGAAAAGCAGCCTTAATATAAAGTATTTTTACAAACCCATAAAATGATATAAATTCTACATTAACTTCCACTAATGACCTGATTATGTAGGTTCGGCTAGACAAGTATGTTAACGATTCATTATTTTTATATTTACTGTTAAATATGTTTATACCTTGTGTACAGAAAATTATACAACGAATATAATGATTATTTCTGTTTTACTGATCCCCCTCCCAATTGTATACTAAAAATTATAGTAACTAAGAAATCTCGAAAAATCATAAAAATATGATTTTTTCGATTCATCACTGTCAATTCCGCTACCCTCCCCACCAGGGGGTGGATTTAAAAAAATAAAGAAGTCTGACTCCATCCATCCAACTTGAATTTTAAACCTACCAAATTTTATCACAAGTGGTTTAGCCATGAAAATGTAACGGACAGATAAGAGCTACACTCACATTTATAAAATTGGAATCGATTAGGGACGAGGTTCACAGTTCACAGTCCCATTAAGATCATTTTCGCTTGGCACCGAGAAATCTGGAAACTGTTTTTAACTTAGTTCCTTGCCAAAATGGTCGTTTAATAAAATACAATAATTATAAAGATATAAGCGTTTTATTTTACACAAAATTAAACAATAGATGGTGAAAATGCATAATGCAATGTTTTGTCTTGTTCTGCCTTGGCCAGTGCTTGGGATAGTCTTTGCTGGTGGGTGAAAAGCTGGTATTTTCAGAGACTAGATAATTTCGGATCTACATAAGGGAATGTGCTAGTTTCTGCCTACGCAACAATGCCGGTAACGGTAACGGTGGCACTTTTCATCCTGATACAATTTCTAACTACATTTACTTTTTAATGTAGTGGTATGGTAATATAGTTAAACGACAGATATCCTTGTATTCAAGAAACATGGAAATCATTATAATTCAGTATTGAACTAATTTAACATGCCCCTTTCACATAAAAATAACATATATGTTCTCTAATTGATTACTGCAAAATTATTGTATGTGGTTGCAGCGTCGAGTGTCCTATACGACCACCCGTGGTGCTGGTGCGTGTTGCTGTTTTTGTTTACCTTTGGTGTTATCTTGAGTACATACGTATGGTCTGGTACTTCTCTAAAAATACGAGGGACTATCGTTTACAGATTAGAATGGAATCGAATTTGTTCGTGTACTCACTCTGTCCCTCATTTGTTTAAGCCCTTTAATGATGAGATACTGTTCCGAGCATTTGATTGGAAACCCAATTTGGTTTTAAATCAATAATCAGAATTGTACGCGAAGTCCCCAAACCCCACTGGCCCAGCGTTGGGACTACTGCCCGTGCCCTCTCATGCACGAGAGGCCTGTGCCAAGCAGGATATATATAGGTTGATACGCACACGCGCTTGTTCTAGAACCAACGCCCTTTTTTGAATGACTGAATCCGGATAGCGATGACAATGACAAAGCCTATGGTGTAGCTCACTGGTTCAGTAGCCTATTCATTCTTGCCTTGAAGAGGCTTAGGGTGGGTTGCACCCAACCGTCTGTAATCGTAAGCGGTGTTCGTTAAAATCTGATTGTATGAAAAGTTAGACAAATTTCTATGGGATGACAGGTGCCGGCGCCATATTTGGCGATGACCGGCCGGTGATCGTATGTTGGTGCAACCGACCTTTAGATTTTAATTGACCGGAAATACAGAAGACGGGAGCAAGTTCCATTCCTTTGCTGTTCGTATTAGAAAAGAGGAAGCGAAACGCTTCATGCGAATCTAATGGAAAGGAAACGGACCTATACCTTGTTTTTTTTAGTATTATAAAGAATGACAGAAAACGAGTTGAGGTTTTTATCAGGCACGTCCTGCGGGAAGTGTAAAATTTAACCTGAATGAGTATTACAACCGTTATTTCATGCTTACATTATACATGTCTTAATTTATATTTACTTACATATATTTTTAACTGACAATGCATGAATTATTTTGTTGATTACGTTTGGTTTCATTTATCTACAAGTTGTACGATTAAAAACACAAAGAGGCAGATGATATTGTAAGTCGGTTCGGCTTTTAATAAAGTAATTCGTGATAGTCACTAACTGTCGCTTATTCTGATCTTTCGTGTGAATAATGCGAATCAATGCGTGTTTTACGACCACTATTTCTTTATTTACCTAATTTTTAATCATAAAAAAATAGGTATAGTCTCTTAAAAGTCACCAGTCAACAAGCTACCCCAAACACTGGCCAAGGCACGTCTTTCTGCGGCCATCGAACGGAAGGGGGGAGGGTTAGGCCCGGCACCGACGTACGGGCGAATACGGTGTAGATCTTCCTCTCAACCGTATCGACGTCGGTCGACCGCAGACGGTCGGAGGCTGTTACTCCGTGTCCATTGCCACCTGGAACAAATATACAAAAAAAAAATACAAAATTTATTACAGCGAGCTAATGTGTACATTCAGAAATTAAGCATAACCTTAATTTATAACATCTCATTAGGGGCAGTGGTCTTCACACTAGGCCGAGCCTGCATCGTGAACGTCAAATGAAATTACAAGAAGATTTAAACAGCAAGATGATCAGCATTTAGTTAGAACATCAAGTAAACAGAATGATGGAGCGAAGAGACTTAAGTATAAAACTAAACAATAACAGTGGTAACATTTTATGACTACGATTATACAGAGGTGCTACGTTTATAAATAAATATTGTGTGCATGTGAGTGGGAAGCAATATTGAGTTTATAGCTTATAGTCGCCATTTGGCTGAACAGCGATGTGGGATCGGATGGCGTCCGCGCCTCTCCAGTGGTCCTGGAACTGCGTGACATCCTACCATCCCTTTTACTCACCTGCGTCAACGGCTCCCTCTGCCTATCGCTCCCTCCCCCTCGCTACCGTGACCCTGGAACTGAGTGACCTCTCACCATCCCTCTTATTCATCTGCGGCTGCGGTTCCCTCTGCCTGTCGTCCTCCTCCCCTCGCTACCGTGGCCCCGGAACTGAGTGACCTCTCGCCATCCCTCTTACTCACCTGCGGCTGCGGCTCCCTCTGCCTGTCGTCCCCCTCCCCCTCCCCCTCGGGCGGCGCTCCCGCGTCTCCAGTGGCGCTGGCGGCGCCGCCTCCACGCCGCTCTTCACCCTCAACCAGCGCTAAGAACTGAGTCAGTTCAGCCTCGTCACTGATACGAAGAACTGTCTTCGGGCCAACAATGGCGATGGAGACGTTCTGGAATGAGAGGTTCCAAGGTCAGATATTAGGACGGAGATTCATTTTTATAACCATGCACAATCATGAACTCGTATACAAATTAAACCATGCCCAGAATGCCTTATAGTCCAGTCCAGTAACCTCGTCGCCTGAAAGTACGGGGTACTTTGCGTCAAATCATCTATACTTGTACCATATGTTTAAAGTGAATAAAACATTCATTCATACATTCATTCATTTAAATCCGGTAGTTCTGAGTTTTTGCAGACTTGTTTATGATCCAAGAATAATCCAAGTCTGTGACCTCAAAGCGCCGAACGCAACTTTGTCAAAAATCGAAACACCGATCGTAACCCTAATTGCTGATAGTACCTTCTCAGGACGTTTATAAAGTTGACTAAGCAGATTAGAATTGTCTCTATTATTTGGAATTATACAAATAAAGACACCAAATTCGGCTGTGTACTACATCAGTTTCAACCACAGACTTTGATCTTTCTGTATCAGATTTCAGAATTGAAAGCGAATTATAATCAGTAAGTTGCGAAGATATCAATTGGAACAGAATAGGTACTGGTCCGAAACTTATCTAGCGATATTCGAGCTTAAAGACATTAGTAAGTTCCGTTTATTACATTTCAATGTTTATTTAAAAACCCACATATAGAGGTTTTCTATGGGCATGGATGTTTTGTCACTAACCTTAGTATTAAGATCAACTTCATTAGGCAGCGTGTCCCTCAAAGCCCTCAAGCCATGAGCGACCAGCTCATGTAGATCACAATCTTGGAACGTGTTGAGGTGCTTCTCAAGATATGTGCGGGCGGATTGGGAGCGAGCCCCGATGGCCATGGCGCGGCAGTCGAAGTAGTTGGCGGAAGGACAGGTCTGGTAGATGTGGGGGCCTTGGTCCTGGAATGGGTTTGAAGAGAAGTTATTAAGTATTATTATTTATTAACCTTTACGACGTATACATGCGCAACATCATGCATTTTTTTAAACTGATTGTGTAGCTTTATAGCCCAGGCCCAATAAAGCAATAAGAGTGTGCGGTTGGAATAGCCTGGGGAAAATCCAGGGGAAACCTCCGACACGACCATGCGGGTGGCTTTGAACACTGGAATACTTTAAGAGTTTGCACTGTGGTGAGATTGGTTGAGCGGTTTCAACCGAATCTGAGGTGTGAGTGGAATCGAACTACTGGGAGTTTTCTGGCTGGTTCACTAAACCTAGCCTAGCTGAGAAGAGTCCAGCAAGATACTCAGCTATATATATAAGAATAGGGACTATTTATGTGTCTGTATTGTCGCGATCTCGCGGTGGACGCCCCCGCCAGCGGGAATGCCAAAGTGTAATCGGTTCAACAATTCTTTCGTCCAGTGCAATAACAACCTACATGGAATTCTATAGGGTTCAACTTTGCGTTTCACATTCCCATATCACGGGCGTATTAATGACAGCGTTTGTATTTGACAGCATGAAAAGATTAATCAGGCAGGTAGATGACAATTGATGAAGCCTGTCGTTGTTTGGTCGTTGTTGAGCTGTATTTGAAATGCGTCTAATATGTTCTTAAATTGGTTGAAATTGAGAGCCGACACCACACCATCTGGCAGTCTATTCCAAGCCTTCACGAATTTTCGAATACAAGTAGTTCGTAAAATAGGAGTAATTACATGTATATCTAAATGGACTCATTAGAAACTCGCAGAACCATCTTAGATGCAGCCTTTTTGTACAAAATAATCAACGATAAAATAAGTTACTATCGCTTTTACACTTTCCCGCACCTTCGCGTTTTCCACGCGACTCCCTTGCACCCACCGCTCAGAAAATCTGTGTCAGGCAGTAACTCCCCGATATGTAGGCTATGCAAAATTGCCAACAGCTGCTGTGATGCTGCGGATATCCACTCTGACGCGCTTGCTAAATTTATAACATCTGTTGTTAAGCACATTGCAAAGTAATACATTATTCACAATAGGTACTAACTGCATTTTTTTAGATGTAATTTTTAACTTACAATGCTTTTTCTTATTATAACGCATGCGGTGTTCGCTCGAAATGCGCAAAACTGTTCAAGCACTACTTATACTTTAAGACCTTATGTACACAGTAATTTTTTTTTTCTCTCTTTACTACAATCTTTCTCCTTATTTAGGACATTCAGCAGTATGATAGTTGGTGTAAAGTTGGCGTGCCCGACATGCGACCTGTGTCGCACCCTATTCATTCATACAATAAACAAATACTTTACTTCACCACTCTGTTACTTAGGAAGTGTGTTGTTGTGTGACCTGGGGCTGTACTCCGAACTTTGTATCGTGCCGTAACTTTCACTCTCGTATTATAAAAGGGACGGCACGATACGAATTTCGAATTTTGGAGTAGAGAATTGAACACTATATTTTACAAGCTTTTATTAAACTTCCAATGTTGGTTTGGTTGGTTTGGTTTGGTTGGTTTGGGTCAAAACTTGCAACCGAATTTTAAAGCAGATTCTCAACCAAAATTTAGCATAGCTACTCATTAAGTTCGGTGACGATAAAAAAAAAATTACAGTCCGCAATAAAAGCTTGCACCAAAAATGGAAATGACTGTTAACCACCTATTAATAATCAAAACCGGCCAAGTGCGAGTTGGACTCGCGCACGAAGGGTTCCGTACCATATCTATAAAATAGGCCAAAAAAACACGTTTGTCGTATGGGAGCCCCCTTAAATATTTATTTCATTTTGTTTTTTAGTATTTGTTGTTATAGCGGCAACAGAAATACAGCATCTGTGAAAATTTCAACTGTCTAACACAGTTCATGAGATACAGCCTAGTGACAGATGGATAGACGGCCAGCGAAGTCTTACTAATAGGGAACCCTAATACACACGCACACAGGGACACTACACTTACAGGGATAAGCTCGCCTTTGTACATACATTTCAACTGATCTTGTAATTTATGTTATGTTTTACTCATGTACAATAAAGAATTTTACATACATAATACAAAAATTGATATTGTATCTTAGCATTGTTTGCTCGCTATCAGGTTACGATTCTCACTCACTTCTGATTCGAGTTGTATCAATGTATTCAATATACTTACATCATAACCAGCCACCAGCAAACCGACACCAAGCGGCCGTTTATCATAACGCTGGGTGCAAATCTGCATCTTGTTGCCAACCATCCCTATGAGACGGCCAACGGGCATGGGGGAGTCGTGGGAGTAGCGGTAGTTCAGGCATTCCGTGCGCATGAATCGGCTGGAATCATAGAAAATAGACAAGTAAGTATTTATAAAAGGTTGGTTGTCTTTGTAGTAATTGGGTCAATCAAATTTTTCTTGTTGTTATTATGTCTCGTTAGCAAAGAGACAACAGTAACCGAATTTCTTAGAAGTTTATAATATGGACTTCTAGCATGTTCAAGAAATGAGCTATGTCCAAATGGATTTATGCTTATCGCTAAAACGTAAGTTTGCTAGATTTAGGGTCGGTTGCACCAATATACTATCACAGGCCGGTCATCAGATCAGATTTTAACGAACAATGCTTACAATTACAGACTGTTTGGTGCAACTCACCCTTAAACCCTATAAAATCACAGTTTTAAAGGGTTACTCAGGAGATATAATCATGGTAACAAGCATCAAAGAATAGTTGATCCACCCAATTATATTCAATAATAAATATTAATTTTATACAATAACAGTGGCAAACACACTTACGCCCTGCCTAATTGTATGCAGATACACGGACATTTACGACTCCAGAAGAATTGCAAGGATGTTGCCTACCCTCTCTTACTTTAAGGATGTTCAGTAAATCAATCCAACTTAATACATTTATTAGCCGTTCTAAAGCAGATTTTATTGATGAAAAAATCTTGATTATATTAATGTACGAAAATCTGTTAAACAATAATTTATACTAAGCCAGTTTAGAAAAATAATGTGCTGTCAGAGAACCCTTTCTATCTATTAGAAATTCTTATTTGACACACTTATTTTAAATAATCATATCAATGGGCCGGGCCATTCTACTTTTTCATGTACAGTCGCCATCAGATATATCGAAGCGAAAAAGGTGTTCATAAATATCTGTACACGCCTCTATCACCAAGGCGTTAGAGTGCACATTCAGATATTTTTGATCACCCTGAAGAGTGCAGATATATTTGATGGCGACTTTACATAATTTTCAGACACTTTTTTTTAATGCAGATTTTAGAATACTTGGCCGTCACATTTTTGTATTGTTATTTAAAAAGAGGTTTAATTATAGTATCACTTCCGATTTTGGTAATTAACGAACCACAGCTAATATCCATAAATCAAGTAATTCAGTGGTTCTTTGATGTCTAACCATTTGTATGAAAAAATGTTTTTTACCACTGTGTTACCCACCTTTTACAGCAATATGTTAATATTTAAGTATTTTGACCCATAAATTCCTCTTATTGGGTTCAGGTACTATTACAAAATCCTATTTTGTACACTAATTCAATACATATTATAGATTTTCTTTTTGTAATAGAAAACAGGTCATGAAAAAGTAGAATGACAGTACCTAAATACTTTTATATTCACAAAAAATTCCTCAAGTGCTATGGCATCCAATGCCTGTGAAATTGTTAAAACATTATTTTCACATGTTACCTCAACATTCTAGCGTCAGCAGTCAATCCTGAGATAGAAATCCCAATATGCTCATCAATGGGAATAATCTTCTTTTGATATGCCGACAGCTCACTGACGGCCCGTTTCAAGGCAATGAGCACCGCAAACTCTTTGTTCTTCAGTGCTACAGTAGCAGAACCCAACTTCACAGCTTCCATGGCATACTCCACTTGGTGAAGGCGGCCCTGAGGGCTCCACACCGTGACATCACTATCATACTGATTTCTGAACTGTGAACATTTGAAAAGATCACATTACTGGCTGGTCGAAATATTACTGAGAGAACGCGCAAGAAGTTCAATTTATCAGTTACATGATATTCTAAAAAAAGTAAGAATAGATAACTAACTAGCCGTTATACTGCCAAAGTGTAATAGGAAATAAAAAACTTTGTTGAGGTTATGGTTTTATTGAGTATGATTTTACGTTGAGATGACTTACTTTTCTAGGGAATTGTTTATTGTGTTGTAATTAAATGATCCATCGTAGTTACGATTCAGATAATTGCTAATTAATCGAGTTTTAGGGTGTTTAATGTTCCGGTGACAGTGCAAGTTTCAAGTTTGCATATTGCTAGTTTTGCAAATTACACATAACGATTAAAAAATATATTGCATCATTCGAAACCACTTACCATTGTTAAATTATGTTCTTAATTGATAATATCAACGATATTTACAATATTACACGTTTACCGTACGATGAAAAGCAAAATTGAAAATACAAATGTCAAACAACGATTGACGCTTGAGCTTTGTTTTTCTTTTGATTCACTATTAGCAGCGAGACACAGGCAACACTGTTTATTAGAACATTCAGCCACTTGTTAATCTCGAAGTAAATTATTTTTTTAATTGTATACTGTAGTTCTATATGTACCTGATAGACGGGTTAAATATCGTGGTAAAATGATTTGGATTAAAGGGATCATGTATTCTAGATACGTATAATGGAGAACGTGTATTAAGATTAAATAGAAAAATTATATTGGAAATCCAATAATGATAGCCATTACAAGTGTGTATTACGGTCAGATTTATTTTGAAATAATTATATTATTTCCAAATATTTTAAAAGTTAGGTAAATTGAAACGCAATTTAAACGCTCGCTCATTGACGTCACTCCATCAGTCACTTTACCACTAACTTCGGTAGAAAAACATTGAAAAAAAAACGAAGTATAAAATGGAAAATTGTTAATTAGAAATGATTTACTTTGAATGAAATTGAAGACATATTATTTCTGTGATGAAAATATCGACGGTATAAAGGAATAACCCTTGAAGCGACATTTTTGAATTTTACAGGAGAGCGTATTAAAGTGTATTTTTTGTCAAAAATAATTTTATCTCTTTTAGGTACTATTGATTTTAGAAAGTTGAGTTCTATACACAAGTTTTCTCAAATTTTAATAGCTATATTTTAAAAATATTATCAAACTTGAAATCTTACAGGATTCTGAAATAAGTGTCGCTTAAGTGAATAGGCCTCCGAAACGATCCCGGAAGAACCATTGAAGCGACACCTTCGTGCTATAACCAGGGCCCTAAAAAATCCAATGAAACTACACCAATATAGCTAATTTGATCTCGGGAATTAATTTAAGCGACAGTAGTGTATTTGCATAAATAAAAATAAATTGTCCGTCGTTTTAAATAAGCAAGGGATGTGATGAATTTATTGTTGTTTATTTTATTCGAAAGTATTGGAATTTTCATTTAAGTATAATAGAAGAAAATACGTACACTTATAAAGGAAACACAATAGGAAAAATCAAATTGTTGTTTTATTGGTTGGCTTAAGCCATAACATCAAGATAGACAAGTTTACTCATTATCACAATAGAGTTCAACTTATTAAATAACGTAGTATAAAAATCAGGTTATTTGGTATCGTTTAATTCAAGATTATTTATTACAATGCAATACAAATACTCTTTATCCAACACCACACACAAATGAATCAGGTACATACATTCATACCTACCTACATAAAGAATAACCAATATTCTAAAGAAATGTAATAAGTAGTATTAGATTAGGTGAATACTTTAATTTTAGTATTATTAAGTGATAACCTAAATAATTTTGGGCACAGGTAAGCCGTTTAAGTAATACTTTTACAAACGGCATACAAGTGTCGAAATAAATAGTTTATCACTATTATTAACACTATATATATGCTAAATATCACTATTCATACATATTAACATCTAAAACATTAAAAATTTCACTATTTGGACATGAACTAGCATACGTACCTAGTTAATTCCGTCAGCGAACGGCAAAACAACCACCCCCTCCTAGTGTTTGTCGGTGACTGAAGCGACCGACGGCGTTACACTGCGTTTATAAGAGTCCCTTTCGCGCGTAATTCATACAAAAAATTATACACTTAAACGCCATACTATAAATTTGGGCGATACTTCAAACGCCATCACACCTCTTGCAATTTTCATTTAACCAACGTATTGCTGTTTTTAAAAAATACTTGAAGCGACAATTTCGGCCAGGGCCAAGCATGTCGCTTAAAGTAATGAAATATTAGGTACATTTTTGTAACATTCACTTAAGCGACAACAGTTAATTTTAACACTTTTGAAGAACCACTTAAGCGCCGTAACCTATGTAAAATGTACTTGGAATAAACATGTAAGTGACATCACATGGAAAATGACCTATTTTTAAAAATCACTTATGCGACTATGATTATGCCTGTATATATGGTTAAGTGACTCAGGTAAGATTTTACTCAAATTATTATCAGGTAACGATTTTTAAATTTGGGCCTTATTTCTGTAACCCCTTAAGCGACATATAAGTCATCGGATCGATGTGAAACCCAGCTCAAACGACGCAGAAAAAAACGCTGATTCCAACGATATATATAACTCGATTTTGACCAAAATGTCGCTTAAAGGGTTATTCCTTTACACCGTCGATATTATTCATGTGCCATGAAAAGTTTTAGCGTTTGCGCGCGGTATTTGAAATTTCGGAATGCCGAAATACCGGGATGTCGGACCGCATTTTACGGTATGTCAATACCAGGATTGTAACAGACCTATACCGAAATATAAATAAATAAATAAAAGGACAATCTTACACAAATCGAACTAGCCCCACAGTAAGCTCAAGAAGGCTTGTGTTATGGGTACTAGACGACGATATATTTAATAGATATAAATACCTACTTAAATACATAGAAAACATCCAAGACTCAGACACAAATATTCATGCTCATCACACAAATATTTGCCCTGACCGGGATTCGAACCCAGGACCGTCAGCCGACGTCAACACCCGTATTGAAGATTTTGCACCAAATTTTATTAGAGAAATATGCAAGTCTTATGTACGTGAGAGTCAGGATGGCGGGTGTACCTAAACAAATATTTAAATAAAGTTTACGAAAAATTTGTACTGAATTTGTACTATTTTGTACCACTTCAAAAAAAGATTGTATCCTTCCGTATTAAAAGTTATTACAAAGTGAAGGTACACCCGCCATCCTGACAGTGAGGATGGCGGGTGTACCTGGGAAAATTATGATCCTACCAATTATTAACCAATGTTAATATCTCAATTTTTTGTACCAAATTTGTACTCAAATATACAGTAAAAACTTTAGCCATCTAATTCGTAGTTTGCGAGTTTTATACATTTGATGATTTTCTATTGCTGGGCAATACGGTTATTCTAAGTAATGAATGTATGGGGATTTGGGGAAGTCAAACAGGTTAATAAAGTTTTAAAACTTGTGTGACATGATACCTTTGGGTATAGTCTTCAAAACTCACAATTCTCCCTCCCCCCTCCACCTGACGCTAACTGGTAGGTTGATAATTTTCCCAGGTACACCCGCCACCCTGACTGTCAGGATGGCGGAATTATTATTTCGTTGTTATTTGTTATTACTACATTATTTTTCTACTTATATGCAACACAGATAGTGACAATGTGACGCGAAATTGTTACTTACTCCTATTCTCAGGTGAAAAATCCCGGAATATTGGCATTTCGGCGGGATAATCACGTGATATTTTCACACACGTCACGTCACGGCACAATGTCAAATTTTAATTGTCACCTCATACGTTTATACTTCAAAATTGACAGTAAAATCTATCTACCGTTAGTACATAAAGTTACGTGATTCGCCTGGTATCCAAAACCGGATTTCAATCCCGGGATTCGGTATTGGATTCGGTCCGGTATTGCATGCCCTAGTCGTATTGAACACCGCGAGCCGACCACTAAGCTTTCATAAGTATAAGTTTGCATAAGTATATGCAAGTTACGACTCAATAAACGCAAAGTAAAACGTGGCTATATTTTTTGTAGGGGATTATTTTATTGATTACTGAATCGATGAAAACATAAACAGAAAACGCATACTTATAGACAAAATTTGTATTAAATTATCTCGTTTCTCGTTTCATCGGAAAATATAAGGAACAGATCTGAAAACTGCAGTGAGTGTGCATTAAATGCTTTTACCCAGACGTGGTTACAATACAGGATAATTTTGTAGGGCAAGAGTAGGTACGGATTTAACCGATTTATTCGTAATACAAAAACGGTGTGTACGAATTCTCACAAATATTAATAATCGATTTATTTCGTTCAGAAAATAAACTTAATTCACAGGAGGATCGTTAAAAGGCATAATATTCAAAGAATTCGTCTTTAAAAACCAGCTCTATTTTAGTGCACTGTTAGATAAAAAAATAACGCATAATTTAAATAAGTTGCCGCAGCCGCAAGTGTTTCTGATTCTACGCGTCTATCTGTGTCAAAGCGCCAATGCAGAATGATCAGTGCAACAATATGCAAACAGCAACATTTGGGTTTGGCCCAACTGCTGGCCCAATACTTTGGCCCAACGCGGGCACAAGGTCGGTCTATAATAGTCCTTGTTGTAAAGGCTTTTTCATGCTTTTTATTTCTTATTCGCCTCGTGGCTTCTAACAACCCATATTGTCTCTTAGGGTGGGTTGCACTGCACCAAACCGTCTGTACCTAATCCTAACAAGCGGTGTTCGCTAAAATCTGATTGTATGGAAAGTTTGACAAGTTTTTATGGGATGACAGCTGCGGGCGCCATATTTGACGATGCCTGTGATCGTATGTTGATGCAACCGACCCCTTATAGTTTCAGATTTTACCGCATTGTCCCATTTGGATTATACAGCCTATTATTATTATTATTATTATTTTTTAATTTATTTATCAAAAAGTACATAACAGTTACAACCTTTTAGGCCGGGTTTTATAAAGATCCGTTAGACCAAATGTCAGATCAAATTTCAGTAACTCAGTACATTTTTTGACATAACAAACCGACATAAGGTCTAACGGATCTATATAAAACCGACCCTTAATTGCTCGCCAAACTGCCATAACAGTTTGTTGGCGAGATAACTATGGTTATTGATTACAATTCCCGTTTCACTTGAAATTCAGACGCACACGTATGCAGGTGTGTCCCTAAAATCTGTGTGGCAATTAAATATCTCCGCCGTAATATCAAGTTCCTAATGATTACATATTCACAAAGCAATTCGTCTCAACTATGACGTCAACCTGTCGTAACTTAACCTCAAGCGTAACGACTGTGCGTGATCTTTGAACGCAATGGACGTCTTTCCGCTGATGATCATGTTGCGTGATGAGCCCAGCTACCACGATAGGCTTTATTGGCATGCTTTTTACACCCCAATGACCCAAAATTTCATGCAAAAACAACACAACAAAAAAGGCACAACACAACGTGACAACAAAGTTAATAAACCTATCATGCATATGATTCTTCTAGCGTCGCAAGCGTCCATCCATACGCTACGCGATGTTCGCTTTCCATCAAGCAGGCCGTGTGCTTGTTTAGTCCGTCGTTATATGAAAGATAAGATATGTCAGAGTTAAGTATAAAACGGAAGAACGGTGAGATGAATTGTGATGACCGTCAAAACTCAAGTTACTTCAGAGTTGCGGGCGACATGTTTCGAAAATTGAAATTTTCGGCAGTTTTTCTTCAGGATGAGTGATCCCTGAGAGGAAACTTAGTAGTATTTGATGTGTTTCTTATGTTTATATATTTGACGACCAGTTTAGCCTAGTGGGTAGTGCACCTGCCTGTGAAGCTGACGGCCCTGGGTTCGAATCCCGGTCAGGGCAAATATTAGTGTTATGAGCATGAACATTTGTTTCTGAGTCTTGGATGTTTTCTATGGGTGCGCCAAAGTTCACATAAAATTGCTACTTCGATTATTGGAAGTCCGAAAATGTTTGTTATATAATTTTATATCATAATGATCATTACTTATAACTTGTCTTTGCGCATAAATATCGTAACACTGAATCATTCATGTTAATAATGTCAATCATAATAAATATCTGTAATACTAATGTTAATTTTCATTTATTTTTTAAATATAAGGATTTTAAATAATAAAATTTTAAATCATATTTATTTTTTAACAACGACAAATTAGTAATAAAAATTTATATAATATTTATTTTAAACTTTACCTGGTGTTATTTATAAACTGTCAGGTATCTTCCACACCACATTCAACTTGCTATCAAAATAGAAATACAGTCCCAGAGTCGGGATAGGTACGACGACGAGCGAAGCGAGGAGGAGTGTTAGGTGTCTTTTGTTCCTCAGAGCGGAAAAAGGAGCCCCGCTTAGCGGGGCTCCGTCGACTCCTTGGCGGGCCGAAATCACTTAATAAGCTAGGTACATGAAAAATAAAAAAGTTGCGGGGATAATCGACATAATAGATGATTTATTAACAATCAAATTTACATGTTGTAATTCAGCGCATACATTGACAGCCGATATAATCCAATACACCCATACTTTATATGTTATGCTTTCAAATACTTATACAATATAAGTTTATAATTATTAAGTTTATTATAAAAATCGTTATGAGTTGTGATGAATAGTTGGAAATGACATTATGTTGTTAAAAAATCTGCCTAAATATAATTATGAGTAATGATGTTGGTAATACAAATGTATATACAACAAATTTGTAGGCAAAAAAATTATGACAAATGATTACTATGATCAAAAAGCGTTATTATGAAAAATAATATGACAAGTAATGTTATGTGAGCCAATATGGACCCGTTTTCTATGTATTTAAGTATTTATATCTATTAAATATATCGTCGTCTAGTACCCATAACACAAGCCTTCTTGAGCTTACTGTGGGGCTAGTTCGATTTGTGTAAGATTGTCCTCTAATATTTATTTATATTTATTTATTTATTTATATATATATCCCCCGGCGAACCCGTGACGTACACTGCCGATCTCCGCGCCGCGCGCCGCATAGCTCGTGAACCATGGTTCACGAAAGTTGAAATTCAAGCGGTGAGATGAATCGGGATAGTTTGTGAACGTAGCTGATGTAACCCCAGAGAAATTAGGCGAGATTATACAGTTCAAATACGGGGTATAGACGACAGGTGGCGAATTACTGTAGTTACAGTTCTTATTGCTCTTTGACTTGGAGGAGCTAAGGTCGAGTTTTATACAGGTACGTTAGACTTAATTTTAGATCAAATTGGTAGCTCAGTGTGCGTGCAGTGTTTTTTTAGCATAACTTACGGTCAGGATTGATGGATCTTAAGACCAAGCCTAATAACTTGTTTACACAGCGAAGTGCAAGTACGAAGTTCATACATCTGCTACCTACTTGCCACTTCGCAATGTGCAAACAAGCCATAAGACGGAGCGATATTTTTCTACGCTAATACGAATACTTGTTACTTACTATTAAAACTATTATTAAAAGGGCACTTATTTTTGGACCTTATTCCATGGAAATAAGGTCCAAAAATATATATATAATTATGACTTCAACGACCTACATTTTATGCTCAAATGGCTGGTTTAGTTCATAAATTATACCTATAGGTACGTGCCCAAAGGTTCAAGAAAATCTGAGCCTTTACGATAAAGTCGTGTGCACATATTTTGATCTCTTTGCCCGTACACATATTTTCGTACTCGACTGTACCTGTAAGAGTATAAAACTTGTTCAGTTCATACAAAGCTACATTTATACGTTTTCAAAGAGAAAAAGAGTTATGAACGGTATATGGTTCCAAAGTGAAGCAATTACCTGTTTCCCGACCTTTATCTTATAAGGTTACCATTGTTTTAATTAGGAACACAATTTGGCTGGCTTCATTCACTGTTGTTCTCATAAGCAGAAACAACATTGTTGTGCCATTATTTGACGGATAATATCCAGCCTTTTCAGTGTAAAAAAGGCATTTTATGAAAACGTGACACGGTAATTTTTTACAGAATCTAGACACGCGGCAGTAAAGCCGAGTTCGTGGAATAAAAAGGGCAATCAGACAGAAAAAAACCCCTAACGTTGTCGCTCAAGTAATACCTATCGATAACTGCGATAGAGATGATGATTTTACGTATTTTTTGAAAAAATGATTTACAAGAGTCCAGTTGACGAATGCCACATAAAGATCTAATACATCTTTTTTGGGCTTTAAATGCCATTTTTCTTTCGAGACTGAGTTTGCCCAGAAAATAATACCGTACCATAGAGTCAACGTAACATAAGCGTGGTAGGCTGTTAAAATCACCGACTCATTTACAACTTTTCTTAGATTGTATAGGGCGTATGAGAATTGATTTAGTTTCTTACATATATTATCACTTTGAGTTCGCCATGTCAGCTTATTATCTACACTTGATCCTAAAAATTTTGTAACATCAGTTTTTCAATATGTTGTCCCTTATATGTTATATTTAAATTGTGAAATTTGTTTAGTCTTTGTTAAAAATACATGATCTTAGTCTTGGCCAAATTGATTTTTAAATTATTTGCAGTCAGCCAGTCAATTACAGTTTCTAATGTCAAGGTTATGTCATTTTCATAGGATTCTATATTTTTACAAGCAAAAAGTATGGTACTATCGTCGGCAAAAAGAACTGTAGAGTACTCGGTTACTTTTGGTAGGTCATTTATATAGATAATAAATAATAATGGGCCTATAACGCTTCCTTGAGGTACACCATAGTGAATTCGTCTGATTTTTGAGGAATAAGTACCATCAGTTTTTGTTCTCATGCATATTCTATTTATTTGCGTTAATTGCTTACGGTTACTTAAATACGACTGAATTAAACCGTGAATACTACCCCTAACATCATATTTATATAACTTGTCTAAAAGTATGTGATGATTAACAAAATCGAACGCCCTAGACATATCCATATAAAGTGCTGCAACTGGAACTTTTTGATCAAGATTTGTTAGAATTATACGCATCAAATTAAAAATTGCCATGTTAATAGTTTTACCTTTGCGAAATCCCATCTATTCTTGAGCAAAAAGGTTATTTTTCTCAAAGTAATTATAAATACAATTATGAATAACCTTTTCTATAACTTTTGAAATAACGGGGATCAGTTCCACAGGTTTGTAGCTCGCCATGTCTTCCCTGTCACCTTTTTTAAACAGCGGTTTCACGATACCTATTTTCAACCTCTCTGGAAATTCACCTTTTTCGATACATAGATTTGTTCTATAGCTAATCACTGGTGAAATAATATGAGAAACTGATTTCACAACTTTTGTACTAATACCATCGTAGCCGGTACTGTAGCTATTTTGAAGGAGTCAATTATTTTTTAATGTCACTTGGATTTGTCGGTCTCATAAAAATAGAATTAGGTAAATTACATGTCATTGTCTTCATATGTCTAGGATTTTTTTTGATTTAGTACATTTTGTTTTGGGTTCAAATGCGTCAAATCAATGAAATATCGATTAAATTCCTGGGAAATCATTTTAGGGCATGTTACACATTTCCCATCCAATAATATTTGTGGGATATCTGTGGGTGGTTTCAATTTATGCTTATTTATGATTTTCCATGATGCCTTTGTCTTATTTCTTGAATTTTTTATTATATAGTCGTTTTGTGCTTTCTGGATCAGTTTTATAACTTTTTTAAACGCTTAGAGTAATTTAGGAAAGTTACTTTATCACTAAGTTTATCACATTTCGAATGTCTATATTTCCACAGCAAATCGCGTTTCCGCTTACAACACTTCTTTATACCTTTGGTGATCCATGGATATGGAGAAATTTTATATTTTTTAATTGGAAAGCATAAATTGTATAGTAACTCAAACTGGTCAGCAAAGCAATTATAGGCCTCATTGGAGTTATTCGCCATGTAGACATCGTTGAAGTTTAGCTCTATCAAGCGCTCTCTAAATTTATTTATGTTATCTTGGCCTAAGTCTCTCCGTTTTATATAGCAATATGCTAATACACATGTTTCTCTGACCGGGCACTTCAAAACCTGAGCTGAGTGGTCAGAAAGGGCAAAGTCAATTACTTCAGCGGTGGTGCCTCGTACATTGTGAATGATATTATCTATACAGGTATTGCTTGACAGCCTAGTAGCCTCGGTTATTGCCAATCTTAAATTATAACTGGCAACTAAATTTTTAAACTTATTCGATTGTGGCGTTCGACTGAGCACATCTATATTAAAATCACCACGAATTATTATTTTTTTCTCTTATAACATATTTTGTTTAACATTCGTATTCAATTTCTCAAAAAATATGTCAATGCTATGGCTATTGTTTTTGGGTATTCTATATATACTAATAATAATCATTTTGTGATCTATCAACTCCAATCCTATGTATTCAATAACATTCGGTATGGCAACACTATTAATTTCATCTATTTTCTGATATTTGTGATTATTTCTTACTAGAATACAAGATCCACCGTTTCTGTTATTTCTGGAATAAAAAGATGCTAGCTTAAAATTAGGGATGGCCAAATGAGATTCGTCGCCAATCTGCATGTTGTGCTCTGTGGCACAAATCACATCAATTTTTTTGCCCAGATCCTCTAATTCCTATAGGTGTACACTAAACAAATCAGACTTATTTATTATGCCATTTATATTTTGGTGCAGTATATTCAATTCAATTCAATCATTTATTTATAAAATTTTACATTTTACACGTCAAATAAATATATGTGATTACATTTAGTGAAACATTCATTAGGTACATTATAATAATACAGGTTAAAGGTTATAGTGCAAGGCTGGGCAAGCGAACCGATTTCATTTTGAAATTTGAAACCTACTTAGCGCAGGTGTTAGCTCTCGAAAAACTATTAATATGTTTGTACATTAAGGGATCATTTTTAACAATATTTAGCCGTTGATCAGTCGACGGTTGTGATTGGGTGGACATAAAAAATTTAGCCCATTGTAAAATGCTTTATTTACACTTATGACAACCTTGTTCAAGCAGTGAGCTAATTTGTATTTATACCTCTGTAATTTAATTGATGGCCCTTCGAATAAAAGTCACCAATACCAAAATAGACACTATTAGGTTCTTGAAGCCAAACATGAGACAAATGTGCAAGCTTTCTATGTATCATTGAGTTAAATTTGTTCACATAAGTGTTCTGAAGATTATATTCAGCATACTTATTCATGCTATAAGGAATGTCACAAATAATTACATTTGTATGAGAACAATATTTTATAGTGTTTTCTAAATCCTATATAATTTGATTT
This sequence comes from Epiblema foenella, assembly GCA_963556455.1. NCBI lineage: Eukaryota > Metazoa > Arthropoda > Insecta > Lepidoptera > Tortricidae > Epiblema > Epiblema foenella. Next base: position 6,314,246 of record OY747110.1, read on the forward strand.
AACGGGGTAATTAAATAAATTAGATTAGATTTTATTATTTTCATGTTGACGTGTTATAGATATAGCTCAAAATATTTTATTATGATTAGTGTACTTACTTTATTACCTTTTATCTTGACGCTTAGAGACCTTATACATCTCTAACAAATCTCGATTGTTATTAGTTTCTTAGTCTTATTTTTGACATGTAACACTACATTTAATTAATGATACTTTGATTATTGTATTATTTTTATTTGATGTACCTAGATAGATTTTGACTTGTAAAAGTGCCCTTGAGGCCTATTTGCAGAATAAATGTTTTGATTTTGATTTTGATTTTGAATATTATAGTCGCTCCCACCACACATAATTACTAGAGTCTGGCTAATGAAAGATGAGACTGGAAAAGAGCGGCAATTTTAAAAAATCCACGTGATGCTACACTTTGTATAATGTGACAAAACAATAATGACACTTGGGCAACAAAATAAAACGTTTGCACTAAATAGTTCATTACCTACATACTATGCGATAACATTACCAAAAAGTATTCTAATATTTAAATATTCTGAGTCTGTAATGGAAGTAGCAATTCATGAGGAATAATGTACTATGATCCGATTTGCTGTATCCTGTTTCTGATCCGTAAAGAATCAAGTAATGTTTGTCTCCATTGACACGGAAATTAAGCGACGTTTGACACATTTGACGTAGATATTATAGTTGCCATTTAAAAAGTTTGAAATAAATCTCGGTCTCATCTTTCATTAGCCAGACTCTAAACAGTCACTTTTTTTGAAATTTACAACTTCCTCTTGTATGTTTTGAAGGACACGTTGGGTGGTGCCGTATTGAATAATATCGGCCGTCATATCGTATTCGCCTTTCCTGATTTTAGACAGAGGTAGTAAAAGGTTTTCTCCATGGAAATCTGATATAAGCAATAGCCTCGGTTTGTTAATTAGGCGGTTGGTTCATGGTAGTTTCTATCGCTGTTAATTGGGTTTCTCCATGTAGGACGGGTTTTTGTGACGAGTTTAAAGAGCTCTTTTTAGAATGCTGCGTTCCCAAAATGCTGGCAGCAATGCGGCCAGCATTTTGGGAACGTTACCTACTGGCAGCGGTTTGTTAGATTAGAGTTTTTGATAGGTATATTTAGGTCCATTTTAGGTTAGTTTTAGTTTTATTTTAATTTCTTTGTTTATTTGTAATAACTTGTTTTGTTGTCGTTCAACAAAAAGTGTAGGAAAACATCGCAAAGAAGGTTATGTTTGAAAAATAAAAGTATAGAAAGTATTTCCTAATAATTTAACAAAACTCATCCCGTCCCAAATCGGTGAATATTTTCGTAGATAGGAAACTTTTAAATCGTTTTTTTAGGGTTTCGTAGCCAACACGAGGTGGAATGCTGATAGCGAATCGATCTACAAGGCAGAGCCGGGTCAGATAATGTTGTTAGTTGTGCCAATACAAAAACAGCAAATATAACTTGCGAACTTTTGAATCCGCATAATATAACAAGTGGACAACTGCGGAACCCTTCATTGCACGTGGCCTGAGACGTATTTGAGCGGTATTTTTAGATTAAAGTTTATACGATAATTTTCTCCCACATTAAGAAATGTGCGAGAAAATTACCGTATAATTCTCTAGGATATCAGAGTATCATATCACTTATTTCACTTATTGCGTTACGAAAACAATACGCTGCGTATATTAATCCCCGATTCAAGATTGTATTCATTAAAATCGTATGACGATCGTATGCATTATCATGATTTATCTAATCTGAAAAAAAAGAAAAAATAATGTTGGTTCGAAGTTAAACTTAGTAAAACGAGGGATTTAGCTGAGAGATTTAATATTAGGGCCTTCTATTGGGTTTTGTATCGCGTTTATAATTCGCCCCTCAGCCTTCATTTTATGTTCCTTCTCAATTCCACAATGTACATAAGAACAATACTCTGTTTTTCGGACCAGCGAGCGCCACCCCTACGCTGCCACTAGGCTAGCTAGACCACTAAGTCATCATAGTGAATCTTCGCCTCGCATTCTCAGCCGCTACTACGGTAGCGACCCTATTGTATTCTCATCTAAGACTGATAATTTGTTTACAAAAAAGAGTAGGGTTTGCAAAATTGACAATATCTTTTATTGATAAAATCTTGACCCAAAGACGCATGTGTGCAAAGGTGGTCTCAATCTGACACTAATCGCGTAACCGGAGTAACGACCCTGCTTTATGTTACTCACACACAATTACGATTGCGCGAGACACATAGGCTCAGAAGAGAATCTTCCTTTCAAATATTTCGACCTATACAACCTCGCCTGCCAGATTTGCTACTATCAATCCTATATTGTGGCACATTGTCCTATTGTGTGACCAGATCCTGAGAAACGATGCAAGATACCACAGAATAGATAATACGCACGGTGAGACATGGACGAACTGTGCTGGAATACCAATTCGTTGGGCATATTCACAAAGCATTTAATAAGTTATGAGCTTGTTTGTATGGTTTGACCGATAGACTTAGGCTCGGTTTTATAAAGATCCGTTAGACCTTATGTCGGTTTATTATGTCAAAAAATGTACTTAGTTACTGAAATTTGATCTGACATCTGGTTTAACGGATCTTTATAAAACCCGGCCTTAATAACTGTAGTGAAAGTGTAGAATAAAGGTAGCTAAGTCGACTGCTGATGACGGGATATTTCAATCTTTAATAATGTGAAGGCAACTGACCCCCTCTAATACGCGTGAGTTTGCAAGTGGGCGAAACGCAGCTTACGTACGAACGTGCAAGTGCCACAGAGAGGGAAAACTTCGTATGCGGTTCGCGGTAGGCCTTCGGGATACTTGAAGAGATGCGCTCTCATCGTGAACAGCCTAGATGAGGTTAGTGTTACGTTGGCGAGGTTCTCTGAGGCATGCAATATGTGTACAATCGATTTTTGAAATACTTGCACGGACCAAGTGATAATAAATATGTGAACACGACTATTGTTAAGGGCATAAAGTTGTTAAAATATGTTCGATCCTCTGGAAACGTAGCTACAGTAACCAGTCGTCTACCGGTCCCTGGGATTACCAGGCTCATTACAAAAGAATGCTATTGTTTATTTTTTTCGCTTAGAGACCACGGCTTAATAAACAGGGTATCCCTAAACCCAACACCAAACTGAAGAGGGGTGATAGAACAGCTTCTAAGGTTTAAATTAAGCGAATTTGACCTTAGTTTTGAAAATATCGGCATTTTTTAAATAACACACAAGTTTATAAACTGTTCTATCACCCCTCTTCATTTTGGCGTTGGTTTTACGGTCACATATTGTATGTTTCGTTACTGTTAAATATATACATAGGTATGTACCCTATGCAACATAGCGCCACTGTCCACGATGAGTGATTTAGCGTGGGTTTTCCTGTAGTTCGTCAAATTTACTCCTGTGGTGCGTCAAATTACATAATTTAACGTGGAGTGGTAAAGAGCATATCCTTGTTACTACCTAAAGGTCAAGTATTAGTATTATATGAAGCATCATTACTCAGGTTATATGCTCTTAGTAAACATATTTTCATGCTTATGTTTTTGGGTCAAAATATGGATGTAATAGGGATGTTGACGTCAAAAAAGAAAATCAATAAGTTCGAAATTTTTCGAAAAAACATCAAATAGCTAAAATAGTACCTAACTCAAAAGAATAGATAATTACATGATTATAAGTATTCAAAGTATTAAGAGGGGGACATGTTTATCCCTTTTTCGCAAAACGCATCGTTGTACTGGAACGATCGTCATTTACTATGGCGCGTCAGTCCGACCCAGGTCGGGCCTAGCTGAGTTTCTTGCTGGACTCTTCTCAGCTAGGCTAGGTTTAGTGAACCAGCGACAAAACTCCCTGTAGCTGGTTCGGACTGACCCCACCCGTTGTGCGGCGGTACCGGGACGAATAGGGACTATGTGTCAGTATTGTTGCGATCGCGCGGTGGACGTCTTCGCCGGCGGGAATGCCTAAGCGCACGCGTTGTCTCTGAGTTGGACACCGTAAGCGCAGCGATCCATCTTTCGATGGACGTTGTGATTACGTCGTCCGGATCCGTGAGTGTGTGCCTAAGACGCTGGACCGTGCGGCCCCTAATCAGTGATCACCGAGTTACGACAGAGGGAGGAGGGATGGGAACGTAATCGACAGCCTTCCCAACTAACGGATTCCTATGATGGGGAACGTTGTCAAAATAACGTCTGGCAGTCTGCTTAAAGAAACCGTATATGGTGCTAATACCTACTTACGTCTGCATACCCTCGATAGGCTAATAGCTGATGATGACGATTGCCATACCTGACGCAGCATATTATTGTATCATGTCTGATGTCGACCTCCTAATCAGTTAAATTATGGTTTTTGCAAAATTTCGGCCTGTTTTCCTTCATTCGAAATAGCGGTAAAAATACACTATTCGTGGCGTTGCTCTCCGGATCTACGCTAAGTATTCTATGTAATTCTAAAACATCATAACGGCATTATACCCCTTAGTGACATACAATGTTTCTACGCATTGTGCACATATCAGTTAGTCGGATTTCCTTTTAGACGTAGATTTTCATCTTTTCAAGGTTTCCGCTACTACTTGTCTAACTTACTCCTGTCGGGCTAAGATGATCGCTTATATGTCCCTTACTGTCAAGTATGTAAGTTCAAGAGGGACGAATGCTATATGTCCGACATATAAGCGATCATCTTAGCCCCTCTGATAGAGGTAGGGTAATGTTTGTCATGAGAATCTTTAAGAGTATTTTTTTACTATCTATTGTACCTAGTTTGATAGAAGAGTGGTGGTCGACCACCGACAAGAGCGAACCTGTTAATTTTGGATGATGATAGATTGTTGTTTATTGATACCAAAATAATGACATAAATCTAAACCCGTAGTCTATCAGTCCCTGGGATCCCAGGGCTCATTACAAAAGATTGCTATTGTTTTTTTTTTCGCCGGAAGACGACGGCTTAATACAAACACACTCCGTCTATTATACAAGTTGTAACTTAAATGAAATAAGTGAACTTTATTTTGCGAGTAGGTCGCAATGGCACTTTTACAAGTCAAAAATAACTAGCGTTTCTCAAAATACCACTGCCGAGAAGTACTCGTAACGCCGAAAGAAACTCAACAGTTTATCATTTTCTCCCAAAATATGCTTTTTACAATGATAAATATTTAACCTAAGTACTTAAGTAAATTTGAGTCGTAAACAACAAAAAATAAAAAAAACACCGGTCAAGTGCGAGTCTGACTCGCGCACCGAGGGTTCGGGTACCAACCACAAATGTGTACCGGTTCCAACCACAACAACATGGTGTAGAAATTGAACATCGTGGTCACCATGGTTACCGTCACAGCCCATCCTGCGTCAGAGAGCATCAAAATAAAATGTTTATACTTACAGAATAAAAATCAAGGGCTCTTTTACAAATCATACAGCGGTTATACAGCATAACATTTTGTCATGAAAATATCTAGTGGTCATTTTCCTAATATTCAATTTACTCCTGGTGGTAATGAACAAAAAACTGACAGACTAATACCTGGGCACACACGTAACGGGAGATTAAACATTTTCCGTGACGTGTGTGCCTAGGTATTAGTATTAGTTATCTGTATTTTTGGATTTGGAAACAGATAAGTCGTTACCATATTTCGCATCATATCAATAGTAAGGGCCATGGATGGATATAAGCATTTCTTGCTTTTTCTCTCCCGACTTAGTGTCTACGTAAACCACTTTAGTTTAGGGTGTGGCATTGATGGATGGATCCCGTAAAATGTATACACATAATGCTTAACTACAAGTAATTTAGGAACTCCTTTTCAAAGATTCTTTTGTCTATAAATCATCTTAAGGATATAATAAGATCCGACATTTTTGCCATTTGTAATTCTCTCTTTGCTATCTAACAAAGGAAATATTTAACAAGCATGCACCTAATAAAAAAGGGTAGACAACTAGGCACTGGGAAAAGGCATATTTTATCATAGAAATCTGAAATAGAAGAAGGTATTATTTATAATATTAGGTTTATAACTTGTTTTTAGGGTTCCGTAGCCAAAATGGCGAAAACGGAACCCTTGTATAGTTTCGTCATGTCTGTACGTCCGTCCGTATGTCACAGCCGATTTACTCGGAGACTGTATGAACACTACAATTATGAAATTTGGTAGGAAGGTGTATTCTATGAAGCGCTACATAAGTGATATGAAATTACAAAAAAAAAATTAGTGGGGCACTCCTTACATGTAACCGGTGGATGAAAAAAAATATTCAACACACAATCGCACATAGTCGTGTGGGGTATCCATGGATAGGCATTTAAAAATGATATGGAGGTTTCTAACAAACTTTTACATTTATTTAACCGTTGGTGGGATATTAGCTGTCAAAGTCATAAATAGTGTGACCCCCCACCCCTCTAATTTCCCAAGTATGAAGTTTAAAATTCTGAAAATATTGAAGTGGTGTGCATTAATAAATATTTTCAACGCTTTTTTGTTTGAACAAGACTTTTTTTATGATTTTTAAGTTTTCGCTAAAAAACTTACCCAAAAAAAGGTCATAAGTGCCGCGAGTTCCCTATGAAGATACGACTTTTTTAGGTTCAATGTATTGGATAGTGGTTTTAAAATAATGTGGACTAGTAGGTGTTGGTACGGAACCCTTCATTGTGCGTGATCCGACACGCGCTTGACCGTTTTTTTATTAAGTAATATATTTAGTTAATAGGTACTTATAATGTTTTAACCTAAATTTGAAAAGCCCTTGGTCGACTTAGTTAAGAACTAAAGGTATTAGAAGTCACTTGGCCGGTTTTTGTTTATTTTATTGCATAGGTATATAATATATTTTCTTTATAGGTACTTATAATGTTTTAACCTAAATTTAAAAAAGCATTTGGTTAACTTAATTCAGAACTATAGTATTAGAAGTCATAATAAAGAAGATGTAAGTATTCTAGTTTTATGAGTCACTCGGAGGAGGTACATAAATGATTGTCATTTATTGAAGGAGCCGTGGGCGGACTTTATTTAATTCCTTATTTTAGTATCTTGGACACTGGCCAACTTGTCCACATTGCGAACGGGTCAAAGATTATGGAACGTCACGTTACTGCCTACGCTAGTGGCTCTATGAACTGTAGATAAATTTCGCAATAAAATAGACGAATAAATATTTTAGAAGATAGATAGATAATAAATAGAAATCAGAAATCAGAAATATTTATTCGTGCAAAACACAAAAAAAAACAAGAAAATAAATAAAAACAGAAGAACAAGGTACTGCACGAAATGGTTCTGTCTCAGCGTAGTGCTGGCGCGATTACCAGCGCTGATCTTCCGACAGAACCATTAAGTGATTTCCCAGAAGGTAACACAAATAAATAGAGGAGCGGTCGTGGCCGAACGGCGCCCGCGTACCGCGTGCGGTGTGCGAGGTTAAGCAACGTCGGCACAGGCCAGTTATTGGATGGGTGACCGGTTTGAGTGGTTATTAACAGAGCGCTCCCGTGCTTTGGAAGGCACGTTAAGCCGTTAATCCCGGCTGCTGTCTATGATAGCAGTCGTTAAGCCAAGTTAGAAGCCTTCGGGCGGCTTGAGAACTAACAGTCAAGTTGCCCACTCACTTGACAAGCTTAATTCCAATAAGCTCTGGTTTCCCCTCGTGTTAGAATGTCAGATGGTAGTGGCTTCCGTTAAAACTAGTGCTTATGTGGTGGTAAGGGCGTCACTTTTGTCAACTGTCAAATCTGACATGTCCTGCATCGCGCTATCGAAGTTTCTAAAATCAGTTGCATAAATATAACTTCCAACCAACTCTCATTGGACTTCGGTCCCTGAGAGATCTCTCTATTGTCGTTTCTTCCTGTGTCTCCTATCTATTGTATATATGTATATAATATGTAGATACCCTTTCCTGTGTATATCCATCCTTGTATATTATCCTTTATAGGAGCACATTACTTATCCACACCTATGCCAAATCTAGGGATTAAGTAGCGGACCTTGGGCATCTTTCAGGATGATGATGACATATGTACATACATACATATATAAACTCATGCTTATATTCACAAGAAGTGGTATTTTTGATATTCTTTGACGAACTTTAGGAATGCGAAGTAAGTAGATACTTAGTTTATGTACACAAGCTTTCATTCAAGCGGGGATGACTCATCTACGGTTCCAGTCTAGTAAACATCAAGTATTTCCATAAATATCTAGACGATTTGTATACAATGGTTTTATCTACCAAGCAGTAATATGGAGTCATGAAAATCCTACAATCATGTATTTAGAAACTTATTTTTATGGTTGAGTACTTAACAGTTACTCACATAAACTCACGTCTGTATATCCAAAAGCGGTAAGCAGAGAACATGAAATTTAATTCCATTGCCATATTTATTGCGCACATCTATAACTCCCTGACAAAATTTGTTGAATTGAGAGGTTGCACCTGCCTACAGGCAAGAAAGAAAATTCAGGCCCTGCTGTTATCCTGGAACTATTAGCAATCCGAATCGATAATTAATACAATAGCATAACATACATTCACAGACATACACTCACACACTTACACACACTCACACCTATACACAAGTCACACACACCATTGCATGCTTCAAGTTCATTATATATTTGTATTAGTTTATTTTACTTTGTGTTGCCTTCATTTCTAGCCGCATGGACTGTTACTCTGTATCGGTTTTGGTTTCCACGGGACAGGCCTAGCCTAGTGTGGGACCGTTGCTATTTTGTTTTTGAATGCCTGTAGATGTAATAAAAATATTTCATTTCATTTCATTTATAAGAGAGGTAGGGCACAGCAAAATATAATCATGCTCGAATGTGGAGCAGCCCTACTGGGGAAGTACCTCCACCTTGCAGAAGACCACTGCCATAATGACATTATCTACTATATAAGTAGGTAGTGTTGTGTTCCTGGAGGTGAGCAAGGTTGGCAGAGCTCCCGAGGATGCATTGTGTTGAGAGCGAGGGACCTAAATTTGTCCCTTCTACTGTCAACACAGTGAATTCTCAAATTTCATAAAGGGTCGGCAACGCGTACGTGACTCCTTTGGAGTTGCGGGAGTCTATAGGCTGCGGTGGCCGCTTACCATCAGGTGGACCGTACGCATGATTGCCACCGGCGTTGTATAAAAAAATTAGCAATTGTAGATTTAAAGATGGAGAAAATGTGATATTACAGTGATGGGTTGCTAGCCCATCGCACACTACAACCCGGTTCCTACAGTCGAGTCCGTACTTAAAACGGAAAAAACGGAACCCTAATGGATCATTTTGTTGTCAGTCTGTCTATCTGTCTGTCTGACAATCCCTTTATCTCGGGAACGAATTGTCGAGTTGAAATTAAAACCATACACTCAGGTCAACATACTACAGTCCCTTGAAGCTGTGAAACAAATCAAACTTGTAATGTACCTAACGTAAAAAAAGGTACGGCCGTTTATGCCGCAAAAAACATATATTTCGGCACTCAAGGGAATCAAAATGTATAGGGTACTTTCCTTTGACCTAGAAATATGAAATTTCGTAAGTAATATCGTCTTATACTACAAGACAGCGAAAAATCTGAAAACAATACATATGTAAAATCATAAAAATATAGCCTTTATTCAAAGTACGTAATCAACACCTACAAAGTACGGAACCATTGGTGGGCGAGTCCGAATCGCGCTGATTTTTTTTTATCAGGTACTTCAATTTGGAGGTCACGGATTCGAATCAGGGTCGTACCATTGAGTTTTTCAAAAAACTTATATAGGTACGCAATATAAAGCGTGTCACACACTAAGCAGATACGATAAGATATCTGTATCTGAACGCATATCTGTCAATATCGCTCCCTATACAATTCAATGAGCTAACACACACAGCGCAGATAACTTATATTTTATCGTGAAGTATCTATGGGACATATATCGAAAGATAGCAAAGATATTATCTGCGTATATAAATTGATTTGCGTATAATATCTGCCGATATAAATATGGTATAGTATTTTATCTGCAGATAGATACAGGTTACAGGTTGATGTTAGACTGAATGTATCGTCTCGTATATTATCTTATCTGCGTAGTGTGCCCAAGTAGCAATTGTGAATTATCTCTAAATCTTTAGTATCTCTAAAGTGTTTTAAGTTTGACTTACTTAGGATGAATGACTGTAATCAGTCCGAAGTTTTCTTTAGCTGAGATAAGAAGGATTTTGTAAAATCGATAGTAACTTAAAATCAATTAGGTTTTAAAAAAATGCTTTAACAGTAAGATTCGTATTCCCAAAACCTACTACAGTATTCCCAAGATGATTTTGCCTTAAGTATGTCAACCCCACATGCGTAAGAACTCTTATTTTACTAAACTTAGTTTATTTTAAATCACACTTAAAACGCATATGAATTAACTGAAACGAGTTCAGTACTACTTAAGCATATCTTAATTATCTGTAATGTGTCTTAAGTTTGCTTTAATTAGGATATGGATTAAGTAAAATCAATTTTGACTTAAAATCATAATAGTTTTAAAAAACCGTTTCTAGAGTAAGTTCCGTATTCACAAATCAAAGTAAAGTATTCCCAAGATAATTTAGCCTAAAATATGTCTTCCATATAAACGTAAAAAATCAAATGTTACTACAATAAGTTTATTTGAAGTCGCACTTAAAACTCATTTTAATTACCTTAAGTACCACTTGAGTATATCTGAAATGTGTCTTACTTAAGTTTGCTTTAATTAGGATATGGATTAAGTAAAATCAATTTTGACTTAAAATCAAAAGAGTTTTAAAAAACCGTTTCTAGAGTAAGTTCCGTATTCACAAATCAAAGTAAAGTATTCCCAAGATAATTTTGCCTAAAATATGTCTACCATATAAACGTAAAAAATCAAATGTTACTACAATAAGTTTATTTGAAGTCGCACTTAAAACTCATTTTAATTACCTTAAGTACCACTTGAGTATATCTGAAATGTGTCTTAAGTTTGCTTTAATTAGGATATGGATTAAGTAAAATCAATTTGACTTAAAATCAAAATTGTTTTAAAAAACTGTTTCTAGAGTAAGTTCCGTATTCACAAATCAAAGTAAAGTATTCCCAAGATAATTTTGCCTAAAATATGTCTACCATATAAACGTCAAAAATCAAATGTTACTACAATAAGTTTATTTGAAGTCGCACTCAAAACTCATTTTAATTACCTTAAGTACTACTTGAGTATATCTGAAATGTGTCTTAAGTTTGCTTTAAGTAGGATAAGGATTCAGTAAAATCAACTTTAACTTAAAATCAAATTAGTTATTAAAAACCGCTTCTATAAGCAAGTTTCGTATTCACAAATCGAAGCACAAGATAACTTTTCCAAAGTAAGTCTACCACACATCCAAATTCAAAATCCAATTTCACTTAAATTAGTATATTTGAATTCGTACTTAAAACTCTTTTATTTAATTTAGGCATATTCAGTACCACTTAAGCAAATCTTATGTTTCTGTATTTTGTCTTAAGTTTGCTCTTACTAGGGAAAAGTTTTGTACAAACTTTAACTTAAAATCAAATCAGTTTTAACAAATTCCTTCTAGAGTAGCATTTGTATCCACAAATCCAAATAAAGTATTCCCAAGATGACTTTACCTCAAGTAAGTCTACCACAAATACGTAAAAATCCTATTTCACTTAAATTAGTTTATTTGAAATCGTATTTAGAACTCTTTTACTTAATTTAAGCATGTTCAGTACTACTTAAGCAAATCTTATGCTTCTGTATTTTATCTTAAGTTTACTTTATGGAACTAGAATTAGGGTTTTATAAATCAACTTTAACTGAAAATCAAAACAGTTTTCAAAAACCGCCTCTTCAGTAAGTTTCGTATTAACGAATCCAAGTTAATTATTTCCAAGAGAATTTTGTCTGAAGTGTACCTAGAAGAAATACATAAAAATCCTATTTTACTAAAGTGAGTATAATTTAAATCATACATAAGACTCGTTTGAAGTAACTAGAGCCTATTCAGTATTAGTTAAGTCACAAAAAAAAGTGAATCGTTTATAGATAAACTTTAGTAAATCGTAATACTTTGTGCTGTAGATTATCTTTCGGAAGTAAAATAAATCATTTTAGTGCTTCAAGACGTCAGTTTTAAGCTAAAAAAGACTTAAAGGGATGGTGTTACGCTAAAAGTTATCACAATGGATAAAGTTATTAAAATAAAGAGATCCGGTGGATTTAGAAGACGAGTGGAAAAATATAAAAAAAATATTGTCTCCATCAACAAACCAGACTCCACCCAAATGAGCCAGTCTGCTGAAAATGAGATTAATCAAGATGTTCAAATGCCGTCATCTTCACACCAGACCCCGGTTTTGACTGATGCTACTTTGAATACCAGAACAAACTTAGATCAAATTATAGAAACAGAAGATACTGACTCCGAATCCGATTTAGAAATAAAATCGGCAGCTGATCGCTATATTAATGATTTCAATTTTAGAGAGGAACTGAGACAGTGGTCCGTTAGACATAATATACCGCATACCTCAATAAATTCTTTGTTGCAAATCATTAATAAACGTGAGCCACATCTAGTGCCGAAGGATGCCAGAACACTCCTCGACACAGCAAAATCAGTCGAAATAAAGGCATGTGGCAGTGGAGAATACTGGCATAATGGCCTCAAAAGAAATATTTTGCAATATTTAGAAAATATTGAAGAAAACATTACCATAAATTTGAATGTGAACATAGACGGTTTACCCACATACAAATCTTCGAAAGTGGAATTTTGGCCAATACTGTGCAATATTCATGATATGCCCACTGTGCCGGTCATGGTTATCGGAATTTATTGTGGTAAGGGTAAGCCAGATCCTAAGGCCTTTTTGGAGACATTCGTGACCGAGTTGAAAGAGATTTTGCAAAATGGCATCGAAATTAACAATCACATCATAAAAGTGAATCTGAGATGTTTTATATGTGATTCACCTGCGCGGGCTTTCATAAAAAGTATGTATCCATACACACCCTACTTGTAATAACTAACAAATTTATTGTACATTTAAATATATCTGTAAATATTTATGTAGTAGGTATATAAACTTAATAAATCACACTAATATTATAAAGGCGAATGTTTGTGAATGTGTCTCTGTTGAATGTTTGTTACTTTTGTATGGGATTTTGACATTTTGTGTCCTGAATCCTGCCATGTGGGGTATCTAACGAAAGGGCTTCATGAGCTGGCTCCAAATATATACTGAATGATTACATTACTGCTACTTATTTGGAAAAAATCCGAGACACATTATTCAAACATACCAAGTTTGGGCTCTTGCAGGTAGGAGACGGCTGACTTAATATTTATGAAACATACGCCAAATAACCCGTAATATACTCGTTTCTAACACAAAGGGAGTAATTCCGGAAATTTTTAAATTTAGAATTAACTCGCCTCCTTTTTTGGTTTTTGCTATCGTACTACGGGTCAAATTGATTCTTATGGCCTAAAGATCAATCGTTCCGATTTTCATACCTTTAGGACAATTTGCAACATTTTACTGAATTTCGGGGCGTACCGCTAGCACTAAAGGTGGAAACGCTTACAATACAAATGGTTAGCGTGCTGTGTATGGAAAAATAACTTTGCCATTTTAACCATGATAATTTGCGTTTAAGTTCATGGTTGCAATGCAATACAATTATTGTTTTCTTGAATTATGAGGTTTTGGCAAAAAATTCATATTTGCTTTAGGATAAAAAAAAACCGGCCAAGTGCGCGTCGGTTCCGTACCATTATCTATACAAACGGCAAAAAATCTGGTTTGTTGTATGGGAACCCCTTAAATATTCAATTTTTTAGTATTTGTTGTTATAGCGGCAACAGAAATACATCATCTGTGAAAATTTCAACTGTCTAGCTATCACGGTTGATGAGATACAGCCTGGTGACAGACAGACAGACAGACGGACGGACAGCGAAGTCTTAGTAATAGGGTCCCGTTTTCGCCCTTTGCAATTTCTGACCCTTAGAGCATTCCAAATGTATGTCATGTAGTCCTATACGGACAATTTGTTCTCAAATAAATATAGGATCGATTGACATCTTCAAAAGGTTTTTTTTTTCTCTGCTCAATGTCGACCGGGTTCGACTTCCAGTTGTAATGTATGAGATTTGGAAAAAAAATATGCTATTTTTACTATATCTAAAATCGACGCCATGGTTCCTAAGAACAGATTTCCCTATCTCTTATAAAAAAATAAATAAAATAAAATAAAATATATATGTAGTTTCTGACTTCTCCCTACTGACCCATTTAGATTGATCAAGTACAGAAGTTGATTTGCGATTGCTCTGTATTAGGTACCTAATAATCAAAGTGGCTATATACTAATCGCCTACTACCAGGGACTTGGTGATTTTAAATTAATCTATTAATTTATTAGTGAATAGTTGCGAATTAGAATCATAATTTAAATTCGTACTTACCGGTCTTGACTTTTTCTTCGTGGTACTTTAGGGAAAAAAAACGAATACTCAAACTTCAGTTCACTTCTATGTAGTTCCGCATAAACGATCTAAACCACAGTCATTAAAAAAATTAAAATTCGAACTTTATGACATATATGGGTACCTATTGAGTTTTAATTAAGTTTTGAGTGGCATGTGGGTTAAGATCGTTTTTGCATAACTACGTCCATTTATACTAACTTTTGAGTTAATTTTCACAAAAACTTTACTAGTTCCTTGTTGCATACACTATTTACTGCAAATATTAAATAAATACTAGCGCTCGCGGAGTAAAGGGCATTAGGTATGAAGTAATGCATAAAGTTAATCAATGTTAAGAATATGTACATACGAAATGGTCTTAAGTTGTACTGCATCAATTCGTTTTTCAGATCTAGTTAAGGCTATTACCGCTTAAGTGGAGACAATTTTGTCTTAACTTTTTCTTAACTAATCTTTTTTTATCATTTTTATCTTAAGTGGTATTTCTTTAAATAAAATAGGTATTAGCGCCATTTTATACCATCTGAAAGGAAAATAATAAAAAAAAGCTGACTCTGCCGCCTCAATTTAGTCAGTAAAAACAGTCAAAGTGATGTTAAAACTGTTTATTCACAACACTATTTATCTAAGTTACGCGGAGATAAATTATTTTATCATTTTTCTCAGCATTTAATATTTTCACTATTTAAAATACCCAAATTTAAAACACTTTACTCGGTATTTCAGGTGGCCCGCTAGTTTTATAGTAATTTAAAGCCATTTCACTCGATCAGCCAACATGCGTATTACTTTTTCGCACTATGTGCCGACAAGGAAAGCTATTTTAAGTCATTACTGTAAGTGTTCGCGATTTTATTTATAAACTTTTGTGTCTAAGACACGCCATTCCATTTATTTTCTCTAAAAAGAGGTTACGTAAAGGAAATGAAGTCTTAATTTATATTATTTTAAATAAGATTAGAATTAGCACGCACTAGTAAACAAACTATCTTGAAGATATTTTTAAGGACGCTTAAAACTTCACTCTCAAGTAAGACTTAGGTTTACCTGAAAAGTTGTATGAACTCGCTATTAAATAAGTCTTAACTTTGTATAGCAGACATCTTCAAGGTATCCTAAAGATAATTTTAAGGGCCCTTAAAACTTTACTTTCAAGTAAGACTTCAGTTTATTTCAGAAGTAGTATGAACTTACCATTTATTAAGCCTTAACTTGGTATTCGAGATATCTTGAAAACGAATAAATTAGTGTTAACAAAGCCTTAAAGATATCTTGAAGTTAGTTTGAGGAATCCTTAAAGCTTCACTCTTAAGTAAAACTTAACTTATCTTGAAAGTAGTATGAACTTTGTCTTCACGTTCTCCTAAATACTGTGCCCACTTGAGATTAACTCTGTCTTGACGGATATCTTGAGGGCTATCTTGAAGGCCTAAACGTTTTTTTCAAGACAACGGCCCTGAATTAACGAATTTGATTCCAAGATAGCTCGAATACCTTGTTTAGAAAAGGCAATGCTACTTGGGTGTGATAGTTTCAGATCATTAAGTTATTATACGCAGATAAAATATTATCGTATCTGCGTAGTATGCGCTTAATTTGATATGTAACAATGGCTTTTTTGGTGAAGGGAAACATTGTGAGGAAACAGTTTTAATCCCAGCAAGGGCTAATTTTCCCCCTGGATTGGGATGGCAGTCGATTTCGTAAAACTAGTTCCTACGCCAAATCTCGCGATTAGGTGTCAAAGCAGACCCCGGGTGCCTTAGGGCACATTCGGGAAAACGCTAGGAGGATATAGATAAAAGTCCCAGTGATCGACACTGACCTCATACTTGACATTGTCAAATTTATGTCGTAATAATAAGCCGCAAAGCTGAAGTGGGACTGAGCTGGGCATGTCTGTCGAATGCACCCGGAGCGATGGGCCAAAATAGCCACTGAATGGATGCCACAAGATGGCTCCCGAGGCAGAGGCAGACCGAAAAGGAGATGGCGGGACGACCTTGATACATTTTGTACGGATTGGCGGGAGCTGGCACACGACCGAGACGAGGGGCGAAAAAGAGGGGAGGCCTTTGCCCAGCAATGGGACACTATATAGCCTATTGAAAAAAATAATAGAGGTGAACAATAGGTGTAACTATTGGATATTATAAGGTGTCTAACATCGTACCCTTAATGATTTATTTTATCTTTTTTTTTAAGTGCCTTTGTTGTTTGTTTTTTTTTTGAAGGGCTTTGTGTTTTTTTTTCCGATATGACATTCAAACCTTCAAGAAAAGAGAATATTCCCTTCTGAAAGGCCGGCAACGCACGTGCGACTCCTCTGGTGTTGCAGGTGTTTATGGGCGACGATAATTGCTTACCATCAGGTTTGCATCAGGCGATCCGTCTGCTCGTTTACCCCTATAACATAAAAAAAAGGACGAACCAATAAAATATGTTCGACCACTTTTTACCCTGCCTACGAAGCTGGAGGTCCCGGGTTCGAATCTCGGTCAGGTCATTAATTTGTGTGATGAGCACGAATTTTTTTATACTCTATATAAGTATGTATATCGTCGCCTAGTACACATACTCGTACGAGTAGTAACAAGCTTTGCTTAGTTTGGGACTAGGTTGATTTATTGTCCACAAAAATGTTATGGTATTCAAAATATTTAGCAATTATTTTAGCTGCCGAAGCGTAACGATTTTTTCGTTTCGTAAATGTATTAGATAATGTAAAAGTACATATAAAATGTCCCTATTTTAAAATCAAATACAAATGAATCTTTGTTTGACTTTTGCTGCCAATGTTATACAATTCAGTAAATACAATAACGCCAACGCACTTGAAAAATCTAAAACTGTGTCGTAATTCTTTACAATACTGAACCATGAATGTATGTGCATAAACAGTAAATTTTCCCGTGTGTCGAAATCTTTGGCGTGACTTTGCAAGGCCAAGTCCTGGACATAAACATGTACATGTAACCAGACAAGTGTCATTATTAGATAATATACAGGGTATTTCCTATATAGTGCCCAAATTAGCAGTCATAACTGTCTGGATTATGTCATCACCTTTATAATTAATCGATGAACTTCTTAGTAACTGTAAAACAAACTATATTTACCTTGCCATGTAATTCTGAAAGGGACCTTATGGCGGCAGGCGGTTACGTTACACCTATTCACTATTGTATTGGAACAGCGGCTATAAAGGCGTATGTGCCGGCCGCCATAAGGTTCCTTTCAATATGGATTATCACATATGTATATGAGCAATACTCATTATGTAATAAGATTTTTAAATAAGGCCACAGCTAAGGACCATTTCCGGCATACAGACTTTCGATGTTAAAAAACGCACTCAAATCGGGTCATACTTTAGGGAGCTACGCTGCTACACACATACACATATACATAACATACACACAGACAAAGATCCATATATTTAACTTTCTTCGAAATATTAATATTTTTCGTTCAATTTTAAACAATGAACTACCCACATTTTTGATGGGAAATTGAGATATATTGTAGTTTAAGAGTCATTCTATTTGTTTATAACCAACTTCAAAAAAAGGAGGTTATCAATTCGGATGTATGTTTTTTTTGATTTTTTTTTATGTCTGTTACCTCAGAACTCCGTAATTTATGAACCGATTTGGAAAATTTTTTCTATGGTTGAAAGCATATGATTCAAGGTTGATTCCGCTGTTACCAGAATCAGTTTTGATGATGGGGTCCAGGAAAAATGGAGGGAACTCCTCAAAAATTAAAGAGAAACATATATTGATTTAAGTATTTTCGGTTACAAATCGGGAATTTGCATTTAGAAAGTAGCATTTGGTGAACGGGAACTGATGAAGAAGACCACGGATGGTCATCCAAAAGTCCTAGTGTTTCATGGTTAGCACTAAGATATTTCGAAGATACTGAAGCGACCTACTACTACTAGATACTGAACCTGATCTGGTAATGGAAGCCGGAAGGTAGGCAACAGAACTTCGTAATAAAACAGTGTAGCTTAGCCGTGTTTGACCTTATTGGAATCGTCATGAGATGCATAATGATTCACTAAAAAGTGTGAAATAAATTAAACTCTTAATAAAAAATAAAAACCGACTGTTAAAAAAAAACTGACAAGTAAAAAATAATTGCCTAACTTCTAGTAGGTACCATTTCATCAACTTTTTGACGACCGCTGTAGCCTAGTTGGTAGTGACCCTGCCTTCGAAGCCGGAGGTCCCGGGTTCGAATCCCGGTCAGAGCACGTATTTGTGTGATGAACACGAATATTTGCTCTTGTCTTGGATGTTTTCTGTATATTCAAGTATCTATTTATCTGTATGTATGTATATCGTCACTTGGTACCTATTTTACAAGCTTTGCTTAGTTTGAGACTAGGTTGATTTGTGTAAGATTGTCCAAAAATATTTATTTATTTATTTTATTCATTTTTAGCAATTACTTTGTACTGCACCGACTTCAAAAATTAGAATACGACTACATTGTTCAATAAGAAGCGTATTAGTCTCATATTGAGATATTATAAGATAGGCAATATTTTTTTAATTTTCAATGTTGTTCTTGGGGTCGGTTTTTATTTTTTATTAAAAAAAGTTTACGGCTCAAAACACGATATTTAAAACTTCCCTCGATCATATCATGAAAATAGTGAACTTGTGTTCTTATATCGAATCGTATATAAAATATATCCCACACTGACTCGATTAAAATATAACAATAGGAAACGTCGTGAAAAATATATTTAGGCCGAATATATTAAAAATTTGGTTTATAATTTAGAATAAAGGAAAAATTGAAAAAAAATTGAAATTGAAATTGAATTGGAATTGAATTGAGTGCCGTTAATGAAGCATGAGTTTTCTGGTAGATGTCGCTGTACGCCTCCCTTAAGGCGTTTGTATAAAATATAATTTGTTTTATATTCAGTAACACACAAATTATCTAGAAAAGCGACCTGCACGCCTCATTTTAGTAAACAGATGGCTATCAGTGAAGTGGTTATCAAACATTTTATTCCAAGATTCAGTTATAGAACCAGGAAACATACATTTGCATGAAATAACGTGTCCGGTATTGCTTCAAGAATCCATTAGTTAGATTTGCATGGCAAATGAAACATAAAATAGTATTTCTGATGCTAGCTAGGACTATAAAACGTATAATATGTGCGTAAAATTCTATAGCAAACTACCGGCATCAATGAAAACATTACCAGATCAAATATTAAAAAAAAAAAGTTATAAGATTTTATGCGATAACTGGTTTTAAAATGTAGATTAATTTTTGGGACACACATTTTGACATTTGATATAAATAACTATTGGGGGCTACCGCGTATGATTTCGACGCTAGAGGCGCTAGTGTAGCGTGGGGTCTTCGAAATGTCAAATGTCACTCTTTGCGGTTGCGCTACGCGGGTTAATATCTAATTGGAACAATATGGTGACTATTTTGCAATACCTGAGCTTGTTTATGGCAAATATGTGTTACGGGTGAATGACTGTCAGTGTTTTGAGACAGTTTTGTCTTTCGGAAACTTATTACCTCCTTTTTTCCGAACGAAACGGGACTACGCCACAATGCGGGATGTTCGATATTTTTACGGTACGGTTTTAAGGTATTAAATATGATTTAAACGTAAACTTCGTCCTCATGCCCATAATAACCAATGACAATGTTTGACAGCTGGACCTTACTCGACAGTGGCGCCAACTGGTGAGCACAAAAACGATAGCCCTCATTAATGTAATATTATCAATTTGACTTTTATATTCATAATTTTTCCTGATTGATATCTTAAATAGTATTTTGTTAATATCAATTATTTTAATTATATTTTAATATGACTTTTTATGCACGAATTTGTTATGACATGGATGGATTTGCGTTATTACTTATCTGATATAATTCTTAGCTAAGGAAGATCTTAATTTTCACATGCCTGAAATGGCTGAATGTACTGGACTGGAACTGCAATGTTAATATATTATTATGTAACGCCTGTTGTATACTATATGTTCTTATAAAACATAAAAAAAACACTGAAATCTTTTTGCAGTTCGCTCGTCATAATCATCATCAGGTCACATATATCCCACTGTTTCATCAGTCATTGCTAAATCATTATAAACACAAAATGTATACATAATATATTTTTAAACTACGATATTAGTATGTTTAGTTAAAACAACTTTTAAACCTTTTTTGTGTTGGGAAAAAAAATAACCAAAATTATCAGAAGAATAAAGTATGTTCACCAGCCAATTCCTTTAATACGGAAAAAATACGGAAAAATCTAAATACGCAACCCTAGTAAGGATAATAAGTAAGAAACTAACTTATAAACTTACATATTCTCAACACATAATCACTGTTCCAAAGTCAACACACTAAATCAAAACCACTAAATAACCATCTTTAAACCTCGTTACCACTAACGACTTACACTATATTTTAAACCAATTAATTTTCTAATAACCGACTCCTATGAATAATGTGCGTAACTGTACACCATCCCACCACCTCCGAACTCTTGGTCTGAAGCCAAGTGACGTCAGGTATAAGTGCTACTGGTTTGAAAACGACACATATGAAAGTAACTTCCATTGTACTTACGACGTTCTAATTTAGTTACATTGCATTCCCTCTTAACTTAGGAAGGTCATATGTTCAATTGAAGGTCATACATGTTAAGGCGTTTTAACGTAGCACTGGCAGTGTGGTGGGCACGCATAAAACGCTACGCGGATCGGCTACGAGCGCCAAAACCGTAGAAACACCGCTACGGCGTAGACGCGCTACGCGACGCGACCGGGTGCAAACTTAGTTCGTTCGTGTATTTTGGGTATGTTATTTCATTTTTATTTTTAGTTAGTGAAAATGAGATGGTGAGATTTTAGAGTAAGAAATATATATTTAGGTACCTGTTTTAATTCAGTTAATAAAACAAATAGAACAACTTTTTATGACCCGAAACAAAAGCCATAAAGTTTTTTCCTTTACAGTACAAGTTAACAATTATATATAGTGTTTTTAAAGTTCTTATTTCTATTTACAAAGAAACTCGATTCAAATCAAGATTTTAACTCACGACTTCTGTTTGAAATTCGTTCGCTTATAGTCACAGTAGATCATTCTAAATCTGAGTACTTAGTGTAAAATAATCCTTAAATGAATGCCGCTCCACTGGTTGTCATGTTAAAGAAAAACGTATACAGAGTGACTGACTCGTGAACAGAAATTATTGTTTCTAACGGAGAGTTTCCAGGTAAAAGTGCATTTAGCTCTAGAATAGAAGCCAAAATTAACTTTAATAAAGTAATTTAGTATAACAATTTTGTGTTGAAAAAAAATGAGTATGTTTAAAAGAACTACACTGACTTTACATTTATCATGCATAATTTTCTGGATACACAAAAAAAAATAACGAAAAAACTAATAAAATAATATCAAATTAAAAAAGAATAAAGTAAAATATAATTAGATTTTTCCTATAATATATTATACATATATTGATATTACTTTAAATATAAAATAGTCCTGTAGGTCAAAGTACTTAGAGTTTTTTAATGTCCCGCTAGCCCATTCAAAGATGTTGAATTGAAAATTTTAATAACATGATATGAGTCTATGACAGTTTAACTTAAAAAGTAGGGTAACCATGAGACTCAATAAATTTGAAGTCATATTTTAATTATGACAAACGGCATTTACTAGATTTTGTATATTTTAACGTACAAGTATTTATACTCATCCTCTTAGTGTTATCCCATGCAGTACAGTTGCTTCGTGAAGGATGCCCGGGGTCTGCTACCTAATCCTAAGAGTTGGCGTAGGCACTAGTTTTTACGGAAGCGACTGCCATCGGACCTTCCAGTTCGAGGGGAAACCAGACCTTATTGGAATTAGGCTTGTCAAGTGACTGGGCAAGTTGACTGTTAGAATTTCTCAAGCTGCCCAAAGGCCTCTAACTTGGCTGAACGACTGTTATCATTGACAGCAGCCGGGATAAACGGCTTAGCGTGCCTTCTAAATCACGGGAGCGGTCAGTTAATAATCACTCAACGTGGTCATCCATACAAGAACTGACCTCGGCTTACGTTGCTTAATCTCGCATACCGCTGCTGGGCCACAAGCGCACGGTATAAACAGTTACAAGTATTTATATTAAAAGTAAAAAATAAAAAAAACCCTTAGTCTTAGAAACTTTCGAAATCCTAACGATTAACAACATTTTTTCTTCTCACACATTTCGACATATCAATATAGTAGACGGAAGTTGCTCAATAAAGTAAAATTTATTGGCTTACATAATAGTAATTACAAATAAACAAAGAAATTAAAATAAAACTAAAACTCTCCTAAAATATACCTAAATATACTTATCAAAAACCCTAATCTAACAAACCGCTACCAGTAGGTAATGTTCCCAAAATGCTGGCCGCATTGCCACGTTGGATGGCAATGCTCAATCTTTGTGCCAGATAAAGGCCAGCATTTTGGTCACGTGTTGCGTCGACCAGACGGCAGTTAATTTTAAGATCGCTTTTACTATAATTTGTTAGACAAATATATACATATATGTGTTGTGGATCGCCTGTGGACCGCCTCTGCCATCACGGGCTCGCCTGCTCCTCGGACGTCGGCCGCCTATCCCGTCACGCCGCAATTAACGACATTCTAAGAAGGGCGCTCGTCAGTGCCGGCGTTCCCGCAGCTCTGGAGCCCCAGATAGTGCGGAACGACGGCAAGCGCCCCGACGGAATGTCGTTAATTCCCTGGAAGATGTGTGCATTGGTGTGGGACGCCACTTGCGCTGACACGCTGGCGGCGTCCTACCTCCCACCGACCAGTAGGCGCGCTGGCGCGGCGGCGGACGCTCGGGAGCGACAAAAGGTAGCCAAATACAGCTGTCTCGGCGTCCAATTCGAATTCATCGCTTTTGGCGTCGAGACACTTGGTTCGTGGGGCAGGGGCGCACAGATGCTCCACAAGATGTTCGGTAAACGGCTGAGAGAGGCAATGGGCGACTCTCGCGCAGGCAGTTTTCTGGCGCAGAGAATTGCAATCGCAATCCAGCGCGGGAACGCTGCCTGCGTGATGGGAACCCTTTAGATAATAGATTTTAATTTTAGGTAGTTTTAGTTTTATATTCAACTGTTAATTGCTTAAATTTTAATATTTGTGGTGTTATTTCGGTTTGCAATAAATTTGCTATTTGATTTAAGTATATATAGTTTTGTGTAATCATAATAATATGATATCGAATCATTGTTTTTAGAACACATTAGGTTCCGCTAAGTATATTTTGTAACAAGCGTTAAAAACGGTAAAAAAAAATAGATATTATGTGAAATAGAACTTAATCGAAAGAAATCATTACGTTAAACATTTGTTAACCGATAAATGAGGTAGACGTCCGTCTTTTTGACAAACTATAAAACTGACCCAATACTTAGTATTTTCAACCTTATCATGATGACGGAGTTGATTAATAGGTGTTATCTATTGGGCACCCACGTGTCGAGCACTGAAACATTTACCTTAAACATATTCGGATGTACTTTCTACGTTTCCAAGAACACCTTTTTATTGGAACATATCTTTTAAGTGGCAATTACACTGCGTCATGCGCCGCATGTGGTCGCCGAATTCATTTTAATCTACTTAGGCCACCAAACGTCATCTTCACATTAGTCTGTCCGCCTACCTATAAGCGTTGGCAGCTGTCGATCGCCGAATGCGGCCGACTAACGTGCTCTTTACACTTTTGCGGTCGCGAACGAAGTATAATTGCCACTTTATCAGAATATTCGAATGAGTAAACGCCAAAAACTATCACAATAAAAAATATCACGTCGCCAAATATCATTTGAATAAATTAGATGACCATAAAATATTCTCGTTTCGTGCTTAAGAAACTTTTAAGAATTAATATTTATGATGCACTTGCATTTCATGTATCCTATTAAATTTTTGATAGGCAGAGACCTTACTAATTTAATTTTTTTTGAACTCAAATTATGATAATTTTTTTCATTATTGCAATAAAGTGATTAAAGGATACGATGGCTTTATTAAAGTTTTAGATATTAACAGGGTTGGCTTTTGATTTTATTCTGTATATTAGAAATCAACCGGATAAAATCAGTTTTTAGCTTGCAAATTGTCTATTTGCAGTGATGTTTGAAACGATATAACTTAATGAAAAATTAATGCATAATATATTATTTACTACACTTTTATTTACTTTAATATAAATACATACGTTTATCATCGTTTATGAAAAATTTAGAAAATACATTTAACATTTTAATTTAGTTGTATTATGTTCTTTAATAAGAATAATTAATATCTTGGTGTGTATAAGTATTTTGACATGCACTTATAATTAATGTGACATACACCCAATTTACTTAATTTACTTTTGACATGCATGACTTGTTAGTCATATCATGGAAAAAATATTTTCAGATGCCTCGAGGCCGAATATATTAAGGGTTAACAATGTATACCTATATCATTTAACATTTATGACATTAGACAGATATAGTCCTGTTCTAGATAGTAACGTCGACAAAATCTCAGGATACGTCTCAATTTATGTGTTTTAACTGATAAGGGACCTTAACGAAACAAAGGGAAAATTTTATCCAATTCGTTGGGAATATTATTAAATTATTCTATTGGGTTTTAATTATTAAATTTTGGGTACTACGTTATATAAACTGCATGTTTTTTTAATGTCGATATTCAACTGATAACTGAGTATCTTGTATACTTTACAACTACAGTTAAATAGTTGTAACAAAAGTCATAATTTTGATTAATTACCCACACTTACTAAAGAAGCTTTGGGTAAATATGATACTAAATTCAGATGTAATATTTGATAAAACTTGATCATTACTCATATTGCTTTGAACATACATTATTTTAATTTATAAATGTACTATTGTCCATTACTTTACTAATAAAATAGTTTATTTTAGTACAAACAATATTGACAAATACACTACTAAAAAGTGGCTAAGTACTTAAATAAAACATACTTACGAAAATAGTATTACTTAAGTAATGAAACACAGGTATGGCAGTTGACGAGTTAACGGTATATATTTAAAGTTCAAAGTACATCCACATACATAACTGTCACAGATGACACTAGATGGCGTTAGGAACTATGTTAAATTAAGTTATTATTTTGATATCAATAAACAACATTAAGTTACTTGTGTTTTATCAAAATTTGTGACAGAGCATTCGAATATTATTTTCAGAACCCAGTGTAGTATATATACTTATTTAATCTTTATTGCACAAAAGACACTTTATATGTACTTTTTTTTTTAACCTGACTGTGGCTTTATAGGCCGGGCCCAATAAAGCGACGTTATATGTACAAAGGCGAACTTAATGCGGTATAGAATTCTATACCAGTCAAAAGTTAGTCTACCATTCAGTTTTGTTTGGTATGTATTATAGAATGCTTGCCGCTTGCGCTGCACAGGAATTTCAATTTCAATTTTAGAATCCCTGTGAATATACAAATAATACAAATGCAAAAACGACTCGATAGTAATTTTGTCGAGTAGTTTATGCATTTGTAGTATTTGTATATTTACAGGGATTCTAAAATTGAAATTGTAATTTCATTCTACAGTCAGAAAAAAATGTTTGTCTACATGCTATTAAATAGGAAAAAATATTCTAGACACAGATGAGGCTTTAGATAGTATCAGAGGGACTACTTCGAACTTCGAAATCCGACCTTCATATCATGTCGTCCCTTTCACTCCTATAGTGTACAACACAAGAATGAAAAGGACGGCACGACACGAAGTTCGGAGTACAGGCTCGGAACAAATTATTCATTGGATGAAAGTGAGGGTGAGAATGGGTGCGAAATGTCTGGAGTTGAAGAATATTACAATTAAATGTTACGTTTAATTCTAACATTATTCACTTTTTTTAATATTGTTTAATATTATTAGTTCCATTGATGTACAGTCGCCATCAAATATATCGGAGCGAACAAGGTGCTCACAAATATCTGAACACGACTCTATTGTCATGGCGTTAAAGTGCATGTTTAGATATTTTTGAGCACCCTGAAGAGTACAGATATATTTTGATGGCGACTGTACCTGACTATAAAAAAATATATAAATTATTGGTGCTCACGAACTCGAACTCCTGCACTTTCAACGCAAAGGTGCCTCAACACATGAAAGAGGATTTAATGTATGGATGTAGATAAAGTAGTGTATACAACTGTACATAATTAGGCCTTAGTACACTCGTGTGATCCTATTATGAAATTCACTGACGCTCGTTTCATAAAACCACACTCGTTTTTTAAGACCGCTCATTATGTATCAGTTGCATAAACTACTACATATTATGACATTGGCATAATACTGAATTTCACCTGGCTCCTTGAAAAGATGTATATCGCCTGTAGGTAAAAAGCTTCTATGATATCTTATGTATTAGTTGCATAAACTACTACATATTATGACATTGGCATAATACTGAATTTCACCTGGCTACTGAAAAAGATGTATATCGCCTGTAGGTAAAAAGCGTCTATGATATCTTATGTATCAGTTGCATAAACTACTACATATTATGACATTTGCATAATACTGAATTTCACCTGGCTCCTTGAAAAGATGTATATCGCCTGTAGGTAAAAAGCTTCTATGATATCTTATGTATCAGTTGCATAAACTACTACATATTATGACATTGGCATAATACTGCATTTCACCTGGCTCCTTGAAAAGATGTATATCGCCTGTAGGTAAAAAGCTTCTATGATATCTTATGTATCAGTTGCATAAACTACTACATATTATGACATTGGCATAATACTGAATTTCACCTGGCTCCTTGAAAAGATGTATATCGCCTGTAGGTAAAAAGCTTCTATGATATCTTATGTATCAGTTGCATAAACTACTACATATTATGACATTGGCATAATACTGAATTTCACCTGGCTCCTTGAAAAGATGTATATCGCCTGTAGGTAAAAAGCTTCTATGATATCTTATGTATCAGTTGCATAAACTACTACATATTATGACATTGGCATAATACTGAATTTCACCTGGCTCCTTGAAAAGATGTATATCGCCTGTAGGTAAAAAGCTTCTATGATATCTTATGTATCAGTTGCATAAACTACTACATATTATGACATTGGCATAATACTGAATTTCACCTGGCTCCTTGAAAAGATGTATATCGCCTGTAGGTAAAAAGCTTCTATGATATCTTATGTATCAGTTGCATAAACTACTACATATTATGACATTGGCATAATACTGAATTTCACCTGGCTCCTTGAAAAGATGTATATCGCCTGTAGGTAAAAAGCTTCTATGATATCTTATGTATCAGTTGCATAAACTACTACATATTATGACATTGGCATAATACTGAATTTCACCTGGCTACTGAAAAAGATGTATATCGCCTGTAGGTAAAAAGCGTCTATGATATCTTATGTATCAGTAGCATAAACTACTACATATTATGACATTTGCATAATACTGAATTTCACCTGGCTCCTTGAAAAGATGTATATCGCCTGTAGGTAAAAAGCTTCTATGATATCTTATGTATCAGTTGCATAAACTACTACATATTATGACATTGGCATAATACTGAATTTCACCTGGCTACTGAAAAAGATGTATATCGCCTGTAGGTAAAAAGCGTCTATGATA
The DNA here is from genome assembly GCA_963556455.1 of Epiblema foenella. Taxonomy (NCBI): domain Eukaryota; kingdom Metazoa; phylum Arthropoda; class Insecta; order Lepidoptera; family Tortricidae; genus Epiblema; species Epiblema foenella. The sequence continues at coordinate 6,342,566 of OY747110.1, forward strand.
TCTTATGTATCAGTTGCATAAACTACTACATATTATGACATTGGCATAATACTGAATTTCACCTGGCTCCTTGAAAAGATGTATATCGCCTGTAGGTAAAAAGCTTCTATGATATCTTATGTATCAGTTGCATAAACTACTACATATTATGACATTGGCATAATACTGAATTTCACCTGGCTCCTTGAAAAGATGTATATCGCCTGTAGGTAAAAAGCTTCTATGATATCTTATGTATCAGTTGCATAAACTACTACATATTATGACATTGGCATAATACTGAATTTCACCTGGCTACTGAAAAAGATGTATATCGCCTGTAGGTAAAAAGCGTCTATGATATCTTATGTATCAGTTGCATAAACTACTACATATTATGACATTGGCATAATACTGAATTTCACCTGGCTACTGAAAAAGATGTATATCGCCTGTAGATAAAAAGCGTCTATGATATCTTATGTATCAGTTGCATAAACTACTACATATTATGACATTGGCATAATACTGAATTTCACCTGGCTCCTTGAAAAGATGTATATCGCCTGTAGGTAAAAAGCTTCTATGATATCTTTCAAAAATTCAGCGCCTCAGACTTCCGTTCGTCAAGCACCCCTTTTGTTCAGCAAAAATATCCGGCCACTAACGGAGGCCTTTTACAAAACCTGCCAGTAAAGAAAGTAATTTAAATTATTAGGCGTTTGAGGCGAAATGTCTTAGACAACTAAATTCTACAAGAGCGTTAAACATCCTGACTTTTTAAAATGATATTTAAGAAATTCTAATATTTTTTTTTTTTTATAATATCCCAGACTGTCTTTAAATACATACAATAAAATAAAATAAATATAACAATACCTAACTTAAAGTAGAACTAATAAATAATAAAAACTAATAGAAATCTAAAAAAGGTCCCTGCGGCATGGTTCCTAGAATGCTGGCCGCATTTCCTCGCTGTATGGCGATAGCAAGGCGTTGTGCGAGGAAACTGCCAGCTCTCTTGTCCCCTGTGATGTCGACCAGTCTCTTCGCCAGTTGTTGGAAGAGCTCTGTTGCCCCAGGGCCCCACGGATCGAGGGTCTCGACGCCGAAGGCAACGAAGTGTATCAAATTGAAACTTCAGCGGTGTTTAATTTGAGCGTTAGGTTGCTATACAAGAGCTAAACTAAATCGTCAGGTTACAAGCAAAAATCACTAAGTAAAAAATAAAGCTCGTATATCAGCATCGTTTCAGGACTGAGATACGAGGTTTCGAAGAGTAGTGACAGATTTGGTAGTGAGCTCTGCTTGCCATTCGAAGAAATTATGTGTACCATACTTTAATTTGTATATGCTGTAATGGACATACAAAGCTAAAAACAGATTATATGAGCAATGCAGCTCCCATTGTTCGATACAAACTAAGATTATTAAACAATATAATTCAACCCTACAAAAAGTATAAGCTATAGTTAAATCTGGGAAATTCCAAAAAGAATATCACTTATCCAATTTATTTATACGATTTAATTAGATAATAAACAGGAAACAAACATAAAAAAACACAATTTTAAAGTTAAATAATACACCACTAACCTAATTACTTACCTAACACTGCCTACGAAGCTGGAGATCCCGGGTTCGAATCCCGGTCAGGGCATATATTTGTGTGAGTGACATGAATATTTGTTCCTGAGTCTTGGATGTTTTTAAGTATGTATATCGTCGCCTAGTACCCATAGTACAAGCTTGGCTTGAGTTTGGACTTCTTGTTTTCGGTCAGCGACCATGACTGAGCTCCATAGGTCACGATGGGCGTATCAAATTACCTTCCACGCCAAAGCACTGCACTTTAAAATATATCTACTTACGCATTAATTTATGTACTTATAAACGACTGAAGTATTTGCGAAAATCGTGGGTATTCCGAACAAGACTCTTAAAGTTCACAAGTAATAATCTTATTATTTCATTCCAAGCGCGTACATTCTAAGAAAACAATAATCGCCTAAAGGTAAATAAGTTATTATAGTACATCGCTTTCTACCCAAATCAAGGCAGTTTAATAAGATAATTTAGTTTGATGTTAACCGAGTTAAATTTCTTTTCATATTGGTCTATTGAAAAAACAAATCTATCTAATACATGTTATCAATAAAATACAGGACAATCCAAACCAAACTAAAAATATCATAAACAGAACAATATTGTATAACCCAATCTAAATGAAAGAAGGCCAAATCACTACATAGTATAAAACAAAGTCGCTTTCTCTGTCCCTATATATCCCTATGTATGCTTAAATCTTTAAAACTGCGCAACGGATTTTGATACGGTTTTTTTTTAATAGATAGAGTGATTGAAGAGGAAGGATTATATGTATAATAACATCCATTAAATAGTGCACCCGTGCGAATCCGGGGCGGGTCGCTAGTATTAAATAAAATAAAGTTAAAATAAAGTGATGCTAATCACAATCTTAAAATGTAAAGATTTAGCTAAGTAATTAACATGAAATTTAATGTAATTTTCTTTTTGAAATAAACAGTTTATTTTTTTTTTAATATAAGTAATTTAATGACCTACTAATGGTTGCCACTGGCTGCTCAGCGACATCGAAGCACGGGTACGCCCCGTTTACAATATTTTTTGGAATTACGAAAACGTGACGGGAAATTACGTGACTTAAATTGTTCAAAATATCAGGAAAAACGACAGGAATCAATTAAAAACACAAACAATCAGGGACATCGGAGTTCATTCCTTTATTAACAAGATGCTTCGATGTAAACAAAAGTATTTTATTTTTAGAACTATTGATATTTATTACAAAGTGGCCGTTAAATAATTTTACCAGTTTATACCTAACCATAATTAGAAAAAAGTATGTCATATTGTAAAGAAAGCTGATGGATGTTATTATACATACTATCTATTAAAAAAACCGCATCAAAATCCGTTGCGTAGTTTTAAAGATTTAAGCATACATAGGGATATAGGGACAGAGAAAGCGACTTTGTTTTATACTATGTAGTGATATTGCAATAATAGCCTGTATTCGGCTTAAAGTATTTCTTCGGTTTACAACCACATCAGAACGCACTAAATAACTACTTAAAGTGAAGCATCGCTCCAGTACTGCGATACGAGTGCCTTTATCATGAATTTGCATGACCGTACTCGCTAGCGACTGCGTAAACGATTTAGTATGCCGATTCTCAGTTCTATTGCGTAATCGCCAGAGGCGCTGTACTTTTCCCCATATTTTTTTTACGCAGTCGCTAACGAGTACGGTCACGTAAACTCATGATAAAGGCAGAGATTTCTGATTGTAGTGACACAACTCGCCAAAATCGCAATATGGAGCCTCAACACTCCAGTTATGACAAATTACTCAGTACTTACCAAATTTCTAACACATTTTCTGAGGCAAAAATCAGTCAGGACCTCATAATCATAATGGAACCTTAGGTGACACACGGATAGACAGAGTCGCGCCGTAAGTGTACCTTTTTTACTTTAGGTGACACACGAACAGAGTTGCTACCTTTTTAGCACGGAAAATGAATGAATGACGGAATATAATAATACAACGTATCTTAATTTAGGTGACACACGAATAGACAGAGTCGCGCCGTAAGTGTACCTTTTTAACATTGGAAATGTTTCTTGTATCGTACAGGCTGCAGGTAGAGGGTGGAAATAGTGAAAAGTGAAACGACACCTTTTTTTGGAGAACGGATAAAGCTAGAGGCTTGAAACAAAATTTTCCTGAAAAGTCTTGAGAAGGAGCAATTTCGTGGGGTGGTTCTTGGGATCTAGGTCCTCGTGAAGATGAGCAGCATACTTGTAAAAGTTCAGTAGTAGGTAATGTAGTACGGTAGTGTAACCGGTATCGTTAGAAAGGTCTTAACAAGCAAGTTATGACGGTATAGGTCTTGCGAAGATGTGACCTTCGGTTAAGGAGCAGATCCTTGAAAAAGTTTCAGTTGGAGGTAATATCGTACCGTGATGAGACAGTTACCGTTGAAAAGGCCTCAACAAGCAAATTATATCGGAAAAAGTTTTGTGAGGATCGGATCTTCGGTTGAGGAGTAGCGCTCCTTGCTAAGCTTTCTGAAAAAGGTAACGTTGTACCATAGTACAGGCACAGACACATGGTACAGGCTACAGGTAGAATGTTAAAATAACAAAAGTAAAATGTTTTTTGGACTAAATAATTATTTTAAAATATTCAAATAGTTTATTCGTGCTTAGTACTCGTATGATGAATCATTATTGTTTTCAAAATCCCCTATTCACAATGAACGTATATGTTTTTACTTTAGGTGATACACGGACAGAGTTACTACCTTTTAAGCACGGAAAATGAGTGAATAACGTCATATAATAATACAACGTATCTTAATTTCTTAAAATAAAATAATATTTGACAGTTTGATTTCTCCGATTTTTTTCACGAAAGCTATTTTCCATGGATATTCGATATGGCCTACTTTCAATATCTTTGGTCCAATATTGTGATTGAATGCTCCCGAGCGTGTCCCGAAACGATACCTCGAGGGATATTTTCAACAGTTTTCTTCTTAAAAAATGGGGCGATATAATACAAGGTGACATAATTTGATACAAAACTTTATAGTACTTGAAGCACATTGGGACCAAACTTGACCGCGCGAAAAATCTGATGTTTCTTAGGATAGTGTGATTGTTTCAGTTTTTGGCTGTTTTTGGTGCAAATATATATATATTCTCCAAGATATCCAACTTTCATTGGAACTTACAGGATTTCAGCCTATTTATTCTGTTGAGTTACTTTTTTCGCTCTTTGATTAAGAATTTGATACTTTTTCGAGAAAATTCGAATTTACTAATTTTCTTATTTGGTATCAACATTCAACGAATCTTCAAACCAAAATGGACCTCAAGCGAGCATGTGATTGCTCTGGAATAGCAAGCGTGTATAGGCTATGGTGTCAAGGTGTGCCCCATAAGGTGCAACCTGGAAAGTGCTAGGATAATGAATGATGGATTCCAAAAAATGACACAGAAAGTTATTTTCATATGCTCTGTCTGGATAGGTCCCTAGCTGCTATTCAGCCACGCACAATAGTGTGACTTACACGGACTAAGTAAAAAGGAGTCCAACACTAAAAACACGCTCTGTGTAAGGAGGTGAGGTGTGTTGAGAATACAGGAGGTGTGAGGAACGTATGTATGTAAATTTAACCTTTAAATCTTATTTACACACGTACGAGACTCGCATGCGACTCATTACACTGCGGGTCACGGAGATATAGTAAGTTCAATCATTATATAAATCCGTGCAATGTACTTAAGGCCATGCAACGAGAAATATCGCTTTCTTTGAAACGCTGTTGAAATGTTACTAGAACGGAACAGACGAGCGTTGCGTGGAATTCAAAGTACATTTTATAGCAAACAAGTGACGGTAAACAAGCATACGGTATGATTGACCGCAAACAGGCACACTAGCCGGGCGCTCGCCACTACATGCGAATCATAAGGGCAGTGCCGACCCTTAAGGCCATACAACGAGAAATATCGCGTTCTTTGAAACGCTGTTCTGCCCAGACGAGGAAACAATAAGGATTGATTTTCAGATGTATGATTCTTGACTACATGAATATGTTTGTAATAATAATTTATAGAAAAAAAATCCGAATTTGAGTCCTTTGAGTTTCCTTTTTTACTCAGCCTACTAAAACAACGCATTATCAAACGACACAATTGAGTTAAAATGATAGTATTTTACCTCGTCTAAACTCTGTCAAGAGGAAATTTAATAATACTGCACACAGTCAGATATTTATCGAGATTTGTCTAAACAAGCCATTCCCGAAGAGTGTTGCATCCCGTTTTGTCGTTCGCGGAAAACATAAGCATGTCTCTTTCACGAAACGTCTGCATTAGAGCCTTCGTTAAACCCTTAAATGTCAGGGTAGTACACACTCTGTTGGTACACAAAGTAACAATGGAAGTAGGGCAGCGTTCAGTAATTCTCTGCAACGCCTTGGAAACAAATTATTGTTTTTTGACGACTTATGTTGTTTATTGAGTTAAGACCCAATCAATACTGAGACTTATAGAATAAGGTCAGCATTGCTTACTTGTTCTAAATATCCGTGGCATGCTTGTAATAAAGTTGTGTAATTTTCTTTGTCGATACAAATAAATCAATAACACTTGGGATTTTCGATTTTTAACACTAATATATGTATGTATGTATGTAAGCACTTTATTGTACAAAATAATAGGTTAAAACAATATACATATCACATAAGATTAGAGTACAAAGGCGAACTTATTCCTACGAGGGATCTATACCACTAATAGAGTATCTATTACATAATCATGGTCTTAAAATCGTATGTTTGTAATACAAACTCTATTACATTAGCGTTAAAGTAGATTATTCAATGGAATAAAACCATATGTAAATGTCAATATCAAAATAATGCACTACTTATTAAAAGTCTCGAAAACGTTACGTAATCGCCCTGAAATAAACAGAACAGCACTATAAAAAAGAGGTTTACGTCAGTTTTACTGTAAATTTTAGGATTACTGCCGAGTGATCAAACAACTAGTGGTAGCTTCAGCCAATCTAATTTATAGCTTCTTTACTGTCGACATAAAGTATAAAATGTACGTGAATGAACGTGGCCAGTACGCGGTTAGGTTAGTTTGAAAAAGTAAAACGAGGCGAACATACTTCATACTTAGCTAACTAGTTAAACTAAAACACAGAACAAGTAGCTCCCTTGCCAATACGTTGGTAGACAACAAAAAATATATTATGATTAGATGTTACCTTATTAGAAAATACAAGGAAAACCGTGACATTTTGCACTATGTAAATATATATAAAATGTATTTCTGTGTATTGTAATGTGTGTTATATAAATTCACTTTAGATTTTTGGATGTTTATTACTAAATCACTCAAAAACCACAAAACAGATTATGATGGAACTTGGTATACCCCGAGTTTATATAGTTAAAAAAAAAAAATAGAAAAATATATTATTGCATGCTATAAACTCGGGGTATAATACCGGTAGCAAACAAGCGTACGGTCCGCCTGATGGTAAGCGGACACCGCAGCCCATAGACGACCGCAACTCCAAAGGAGTCACGGGCGGGTCGCCGACCCCTTATAAAGTTAGATGATTCTCTGTGTTGATAGCAGAAGGGACAAATTTAGGTCCCACGCTCTCAACACAATGTATCCTCCGGAGCTCTGGCAACCTTACTCACCTCCAGGAACACAACACTACATACCTAAATCTGACAATGAACCAATTGTAGTTCTTTCATATAAACATTTGTTCTTCTCTAAAAACTGGTTCAAATAATATCATGAAACATAAATGACGCATATTCTCAATTTAAATTGTAACAAAGTATCTACTAGAAGAGAGAAACTTTGCTCTTAGGACACTAACTAATTAGTAACATAATATTTATTATATGCGTTACCTACATTACTATATCCGTAAAAGAAAAATAATTTGATTGGCAACATTATACGAACGGCCTAAATGCAAGTAAAAAATAACATCGATATCAGGAAAAACATTAGATTTGGATTACGTAAGATAAAGGAAAATTATTAGATTTCGTAATCCTCTCCCTACGGAGGATCAATTCCAAGATTTGTATAACGACCGGGCGATCATTTAGGCCCGGTCGTAAAATACAATTTGGATATCTTATACCAGTGGATATTTACTATTATGTATGTAAGCACTTCGTGGTTTAATTTATGTGCGAAATTACATCGTTCTCCTTTAATTAATCCTTTAATTAAACTTTTGCTACTAGTAATGTTCATGTTGATGCATCATTGGCTCGACTTGGCTGAAATAGAGTAGAGTAACTGTGTTATTGTATGCTGAACTTGATTAGATTTAACCATGTAATTAACCTGCTCTGTGTTGGTCGACTTGACACTAGTGCTGTATGTGCACGTGGTCAATTATGCGCTTACTTAGTGATTATGCTGTGTGCACTTGCTTTGGATGTCATGCTGGTATATAAACTACTGATTTTGTGCAAACTTAACTGTATCATTTATTGTGTGATGTCTGTAAAGTGTACCTTTTTTAAATAAATAAATAAAATTCGATGGTTTATTTGCATAGCGCAAATTCATACACAGAGCCGGCTCAATTGACATGGGAGAAAGTCTAATATGATGATGATGATGTTGAATTCGAGCAAGTTAGAGGGAGACATACGACCGAAAATTTGTTTTGGTTCGCCATAACCCCTCTGACTGGCGTTTTACAGTGTTCATAAATATATTATACATTATTAGGTCCTATTTTAATGGAATAATTTAAAGCACACGTGTAAATTCGTGAGAATTGTTACTAAATACATTATGATTGTCGATTACTTTTAGTTTAATTGACATTCTTATATATGCTCTTATATGAGAGTATTCTTGTATATATTACCTGCGGGGTAATCACGTAACTTTTGTACTACCATAACGTAGATTTTAATGTGAAATTTTAATTGTCAACTCATACATTTAGGCTCGATTACACCAACGTACGATCACAGGCCGGTCATCGTCAAATATGGCGCCGACAGCTGTCATCCCATAGAAACTTGACAAACTTTCCATACAGTCAGATTTTAACGAATACCGCTTACGATTACAGACCGTTTGGTGCAACCCACCCTTATACTTCAAAATTGACAGTAAAATCTATCTGAAATGAAATAATTTATTTCGGTCGACGGGCATCCATATACATTATATATTAGTAGTATATATTATAGTTTGACAAATTGTAAATCAATCATACCTTGACATTTTTATCATTGTCAATCATTGTGTCTGACGAGTAATGTATATGATCCATTGCAAATAAATGAGTATGAGTATGAGTATACACATTACAAGAAATTGTTAGTAATAATTATAAATTAATTAATTAATAATAAGTTAGTAAAACACGAAATGTTCATTGGATTGCACATGCACCATTCGTACATAAAGTTCGTTCAAGTATCTACCGTTAGTACATAAAGTTACGTGATTCGCCTGCTGGTCAATAAATGCATATATATAGAGTAATTGAAAAGATTGAAAACTTTTGAACCGCAAACATTCAACAAACTTCCTGACTGTCGGTAGATCAAAGGCGTATTTTAATCCTAAATGAAAGCATGTGTGGCAAATATTAGCGCTACACATACTTGTTTGAAGGCAAAGCCTGACAGATGCCTTCTTTTGTGTCCCTTATAATCCAGAAAATATACATCGAGTGAGAAATTTTAATCTGACCCCAGGAACTCGCATAAAAGCAGAGAGTTTTTTTGAAAACTGCTGACCTCTTCCGTAACTGTTCTTCCAAATTCAACCTCAAGGTTCCGCTGTTAAGATTCTTTATTAAACAGCTTTTAAACCAAATTAGTACGTTTGCAAAATTCTCGAAAATAATATTAATCCAACCATATTTATATAAGAATATTATCTGGTTCACGTTTTTTGATTCTTTGGGAAGTTTAATTTAAAATGTTCATATTTCCAGTTTCTACGATTGAAAGGATTTTTGTCAATTGTCTGTGTTTTACTAGAAAAAAAAAAAATATCCGGCAAGCAGAAATATTCAATTTTTTTATTGCTCATGCGTTTGTCAGAGGCCTCAATATTGCGAATTGAGACTTAAAGACTTGTAAAATTGAAGAACGTGAAACGAAGCACTGAGGTGTAAAATTTAAATAGCAACATCGAATTTTTACAGCTATTATCGAATTTCTTATAGGTTTTCCTTACGAACTCTTTTTTGTTTCGCAACCATCCATCAAAAACTCTTTCAATATCAGGGTTCACGGATTTTCTTTGATGTTGGTATATTAAATATTCCATTGTTTTTATTTAATATCAACATTAAATGAATAAAGAATACGGTAATGTATTTCTTACATTATAGCATAAATCACAAAACTCTTTAAAAAATGAATATTCAATCCTGTTACATGCAAAATTAAGTCTCTTTTTGTATGGATTAGTTACTTTGACACAACTTGGCCAACTCAATTAACCTTTAGTAAGTAATTTAAACGTTCCAGTGCTCGACAGTCGACATCTTACTTCCCAATAGACGATATTAATCACCTCTGTCATCATGACATAAGCTGAAGAAAACTAATGGCCATGTATTGGTCAGCGCCGAGCACAGAGTTACCTCCCATGTTACACTTGCATGAATCGTATGCAAGTTTAACTATATTACATGGTTTGATGGATCTATTGATCTTATTTTACCTGGATAACCAGCAATGTAAGTAGTTGAACTTGAAAGCGGCAATATGCCGTCCGTTACTGATATCACCATCTACCCTTACAGGTGTTTAGGTTATAAACATAATGTTCCATACAGGAGCAAGAAGATGATTGAAACTGGATTTTTGACAATTATTATAATTTACTTTAAAATTACAGAGGTTGTATGTCGTTCGTTTGAATTATGGAATGCAAGTGTCAAGCGCGGCGTGGCTGTGACATATGTATGTGGTGTGTGTGAAAGCGTCTGTGATTGGTTAGCTACAATATGTCGTGATATGTGAGTGTTTTGATTAGGTAAAGCTAATACAAGCCAAAATAAGCGTTAACGGAAAGGTGTAAGTGTCATTTTTGTGTGCTTAAGGCTAATTATTAAAAACTAGTTAACGGAGCGGCGCGAACACATAATTATAATTACAGATTAGTTAAATAACTTGTATACAAAAATATGAAACTAAACTGACATTTCATTCTTAATATAAGATCTAGATTCATTTATTTTTTATCGTACGGCAATTACGTTTCGAAGCATGAGATCTTCGAGGAGACAGTACGGTTGTAAACTAGGTCATAAAATATAAACATATATTACAGTAATATGTTTGGCAGCGATCCAGTTTGTACGTACAATGTAAATAATATGCGTGACTCATGGAACGTAACTATTTATTGTTTATGAGCTACTAGCTTTTGCCCGCGAATTCATCCGCCAGGAACTCGTTCATCTCCTATGTAAACTTCCACGTCCAATTTCATAAAAAACTACCCTATGTCCCCTCTAGGGCCTTAAACTATCTCCATACCCAATTTTCATCTAAATTAGCTTGGCGGGTTGTGTGATGAGGTAGGTTACAGACAGACATACTTTCGCATTTATAATATTACTAGCTTTTACTTGCAACTTCGTCTGCGATATTGCTGATTCGTCTCGTTCATAGCGATATTTTACGACCCCCTTAAGGGATGTTTCCAGGATAAAATGTAGCCTATGTCCTTCCCCGGGACTCGAACTATGCATCATACAAATTTCATCTAAATCGGTTCAGCGGTTTAAGCGTAAAGAGCTAACATACAGAGAGATAGAAAGACAGACAAAATTTCGCATTTACAATGTTATATGGATGAACTATTGCAGAATTCATCCTAGTATCCAACATATATTTAAAAAATAGCGATGTCTCATATTCTATTAAGATTTTGATCATATTTTTTCTTTACTGAGTAAAGATTAAATGTTTATAGGTATGGGAACGAATACAACCAGAGCATTACAAAAGACATCAAGTTAATTAAATTAATAATTTTAAAAAACTGACACCGCACCTAACTTACCAAACAATCCCCGAAAGGCGATAGTTCTTAGCTATGAACCGTCTCCTTTCGGGATTTCTTAGATTAAAGGGATTATAAGAAAGTAATACATTATTAGTAACTAGGCAAATGAGATCTCCGTACAGCCGGCGACGCGTTGCGACAGTATCCGTTAAATACAAAGCCCTGACGTCCATTGTGGCCCACCGTACATACACTTACCTAATATAACATATTATAAAGCCGATCAAGATACTCTACAGGAGACCAGTTCAAAAAGCTTCGTGTTAGAAATTAATATTTTCAGGTTAAAAGTGAATTGTTGAAGAATAGAGAAGATATTTACATTATTTTAATTTAATTTTTCACCGGCTCAGTTAAGAGCCACATTTCATCAACCAACAATTTGCATACCTATTTACTGACCTAAAATGTGTATATATTTACAGCGTATATTATCTTGCAAACCATCTTACAAAGCGAAACAATTTTAACACGTTCACTGCGGCTTGAGGCAATTCCGCCCCAAGCTCGACTATACGCTGGTGCGGGGCTAAAAGTTCGTGTTATCTCTCTCGTGCGGGAGCTGTTGCCGTTGAATTACAAGGCGTACGATAAAGACAAATATACATTTCTTTATGTTATTCAAACCCGGACTCGTTGGTACAAAAAAAATGATTGAGATCGAAATAAGCCTCGAACGCACTGGGTAGATGTTTTATCCACACAGTGCGGGTCGAGGTTTATTTACGCCTCAAGAAAGTGACCTCAAGGCCGCACTGAGCGGGACGCGGGCGGCGCGGGAGCCGACCGCTTAACGTTAGTGCGGCCATAGTTGTCGATACAGAACCAGCGTGTTTCACGTGAATAATAGGTACTTATAACCTAAATACGAAAACAATCGTGACCGATCGTACATATAATTACCTAAATACTTAAAAAATCGTCTAGTATGTTAAAGAATAAAAACGACACGAAAAGGTAAATAACGTAAAAATGAGTTTTCCCTTCGTATTTTATCGAAATTGTTCGTACTTTTTCAACTAGCTTATGGCGAGTACTAAAACAAATTGAGATAAAAGGATAAATATCAGCCGTTTTCGGCAAAATACGATGGGAAAGCATTATTATTATTATTTTTTAATTTATTGCTCTTTTTTTTTTAAAAGACTTAATCTAATACAAGGCTTCGCCAAACTGCGAAGTAGTTTGTTGGCGAATAAATTAAAAACACTCGTTCCTTAACACCTACTATTACCTATATCTGTGCCAACAGAAGATACTATTTTTTATTTATGATGATATATTAAATCCTTATTCTTAAATGTCCATTAAACCTATTTTAAACGTAATGCCGTTAAAATTAGATTGTCTTTATCTGGCGAAATTGGAAGTTGTGTTTGCGAGAACTGGGTTATATGAATAAGGGGTTAACAGGTTTCTTATTATAAAACTACCTTAACCTAATATTCACTAGCTAACTAAAATAGTAACAGTTATTCACCCGTGAGATTACTTATCATCAATGCCTTGATTTTTTTTTATACACATGTTTTGGTAAACAATCATATTCTGGGGTATGTTACTAAATACTCTCGGTATCAGGTACTGTCTGGTTCTTTGACCGTAATAATTACTGGTCAGCGGCTCCGTATACCCCTTGCGCGCTGTGTCCCTCAGTGTTCGACTATAATTTTTTGGCACCTTAAACTTAGGATTCACTACATATCATCACTATGTATCAGGTAAACGGCATAGCATGCAGAAAGAAGTGGTTTACATATTTGCACAGACATGCAGTCGGTATATTTGATAGTTCAGAAGTTATTTGTAAAAATGTGTGAATTCCCTCTTTATAGTGTCATCCACTGGGCCGCTAACTTTATTTAGTCGAACTCGAAAAAATAAATATAGCATAAATGCATTAGATAAACTTAATCTCGCAAGGTCCGGGTCCGAGTCCGGGTCCGGGTCCAGAACCAGGTTCAGGACCAGGTCCAGGTTGAGGTCCAGGTCTAGGTCCGATTCCGGGTTTGAGTCTAGGTCCGGGTCCGGGTCTCAGTCCCAGTCCCAGTCCAAGTCGAAATCGCCAAACGTGTACTATGCGTCGTTGAAGAGTTCTGTTCTGATCATCATCAGCACCAGTTCATCAAATGCGACAGTTTTTAATGAAAATGCTTGATTTTCTGATGAAAATACAAAAATCTCTAGGTACGCATAATACGCATGCCTTTAAGATTTGAGGAGTTCCCTCGATTCCTCGTGGATCCCATCATCAGAACTGGGTTTTGACAAAAATGGAACTAATCTGTACGCATATAGATACAATCAAAAAAACATTTATAAAATCGGTCCAGTAGTAATAACGGAGATATGGAGTAACAAACATAAAAAAAAATAAAAAAAAAACTCACAACCGAATTGATACCTTTTAGATTTGGAAGCCGATTAAAAATGGCGTCTGAGATATTATATCGAAGATGGTCGACGAGATGATGATTTTTCATCGATAATTTAGCGATAACTGCCATTCCCTTCACTAGACTTAGATAAAATTTAGTGCGTTTTGAGGCCTAAAAGATCTCAAAAATTCTTTAGGTATTTTTTCTTTAACCAGAGGTCAGAACCAAGGGCGAAGCTAAGTGTATTTTAAACATTTAATGACAAATGAAGACCACAAAAAAGAAAACACCTAATCCTTGTCTAGGCAAAATTATGAAGGATGTAAGTACCTACTGAAATTTGAGGTCCATAAGGCCTCACCCGCACTGTAAATGAGCTTAGGTTTGGGCTGATTCGATCTCAACCGCACCAGATTAAAGATCACCAAAATTTGTCCCGCAGTGAACGTGTTAACTAGGTATTATTTAGTCTCAATTATTTCACACATATTTGTGTTATGTAACAATCGTTGCCCTTATTAAATGTGAATGAATCTTCATTGATACAGCCTAGAATAGATTTATAATAATAGGAGTTCAGGTATTGTTTCATAGCGAGCACTATCGAGTCCGATCCTTTGTCTACCAAGTCGGTACTGTCACAGTCACAGCTTATGTGTACAATTGTGGAGGATCCACAGAAGCAGGTTGATCTTATGCACCGATAGATGGCGGGGTTACGACCGTCTGGTTTCCTGAATCGCGCTATTATAGAGTGTGACAATAACTTTATAAACAAATGGCAGAGTTACATAAAAGAATAATTATCCGGTGAATCCAAAAATATTTCAGCCAATATCTTGGTACCTACCTACCCATTGAATTACATAGTTACCTCTTTACATGGTTCTATGACACTGAAATAAGTGACAGAGGAAATACATAGGCACTTAAGTCTGACCACAGTGTAGCCCACACACAGTTTGTCAAAACAAAAGTCGTCTCTTCTGTGGTCAATAGTTATCGGCTATTACATAGGTTTAGAAAAGTGAAAAAAAATAAAACCATTTCGTCAACGTTACATAATTTATTAGAATGGCACCGACTTCAAAAATTAGAATAGGTACGTGTACATTGTTCAGTAAGAAGCGTAAAGTCTCATATTAGAAGTAAGCCAATTATGTTTTACTTTTTAGTGGTTTTCTTTGGATTCGGTTTTATTGTTTTATTAAAATTTTCATTCACTTCACACTTTTTAGTAAATCATCACCAGAGAGCGTCTCATAATGATTTCAATAAGCTCAAACACGGCTAGGCTACACTGTTTTATTACAGAGTTCCGTTGCCTACCTTCTGGCTTCAATTACCAGACCAGGTTGATGGTCACATTACATTAAGAGTATTTAACCTGACTTCGTCATAGTCGCTTCAGTATCTTGATCGAAACATCTTAATGCCACCCATGAATCACTAGGAGTTTCGGATGACCATCCGTGGTCTTCTTCATCAGTTCTCGTTCACCAGATGCTACTTTCTGAATGCAAATGTTAGATTTATTACTGAAAATACTAAAGTCGCGATATGTTTCCCTTTAATTTTTGAGGAGTTCCCTCAATTCCTCATGGTCCCCATTATCAGAACTAGATTCTGGTAACAATGGGACAAAGAAAAAAAATCAAATCGGTTCATGAACGACGGTGAGGTGACACACATTAAAAAAAAGAGCATGTAACCGAATTGAGAACCTCCTCCTTTTTTTGAGTCGGTTAAAAAAATCGCCTCGATGCTGAGACGACTGCGCGGTAGCAGCACTGTCTTCTCAGAGTGTTGGCCGAAAGACTTTGTCACGCCCGATCACGAAGTTCTGGGTAAAGGTAGATATTGGGAGTTATAAGTAGACTCGGCTAAATTTATAAGTACTATCTTCGCTCTCTCCATGGTTAACTTATCCAGAACCTGTTGTAATTAGTAATGTTTTTTTTATTCTTTTACCTCACATAGTAATTTTTTTTAATGTTTCTGACTATGATATGGATCAGAATGGTCTTAAATAAATTATTTTTATTTACTTATTTCCTCCAACTCACTTGAATGATGAAACTTTTTATTGCGTAGGTTCATTCTCATATTTATCGAAACAAAAGAACGCACATTTACAGTTTCCTTACGTTTGAAATTATTTTCTGATGCCAGTATTTAAGAAAAATCTCATTAAGTATATTGTGAAGGTATTACGCGTGTAGGCGTTTAGAGAACTGTCATTTCTCTCAGCGAGTTAATAAATCAAGCTGTAACGTTAGCGAAAATTAGTACAAAGGATCGTGGATATGGTAAAGGTTGACTGACATGCAGTTGATAGACTTAAATAAATAATGGTGATTGTTTATACATAACTATAGGTACGCAGTTGGGTATTCTACACGTGTTAAAATTTATACCATAGTGTGGTTATATACATAGAAAACCATCAAACTATCACAATAAATGGGTCATTGTCAGTTGCAAAAACAAAAGTCGTCCCTTCGGTGGTCAATAGTTAACGGCTTATGTGCATGTAAGCTATGTTTTTAGTACATGGATTTATAGCAACGGAGACACCGTTTATGCGGGTTACTAGACCAATAAAAAATGAAGTAAGCTTTTTAGTCCTTAACTTTTGATAAGTACACCGAAAAGACGCGAACATAAATCTGACGATGACACAAGTAGTAAATTAGGAAAATTATTCAAAATCCTAAAAATATATGTAGGCATGTTGTTTTTTTAATAGTCCAAATGTAAATTGAAAGTTACCAATAGACTTCTCAAGTTTCAATTTAAAAAATGTATGGTAACACGTCCTTAAACGCAATATTTCACGAATAAAATGGCAAATTATTCGTTTTTCCTTACAATGAGATTACGATGCAATAGTGACGTCACATTTCACTGCCTATCAGTATGGAGAATTTTCAGTGCTCCTCAACTATGTTGTAATTTACCTCCCGTTTTCGTCTTTTCTGTTGCTCTTCCAATTGTTGTTGGTCTCATACAAACATTTGATCGTCTCTAAAACTGGTTCGAATGGTACCATATTTTTTTTGGTCAACTAGCCAATTATAAATATACTCCGGTAGGCAGGTGATTCAAGCATGTGACGATGGGTTAAAATCCCGGCTCATGTTAATGAGGTTTTCTGAACTTAGGTATTTACGTATATCGGGGTGGTAATAAGTGAAAACATCATCTTTGCAGATGTAGCAAGGTGCCCACCTTGCTACATCTGCAAAGAAATTCTAATGTCTAGTACATGTGTACAAGTGAAGTATACTTTTATTTTCGCAAACTACTTTATGAATATTGGTTTAAAATATTACTGCTATAAATACAGAAACAAATTACATACCAAAAAAGTAATTACAACAAAATTAAATAAAAACCATTAAGTAAAACAAAAAAGAAACTAAATTGAAATAGTTATACCTACTTTGAGTAATGACTTCTACACGCGTTTTCTAGGACGAGTATATCCGACATTACCGCAGTATCTTGAGTAATCTTGACATGTCATTTGCTGTCCTACGAAACGTGCTACGTAACAAGTATGTATATTATAGTTTACACAATACTCGTATAATAATTCTAGTAAGTGTGGCATGATTGGTGTTGCTTCGTGGACAAATTGTAATTTACTTAGGTTAGGGCAATAAAACAAAGTATTTCTCAGAGCGCGAGCGCAGGGGTTTGTCATCAGAGCCGGAGGCGAGGCCGATAAAATAAGAACTAATACTTTGTATATTACCGCCCGTGATGAATATATTGAGGGTAATATGGGCATTGGGTAATAAGGCCATTTCGATGTATCTCAAAAAATACAACACATATTGGATAGTTAACAGTAGTCTAGTTAAACTTTACAAAGTATGATCGGGACTACTTTAACGACGGCGTTTTGACAGATCAAAAACATCGTTTGATTAGCAATATGTCATAGGCCTTGCAAAAAATTATTATTTTTAGGGCTGTCACAAGACAACGAAGACATTTTCTATGTCCAAAGTACAAGCAATAAATAAAGACCGACTTCATACCTTAAATATGGACATATGTGTCCATAATAGCCGCACGTGCCGGAAATATGGAGATCTAAATCTTTTTTTTATGGTAGCTGATTATTCTTCTTCGTAGTCAATCAATCCCTCATGACTGAGGATCGTGACCGCATGCTATTGTCCTCCATGCAATTCGGTTCCCCGTCAAGTGGACCGCACGGGAAAGGCTGCATACCGAGATCCTGATTATTATCAAAGTTATTTTGTTATGTGAAATGAAATGAAATCATTTATTCTTCAATTTAGGCATGTTACATGAACTTATGAATGTCAAAAAACTACCACCGGTTCATAAAACAAACCTCTGCCTCGAGAAGAACCGGCGTAAGAAACTCGGCGAGGTGTCATTTTTTCAAAACAATATACAATGTATATAAAATAACAGTATCATAATACTACAGAATTCAAATGCTACAATATAAACATACATACATATTTTTTAATATTACGGACAAAATATTTCTGTGTTAGATTACTTGTGCGGGACGGTATCACTGCCAAACATCCCTATCCATGATATAATTGTTTATCTTATAATATGCGTTTGAAGTAAGTTCAGTTTCTGTTTCACGATAGACTTACATTTAGAATCCGTAAGTTCAGTAATGTGTCTTGGAATTTTATTGTAGAATTTTATACAATTTCCCAAAAACGACATTTTCGCCTTCACTAGTCTATAAAAAGTTATTTTGAGTTTCCCAGTGTTTCTTGTAGTCATTAACTTAGCAGTATTCGTCGGGAAATTGTATAAATTCTTCCTAACATACATGGTTATTTCAAATATGTACAGCGACGGCAGGGTTAAGATATCTATTTCCTTAAAGATTTCTCTCATGTTTTTCTTAGCATATTAGTTGAAGTATACAAGTGTATACTTTTTATCCCCACCCTCCCTTTACCTTTTTTGTGAAGATCTAGACGTGATCTTATTACCCTGGGGCACCTTACACGATTTAAGATTTTCCCTGGTCACGAAGTATATTTCCAGGCGTGGAGTGGGCCGAAAACAAAAATAACAATGTATCAAACATTTTCAAATAAATTCATCAAGTACATCTCCCGTTGTGTTGTCCCGCGAAACGACGAAATGACCGCGGAAAGCCACAGGGTAATATATATTTATGTATGTATGCTTGTATATATTTGTGTTTGTTTATATATTACTAGCGACCCGCCCCGGCTCCGCACGGGTGCACTATTTAATGGATGTTATTATACATATAAACCTTCCTCTTCAATCATTCTATTAAAAAAAACGCATCAAAATCCGTTGCGTAGTTTTAAAGATTTAAGCATACATAGGGATATAGGGACAGAGAAAGCGACTTTGTTTTATACTATGTAGTGATTTGTCTAAGTAGTTTGTATGTATACATTGTTATTATCTGAAGATTTTTGCTTATTAGTCTGCCTCCTGCACCAACCCTTGCAAGTTTTTGTTTGGCCCAATGGTTGACTGGTAGAGAATGCCTTGAGGCATTAAGTCCGCCATTTGTACTCATTTGTTTTGTGCAATAAAGTTTAAATAAATAAATAGCGTTTGTCCTCACAGAAGGTCATTTCCATGAAACAATTATTGAAATGCTAGTAATTCCAGACTTACTTTAACTACGCCTCTTTGTTATACTGAGAATACTTAATCAAGCCTATCCAGTCGTCCTAATCTGGACATGATTAAATAACTACCTACATTCCACCCGCAAGTACCGGCCTAAATGCCGTCCGGCCATATTAGGATTCGTCAAACGAATTGAGGGAACTAAGAACCACAGACGTTTGGGGTATTGGATTGATTACCGGCTTACTTTTTGTGTTATTTTAAGAACTCATGAAATCTGAAAATCTAAATAAACTGTGTAGGAGTTCGCAGAGATTTTATATATGACATAATTTGGCATAAGAGAGCCGCGATTGACGTTGGAGTTTGCCGCAGTCAAAAAGCGTAATAAATATGAGGTCCTGGGCGGTAGCTATTATTTTGTGCCCCTGGCCTTTGAGACTACTGGGTGCTGGGAGTCGGAGGCTATGGCTTTCATTAGGGAAGTGGGATGCCGAATTAGGGAGAGGGGGTCTGACGCCCGCGCAGGTTTGTACCTGGTGCAAAGGTTGTCCGTCGCCATTCAACGCGGTAACGCGGCTAGTGTGATGGGTACCTTTGCGCCAGGGACAATCCGAGGGGGACCATTTGACTAGGCTTAAGCTAGTCTTAAGTTAAGAGTTTATTGTTTATTTCTTTTTTGTATATTATTGACATGAATAAAAACATTTATGTAGATTTGGCATAATCTTTTTTTTATACAACGATAACATATGCATGGTTCGGTAACGGCTCGGAACGCAATCATAATCATCATCAAGCATATGTACATCCCATCAGCTAACTAAAAGAACTGTACGATGGCGGGAAACAAAGACACCATAGCCTATGGGCCTGGCAACTCTTGTTTTACGAGCCCCAATGCAAATGAGTACGTCTGGTAGGAAAAAAATGTACTAAACTAACGTTAACCTAAAAATTCTGGGGGACGAAGGTGTTTGGAAGAATTAGCAATATAAAAACAGTATAAGTTATAAATCGTATTTTATTTATTCAATGAAAAAAAAAACGAACTTTCCTTGGTAATAAAAAAAACATTGTTTCACCAATTGTACTAAAATGCAAAAAAGTTCGTCTTTAGTGTTACCGACGCAGATTAGAACGTCTACCACTTGGTGGCGTCTCCTTTTGCATCTAAAACGGCTTTAATTCTGAGCGGCATTGTATCTACCAGCTGTCGACACTCTTCCGGGGTTGTTTCATTCCAAACACAGGTAAGTTTCTCTTTAAGATCAGCTTTTGATCTGGACGGGTCCTTTCGCAACTTCTTCTTCATTTTCCACCACAACGTTTCTATGGGAGACAAGTCCGGGCTGCTGGATGGCCACGACATGGTAGGTATTTTTTTCTTTTTCAGCCACGCCATCGTTGCTTTAGCGGTATGGCATGAGGCACCATCTTGTTGAAAAGTATACGCATTTTTATACTTTAACTTACGTATAGACGGCAGCAAACTCTCTTGTAAGATGCTTTTGTATTTTTCGGCATTGACGGTTCCATCTATAAATTGCAGACAGCCGACACCCTGTGCCGACATGCAGCCCCAAATCATTAAGGAAGCTGGAAACTTTACCTTACGCTTAAGACAATCTTTTTGAAATGCCTCTCCTTTTTCGCGAATGACTTTACTTCGTTCATCGCCTACTGTGACTTCAAATTTAGATTCGTCACTCCATATAATTTTACGCCACTGATCGACGGTCCAATTTCTGTACTTTTTGGCGAATTTCAACCTGTTAGTTTTCTGCCGTTGTGTAAGTAACGGTTTCTCTTTAGCAGTGTAAAAACCGTAGCCCATCCTCTTCATCACTCTCTTGCAAGTATCCACTGAAATGTTTTTTTTAATTGCGTCACGCCATAGTACCGTAAGTTCTCCAGCTCTTGCACGACGATTTTTCTTGATGATCTTCCTCAGAATCCTGTTTTCTGCTTTAGTAGTAATTCGTGGGCGGCCGGATTTCTTTAAACAAGAAATTTTGTCGTGTTTTCGATGATGCTCGATGATAGTTTGGATTGTAGACCTTGGCATAGAAAGGTCCTTGGCAATTTGGTACGTAGATTTGCCTTTATTGTTACTGGAGATTATAATTTTCCGCACTTCTTCAGTCACTGGCTTACCTCGTGCCATCTCGATAGAAAAACGATTTGGAGTAATAAAAAATTAGGCTGAATTTGCCCTTTTATATAGTGGTTTGTCATTTTACATGACAGAGAATATTCCGTATTCAATTTGAAAATAATATTTTATATTACGAACCCTGGTAAACAGGTTTTATTTTAAATAGACGACCTATTTTGCCTTAAATATGAAGCAGACGTAATTATTTGCGTGTGAGATGTAATATTTATAATTAAATTATTTTAAAATAAATAACGAGATGTACACTTTGTACAACTCAAAACTAAGCTAGCTTTAGTGACATTGCGTCTAGTGTATTCCATTAATCATCAAAGTCGATTCGGGTAGAAATACTAGTTTTTGAAAAAAAATACGCATGCAGAATTGCGACTAGACGAGCTATTTTGCATTGGGGCTCGTAAGATAGAAATCAATTGTTGGCCTAATCAAGACTGGTGAACCCTACAGAAAAGTGATTTCTAGTTATTATTATGTAAAACATGTTTTATGAATAAATTATTTCTATTTATTATTATTCTCTTTTTTTTTTTACTCTTAGGCTAGGTCTTTTTACAAAAGAATTATTAAATAAAAAATTGATTATGCAGTAGGTGCTGTAAAAGTATTATGAACCAAATTTAAAATTAATTTAAAATACCTGCATAAAAAAAAACAAGAACAATGCTTTACTGGGATTCGAACCCGGGACCTCCAGCTTCATAGACAGGGTCAGTACCAACTAGGCTAAAGTGGTCGTCAAGTATTTGAAATATTGTTTTAGTTCACTGATCAAGGCCGATGTCGCTAGTAGTATAAAAGAACTTTTGAAAGGTCACTTTTTCTGTATGTAGTTATTGTTCTTCTCTTTTAGTGTGAATTATATTCTTAGCCCTTAACCCAATAGGTTATGGGCCCAGCGCGCTTCCACTGTGCTTTTCAAACATCTCGCATTTTGTGTATCGACTAATTACCTACGAACTTTAAAAAACTTTAACTTTTTTATACGTCCTGGGCCTTAAGCTACATTTAACTATACAATTTATAATTATAGTTACATCTGTCAAGTACCTGAAGTACCCCATTCAATCCCTCCATGTCGACGCTTAAAATGAATACTTTGCATACTATACTATTATACTTTTATATAGTACACATTTAATTGTATATGAAAATTAAAAACCAAGAAAAAGGCGAAGTTATTCTGCAGTAAGTAAATAAAACAGTCGTGTTTTGTGCGACGGTACAGAGTTAATTTAGCAAAGTTTTATGTTAAGTCCGTTCTCTAATGAAAGACACGAGGATTTTATTAAGTACCTTCACACGTGCACGTGTTTCCGTGGAATCCCATAATAAGACAGCTATCTCACGTATACACGTGTCTCAGGTAGTTAATTAAGTGAAGTGAACTTAAGCTAGCTTGATCTGACATTACAGTATTGATGACATTTAGAAATACTTTGTTGATTTTATTATATTTTAATATACAAAAATTAACATATCCTGTAAATAAAAGGTAAATGATTTGACTACTTTGTTAAAGGAATGAACGACCGATTGATTGAGTGAATGTTTAGTTCAATTCATTCTCTGTTCAGATCTGTTAGTCACTCCTTCGCCTTGCCTCTCTTTGATCAAGACTTTACTCGTAGATAGACGTGTTCTAGCTTCCAAGTATAAAAATAAAATTAAAATAAATGAAATTAATTTAACCGTTATTCAGTATTTAATTGACAATAAATCCTTGTATACCCTAACCTTTTCAAGAGGTTATGGGGCCCAGGCCACGCGTTAAAACTTTGAAACTCTAATTATGAATTTTTCGAAACACGTGCATGAATGGATAACCTAAAATCAAAACGAAATATCAAAACTTACGACGGCGTAATCACTGCAATTGAGACGTTATCTGAAAATAGTTTAGCTTTGGCATTTGTGAAAATAAGGTTATTAGACCACGAGGTTAAGCTGAGAAACGATAGTGCAGATACGAGCTCAAAAGTACTGCATGTCGAGCATAAGCCCCATAATTCAAAGAAGAGAATAATCGATACAGCTAAACCGCCAAACCACCATAATAATAACCGTAGACATTACAAGAACAAAACTTGGAAAAATACCCACATTTTTAAAATGTCATCATTGCGGACGAAAAGGTTACGCGAAAAAGGATTGTTATTTCTTTAAACAAATGATGCAAGAAAAACAGACTGAAACAAATAGGACGCGAACAGTTCAACAAGTCGAATTGAAACAAGAAACTGCTAACGATTTCTCGGGTTTCGCCTTTATGACGGGAGACTGTCACGATGATGTTCAAGAAGATAAAGTGAGATTTATTTTGGACTCGGGAGCATCGGATCACGTCACAAACAGGTCGGATCTTTTCATTAATTTTACAATTCTTAATCCACCTTTGAAAATATCGATTGCTAAGCACAGGGAATTTTTTTTTTTAGCTACACAAAAAGGGACAATGAGGGTGACGAGCGACTTGGGCGTGCAAGGACTTCTGGAGGATGTGCTGTTCTGCCCAGATGCCCCTTACAACCTGCTGTCGATGCCCAAGATGCAGCGAGCTGGCTACACGATCATCTTCGACCAACATGGCTCCCAAGTTTGTAAAGGTGACACAACTGTCATGAAGGGTAAGTCTCTGAACAATTAAATTGCAGTAAAAACAGCAAGCAGCAGCAGTTGTAGTTTTAAGCAAAATAAAGATATTTGTATTTTGTATTTGTATTTGTAGACTTTGCTGTATCAGTAAATATGGCTATTCCTGTTTCCTGCCTATACCAAGCTAATAATAATGACTAAAATTTATGGCATCAGCGTTTGGGTCATATAAGTAAAAATAAATTCATACAATTAAAACATGATTGAAGATGTTAATCAAATTCAGTTTGTTGAGCCAAATGATAAAATGTGCGAAGCTTGTATAAACGGCAAACAGGCCAGATTACCATTTAATCTGACTAAGAATAAAGATCACATTACACGACTTTTATTTGTGGTACATTCTGATGTTTGTGGCCAAATCACTCCTCCCACGATAGACAATAAAAATTATTTTGTATTTTTTTATTGACCAGTATACCCATTACTGTGTTGTGTATTTGATAACGTACAAGTCAGAGGTATTTACTGCTTTTAAAGTGTACGGACGTAGTGACGTAAATGTGAGGCAAAATTGAATTTTGAAAATGGTAAATTTATACTGCGATAACGGCGGCGAATATTTATCTGCCGAGATGAAAAATTATTGTATTGAAAAGGGCAAAACTTACCATTTGACAGTTCCAAAAACACCGCAACAAAACAGTGTATCGGAACGTAAGGTAAGGACTATTACAGAAAAAGCGCGATCTATGCTTAGTGGTTCCAAATTAAATAAAGTATTTTGGGGTAACGCTGTATTAACTGCTGTTCGATTAATAAATGTAACGCCTTCAAGAGCCCTTATGCAATCGAAAACCCCATATGAATTGTGGCATTAAAAAAAAAAAAAAAAAACACAACTTAAATACTTGAAGGTTTTTGGTGCCACGGTTTATGTACATAATAAAACCAGTAAATCTAAATTTGACGATAAATCTTGGAAGGGAATACTGGTAGGTTATGAACCAAACGGATATAAAGTTTGGAAGGTTTTTTGTGCCACGGTTTATGTACATAATAAAACCAGTAAATCTAAATTTGACGATAAATCTTGGAAGGGAATACTGGTAGGTTATGAACCAAATGGATATAAAGTTTGGAACTCGGAAAGCGCTTAATTTGTCACTGTTAGAGACGTTATAGTCGACGAGGCTAATTTTCTAACATCCAGGCCAGTAATATTGCCTGAAGTTACCGAAAATTGCCATGATAAACCTGATAACAACAATATATCAAAATCAGTGTCATCCAAGTCTCGCCATAGTGACAATTCAAAATCAGATGCATTTAAATCTGATGATCTCGGCCGTCCTGTTGACAATTCAAAATCAGATGCATTTAAATCTGATGATCTTGGCCGTCCTGTTGACAATTCAAAATCAGATGCATTTAAATCTGATGATCTTGGCCGTCCTGTTGACAATTCAAAATCAGATGCATTTAAATCTGATGATCTTGGCCGTCCTGTTGACAATTCAAAATCAGATGCATTTAAATCTGATGATCTTGGCCGTCCTGTTGACAATTCAAAATCAGATGCATTTAAATCTGATGATCTCGGCCGTCCTATGAAAAATCGCAGATTAAATGAAACCATTATTGAACCCACATCTAGTAATGCCCCTGATAATTGTACGAAGGTAAATCAAAATGAAAATAAAAACACAGATGACGTAAGGAGGAGTGATAGACTTAAAAATCGGCCACCTGTTCATTATTATTAAACTGATGATGATGAGTGCATATTGAGTGCGCAGTCTATATTAGTGTTAAGTGGCAAGTTGCCATAGAAGAAGAGTTAAAATCTCTTTCTGAAAACAACACGTGGTCTTTAGTGCCGAGACCACAGAATAAAAATGTTGTTGATAATAAATGGGTTTTCTCTATCAAGTATGATGAATTTGGTAGACCGCAAAGATATAAAGCCCGTCTCGTTGTCAAAGGGTTTAGTCAGGAATACCTTGTCGATTTTAATGAAACCTTTGCACCTGTAGCCAGAATTGCTAGTTTTCGGTTCATTATTAGTCTTGCAAATCAATTTAACTTACTCGTCCACCATATGGATGTTAAAACTGCCTTTTTAAATGGTAAATTAGAAGAAGAGATTTTTATGGAAGTGCCGAAAGAAGTAGATTGCGATAAGAATTATGTATGTAAACTAAATAAGGCATTGTATGGACTGAAACAGGCTGCTAGATGCTAGTTTCAGGTTTTTTGAGCAAGCACTGGTTTAAAAAGGATTTATAAGTTCATCGGTTGACAGATGTATATACATGCTTGATAGAGGAAGCGTCCAACAAAATATTTACGCAATTTTGTATGTGGATGATTTATTTATTTCATGTGGTGAAATATAAACAATGAATAATTTCAAAATGTATTTAATGAGTCAATTTCAAATGAAAGACTTACAAGATATAAAATTTTTTCTTTGTATAAAAATTGATAGGTCTGGACAATGAAATCACATTAAATCAAAGTGCATATATTGAAAAGTTTTTCGTAAGTTTAAAATGCATGATTGTAACCCCATTAGCACACCACTAGAAGTAAAACTAAATTATGAAGCATTAAACTTTGAAGAGAAGTATGATGCCCCTTGCAGAAGTGTAATAGGTTGTTTATGTATGTATGTGTGTAAGCACTTTATTGTACACAATAACAGGTTAAAATAATATACATGTCACATAAGATTAGAGTACAAAGGCGAACTTATCCCTATGAGGGATCTCTTCCAGCTAACCTGTTTAATGTATATAATGCTATGTACTCGTCCTGATTTAAGTACAAGCAATAACATTTTAAGCAGGTATACAAATAAAAACAACAAAGAATTATGGCAATGTTTTAAAAAGGGTGCTGAGATATTTGTAAAGCACAATAGATTTAAAATTAACTTACAAACGATGTGATTCTAATAACATTCTATGTGGTTATGTCGATTCAGACTGGGGTGGCCATGATTCAAGTGATAGGAAGAGTACCACAGGTTATTTATTTAAGTTATTCAATAATTGTACAATCACATGGAGTACAAAGAGGCAAATGTCAGTTGCCGCTTCATAAACTGAAGCCCAGTACATGGCTTTATGGTTAAAGTTATGGTTAAAGCATTAATGTAAATATCACACAGCCGATTGTTATTTATGAGGATAACAACGGATGTATTAGTATTGCCAACAATCCCACTAACCACAAGAGGTCAAACCACATCGACATTAAGTATCATTTCTCTAGGGAGCAAATTGAGAAAAATGTTATTAAATTATGTTATCTTCCCACAGGTAAACAAATAGCAGACGCTTTAACAAAGCAGTTGCCTACAGCTGCCTTTAAAGCAATGCAGTCTGAAATGTTTGCAATAATGCGATTGAAATGTACATACTAAATAATGTATTGTTGAGATAATTATTGTACATTTTTGATGATTATTTTTATGGCGTAATAATTATCTTGATGACCTGATTGGGTTTTTCTGGGTTTTCCCAATCCTTGCAACAAATGTTGGGTCATAAAATTGTAATTTCCCCAGACAATACTTGGAAGTTAAATACGATCTGATGCTTATTTATTGTAAATAATTGTTAATTTTTGAGGGGGCGTGTTGATTTTATTATATTTTAATATACAAAAATTAACATATCCTGTAAATAAAAGGTAAATGATTTGACTACTTTGTTAAAGGAATGAACGACCGATTGATTGAGTGAATGTTTAGTTCAATTCATTCTCTGTTCAGATCTGTTAGTCACTCCTTCGCCTTGCCTCTCTTTGATCAAGACTTTACTCGTAGATAGACGTGTTCTAGCTTCCAAGTATAAAAATAAAATTAAAATAAATGAAATTAATTTAACCGTTATTCAGTATTTAATTGACAATAAATCCTTGTATACCCTAACCTTTTCAATATACTTTACGCCGGAACGACACAGGCCTGATTGCCCAGGACCGGGACGTAGCTATGTGGTGGAATGAGATGTATTTATTTATTAGGCACAGTAACAACATTTTTTTTTAACTAGCCTATTTAATTAAGTGTCCACTGCTGGGCAAAGGCCCTCTTTTCCTCTATTCGGCACTATAGTTAGCTTGTTCCCGCCAAGTTAAGGAAAACGCATCCAGGTCGTCCCGCCATCTCCTTTTTGGTCAGCCTCTGTTCCGGTAGCCATCTTGTAGGGTCCACTGCGTGCTTATTTTCGCCCATCTTTTGTAACAACATACAAATCAAAAAGTTTACAACTAAATAAATTACATAGTTATCTTGTTAAATTTGTACATCGATAAGAGCCGTGCACTATATTTACATGTACTCTTGATTTTACCGGTTCATTAAAATTTTAAGGCTGTTTGAGACGTGATATAGCTTTATGTTTAAATGTAACGATGCTGTGTCGAAAAATGTCTAGATCTTTGTTAATGTCATTGTAAAGGGAGCACATTCGTGGTACTGGGTTATAGTGAGATACATTATTTGTAGCAGGGGGTACGCTAAATAAATTTATTTATTTATTTAAACTTTATTGCACAAAAAGAATATAAGTACAAAGGGCAGACTAATAACTACTACTAGGACTACAGACTACTAGGGCGGATAAATGTTGTGTACGGTTGGATCTGCTTTGTACTTTAAAAGAAATATGGTTGAATAAAGTTGTGTCTGGAACAGAATTTTCAATTTTATATAAGGTGCATAGGTTGCTTATCTTACGTCTGACCTGCAACGTGTCCAGATTGAATTTCTTAAGTCTGTCTTCATATGAAGGAAATTATCTTTTTAATTTAAATCGGAAATGAAATTATGTATTTCTCCCTTTAATAATTACACAACTTCGTCCTGGGGCCTACTGTAGTTTGACATATTTGTCAACTTTTTCTACGGAAAATTGTATTTTGTCTGATTGTAGACTTGTCCAGTTTTGTGGTCTAGGATCCATCATGGCCCATTGTGTAGTTCCCACATTACGTTATATAATCAACCCGCTGGTTACAAGAGGCAAAAATTTGAAACAGTCATTGTATTGTTTGCCAAAATTAATTGTAATGTGAATAGGTATAATAATAATGCAGCAAGTCCACTTTAAAACTCAATTCAGCTGGTGCCAGTAAGTCTGACAGAGCGACCTTGGTCTCGCGCCCTCAATAAATGTCTATATCTTTCGCCTTCTTACCAAAGAATAAGGTGCAGAATGTACCTACTAACACTTGTGTGAAACAAAACGTTTTATTATCTCGTGAAAACGTGTCATTATTCTCGTTAATAGCTGAGATATATACGTGGACACGAAATGGCTGTTATACACTGTAAATACCTAATAGAAATAAAACAAAAATAGAATCAGCATATCGGGGTGCTGCGTGACTTTTCTCAGAGCCCGCCAAGCGTACTGTGGTATAAATAGGTACATCGCTTTCTGGGGTACATTCTAGATTAGGGTACCCCTTTCTGGTGCCTGTATAAAACAACTAGCCACTAATTAGACACGAGTGTGACTTGCTATTTGAATTTGAGCAGGCGCCTTATTTATAAGATAACGGGAAATTGAGTAAGTAGTTTCATTTGTTTTCGAATTCAATGAAAGACAAATGCAACTCTCTTATAAGTTTGAAACGTATAAATTCCATTGCAGTTCATTTTTTATAGTATTTATTATTGCCACTTTGAACCTCAGGAGGTTAATATTACACTTTTTTGGGTAGTCATTTATAAATATGATCCATGATTATCTCCATCATTAAGTTAAGCTGGGTAGTTTAGTTAAGATGTGTTATTAGTTAAGTTTATCTTTGTATCTCTCTTAGGGTGCCCTGAAAAGCGCCTTAGCATATATTGCTATTGGCATATGTTGAGTGGTATCCTTTCTGGTGTTCATAGCTCATACTTAATTTAGTGTTTATTTCATCTTATTTCATTTGTGTGTATTGTGTAATGATTTAACACCAAATAAATATTTCTTTCTTTTCTTTCTTTCTTTCTTGATACAATAATATACTGCGCCAGGTATGGCAAGCCAGTACATCAGTTAGTAGCGTGGGTGACACGTCCTACGTCATCAGCTAATCGACGGTATGCGGACGTAAGTGTTAAGAATGTCGTCGACAGTGACGTATGTGGTGTAACGATCCGGATTGTCCGACCTTGTTTTCTTAGAAGATAAATATAAATAACAAAATAATAATAAATAAATAAATATTAGAGGACAATCTTGCACAAATCGAACTAGCCCCACAGTAAGCTCAAGAAGGCTTGTGTTATGGGTACTAGACGACGATATATTTAATAGATATAAATACTTAAATACATAGAAAACATCCAAGACTCAGGAACAAATATTCATGCTCATCACACAAATATTTACCCTGACCGGGATTCGAACCCGGGACCGTCAGCTTCACAGGCAGGTGCACTACCCACTAGGCTAAACCGGTCGTCAGAAGATGATCTATGTTTATCTCACATCTCAGATTCGGTTGAAACCGCTCAACCAATCTCACTGGAGCGCACTCTTAGAGTATTCTATTTTTCCAAACCACATGCGTGGTCGTGTCGGAGGTTTTCCCCAGGCTACTCTCCAAACGCGCACTCCTATCGGTTTATTGGGCCCGGCCAATAAAGCCATAGTCAGGTTCAAAACAAAAACTGTTTCCTATAGGCAAGAGTGAATAGACTATCTCTGGACCAATAGCTACAGTTTCAGGTAGGTATAATAAATTTTAAAATAGAGCAAAGTTTGCCATACTATCCTTTTGTGACTATTAAATTAATTCTTAGAAATAAACAATCTCTTTAAAGAAAGACTCAAAGGCTAAGAGTCAACTAATAAAGAAGGAAAGACTATTTAAAAAGTAAGGACAACTAGGCAAACTTTTATAAAGTGCATCAGAGCAGTTTTGCAGGCTTCGCAAACTAAGCACCGGCTGCTACTCAAGGCAAATGCATGTTAAATAGTCTGGAGGGATTTTGTACATTTTCAGAATATTTTTAATTTGAATTTTAATATAAATGTAAAGCGAATTTGCAATTCGATTCTTTATTACGGAAACTTGTTCAGAGTTGCGAATATAGCGTACGGGTGTTACAAATTACACCAACATGGAATATTGTCCACTTTTGCGATTTCGTTTCTCGTAATGAGATTGCGTCGCATTTTGTAATAAAATTAAATACACAAAGATGGGGTGTCTTTAGTTCCTTGGAGTTTGGGACGGATGTTGGTGTGGGGTGGGATGCTACCTGTGTAGACACACTGACACCGTCCCACCTCCAACGAACTACAGTAAAAGCGGGTGCAGCGGCGGAAAATGCCGAAATATTAAAGCGTAATAAATATAGGGGCCTCGGCAGAGAGTACAATTTTGTACCTTTTGGTGTCGAAACTGTTGGTCCATGGGGTCCCAGCGCGCACAAGTTATTTACTGAAATCGCGAAGCGTTTGGTTGACGTAACTGGTAACCGAAGAGTTGGCGACTTCCTCGCACAACGTATCAGCATAGAGTACAGCGAGGAAATGTCAATTGCTTCCTCGGTACAATGCCCCAAGGGCCTGTTTTAGATTTAAGTTAGTTGTAATATTACTTAAGTTATTGTTATTTAACTATTATTACCGCCTGTAAATCAATAGATGTTTCAAACATACACAAATGGATCATTATATATCTCCCGGAATAATAAGGTAAACATCCCAATGGTCAACAGCTTAAAGCCAAGCTTGTACCAATGAGATTTCGGTACTGTGAAACTTGCTGAGCTTATTACTAAAAATTCATTGCCACCACAAAACTAGCAGTAGAGGATTTTCAAAGCCCTACCATCCAATTTGAATTCCGGCCACTTCGTATCTTGTCACAGTGCAAATCAATATGAAAGCTAGATGCTGGCTGGATAGCTGGCTGGAGATCTCCAAATCTAATCAAAATCATTTACTATAGTCACTGTATACTGTATACTTTGTGGTGGAGATAATAAATACTTTTTTTTTACTTTTTTAAAATCAAATCATTTATTCTGCATTTAGGGTACTTCTACAAGTCAAAACCTACCAATATCAATCTATCTATCTATCTATACATATAATAAAGCTGTAGAGGTTCGAAAATCTGTATGTGTGAGGGGTCTTAGAATCGATAACAGAACACATTTCAACAGTTTTTAGAATTTGTGTCTGTTTATTTGTCTAGGCATCATGCGAAAACTAGCCAAAGTAAGCCCACTACTTCTAAACATTATTATATCATCACTTTAACAAGGACCTTTGTTCCAGGCCACTGCCATGAAGACCGGCTACCGAAACCTTCTGGTGATGACGGTGATGTGCCTGATGATGGGCGCTGCCGCCAATCCCGCCAGAAGGACCCAAGACATTGAGGCAAGGCGTCGGAGCGCCGTGGATCGGAGTCTGATCAGGTGAGGATCCAGTTGCCATAAGTACTAGTAGATGTATTCATTTTTTTCTCACTGAAGCCGCTGGATGTTTTTCCTCAACTACAAATAGAAGTTCGCACGGGGTACGAACAGATTACCAAAAAAACCTTTTCACACCTGCTATTCAGAAAAGAATAAGAAAGCACCCGAATGAGCGATCAAAGTCGTATTTTTCTTGCCTCATTTAAGGGCAACAATGACTTTTTCCCCCATATAAGTTGTGCCACTCGGTAGCAAAACTATGTGTAATACATTTCATGTTTTTAACAGCCATCCTCGTAGGCGACGTATCACACGGTAGCAAAAACATTTCCATCTTGGGCGTTTATAATCCCTCACTAAGCTCAGGATCCTATTGTAGGATCTTTCAATTCACTCAGGATTCAATATACCGCCCTCGCGGTAAATATATCATTTTGCTCCCTTGATACACAATCTACTATTGGCATCATCATCATCCTCCTAGCGTTTTGCTGACTGTGCCCTAAGGAGCCAGGGGTCCTGAACTTTGACAGATCTTTGGCATCAATGAAAGAGAAAAAATAAGTTCACATGTGTAAAACAGAAAAAAATAATTGTTACTCTCAAAGGATTAATCAAACTTGTGCTTTCTTCCCTCATCAACAATGACTATATTCTGAATAACAGGTGTCATCAACAGTATGTGCCACTCGGTAGCATAATTTATTTATTTCCGTGTCGGGCTTAAACACTTCAATGCCTCGTTGCGCTATTCTACGGATATAGGTATTTAGTTTGATTTAGGATTCAAAATACCGCTCTCGCATTAAATACATAATTTTGCTTCCTTTAGATACAACTTAGATTCTAGGTAATAAATCAATTAATCCAAATTATGTATAACTTTATAAATAAGCAACACAAACCACCAGTCATCTTTTATTATACGACACTGCAAACTTCATGGTATAGTTAGGCAAGAAAGTGGTCTATCACTTTTGGACCTACACAAATAATAGAGTCGATTTTTTAAACATTCTTGGCTGATGATACACCCTTGTTATTAGTTACATTAATAATGCATGTACTTTAGTTTAGTATGCACGTTGCATGTCGAGACTTTTTTCTAAATTGAACGGTTTACCAAATCCACAGGTTCGGTAGATCCTACCCAGCCGAGCCGTCAGCCGCGGACGTCAGAGAAGCATTGACCCGTCCCGTACGCCGAGGTGCCAGTTTCCTTCGTCTTGGAAGATCTCAACCCCTGGCCCTCACCTCCGACGACCTCATATCCCTCCTGAGGTCTTACGAAGAGTACGAAGAACCAGCGAAAAGGGGAACCACCTTCATGAGACTCGGTAGGAGCCCGCAATTCATGAGGTTAGGCAGGTCTGATGAGAAGCCCGATGAGCCTAGCCTATATCCTGAACGGAAGAACAGGGCCAGGAATCAGTTCTTGAGACTCGGGAGGGATAGTGAGGAAGTCAATGAAGTTGAAGAGGAAGAGGAGAGCAGAAAGAAAAGGGCGACATGCCAAGAGTGTGAGGCGTAAATGTATTGTGGTCTATGGCTTGAGGATTTCTGGCATTTTCAATGACAACTAGTTTCCTTACTATTTTAATGCAAACATTTGGAAGTACATTCCAAGACCGAACGTTGATTACACTAGTCCTAAATCTTTAAAAAAGGAATTGAATTAGAAAAGTATATTGAAATGTACCGGTATTTTTCAACATGATCAATAGGGATGTTGACTCAAAATTTGACTAGTCCATAAGAATAAGGCAAGAAAATATTCCAAATGGTGAAAATCCTATTCAAGTATCTCAAAAAATTACGAAGCTACAACCGTTTTAATGTTGCTGCTTAGAGAGAGAAAGCGCGACAGATCAGTGACGTCATAGACCACGAGCGCCATATAGTAAATGACGATAGTTCCATTACAACGGTGCATTTTGCAGAAAAGGGACAGAGTATGCCCCCTCTTAAAACTTTGAAGACTTGTAATTATGTAATTATTTATTCTTTTGAGTTACTTTTTTCGGCGTTTTATTAAGAATTTGATCCCTTTCGAGAAAATTGGCGATAATTTAATTTTATTTGCTATCAACATCCCTATTGTCATTGTTGTGCTTGTAACTAATTCGCGGAGCAAAATTGATACAAAGTTTTTTTTCTTAACTATACGCGTTTTTTCGTGTGTTCTTAGTTAAAATAAATCAAAAAAATTAAAAAATATAATCATTCTTGATTATATTTTTAATTTCCTGAGTCACGTTCTTTGGATTTTCTTACATCTTGGTTTTCGCATGGTTTTCGTAAGATTTTGCTTGAAATCTCAAGCCTTCTCAAGATTCGCCTTTCGGCACATCTGTATGGTTGTCCGATAAAAATGAACTTCTCTGGCTATCGATGTTTGAAGTGGCTATAAGTGGTGCACTGTTGTTACACATTTTGAAAACCTAATACGTATTTTAAACAATTAAATAATATTTACATTTAACAATGAAATTATTGTATATTTAGGCCAATTTATTAAAAAATTGGTAATAGTGATTGTTGATTTTGTGATCTTAAATTGAAAATGACAAAACATTACTTAAAGCATAATGCGCTTACATTCTTACTTTGATATGTATATTCATACAAAAACTTGTTTACCACTACAGTATTGTTTATAATAGGAATATTCTCCATATAATAAATTAATATATTCATTATTTTGTAAGATCCTTTCCAACTTAAGTTATTTTTGATGTATGTTTAACGCATGTAATGTACGAGTTAAATATAGTTTTCAAAATAGACTGTTAAAATATTAATGTTTTCAGCATTTGAAAGTATCTAAAACTAATAAATAAGGCTGGGCAACATTTAGTTCTGGATATTTTCCTATTAGATCTAATTCTGAAATGTGTAATTCAACCAAAAAATGTTAATTACTTAGATAATGTAAACAATTCAATGAATTATGTTATTAATCGTTGTAAAATTAAATAAATGCAATGAAAGTGTAAATGAAGTGGGTTACAGTTTATTTCATTTTTATTTGTAAATAAAACAGTCTTATATTTAATAAACGTTTTGATTCATTAGTTATTCCATATATACCTTTCTTTTTTTAAATAAGAGACGTGCCTTAGGACTTTTTACAGGTAAGGTATCAAATTTTGCACACTTGACCATGACAAAAATTAGCGCTTTAAAGCTTACCATCCAGAAAATGGATTCGTAAATCAAATAATAATTATGTTTTATAAAACCCATAATATATTTGAAGGAGCTACTTACTTAAAAAATGAATAAAATAAGCTGCGGGTTGAACGGACTTGTATTTTCGTCCGCTTGGTCTAAACTCGCCATCATGTATCAGAACCAGAGCTAAGTATACAATTACAAGTCAATATCCCGGGAATTCCCGGAAAATTACACAAGCCGGGACTATGCCCCAGTCATAACCGGAACTGGCGGCAAATACCAAACCAATTCAATACGCTCAGTCGAATATAACCCTACCGTGCCTAACTCGTGCTGAATAAATCAAACAAGTCAAGATTAGCACCTATAAATGCTGTTAAGTATCTCGTGACAGCCATAAAAGCACTGCTACTCGACTAATGCTCAGTTACGAGTCGTTTAATTGGCTATTCAAGTCTCAGCTTCTAGTTACAACAGTAACACTTTATTATGGGAAGCTTAGAGAAGATTAGACTTTAATGAGAGAGACAGTTTTAACTTGACACTGGAAATTTTGAAAGATGCCAGGTTAGCGATCGCATGTGGTAACTAATTCAACACATTTTCAGATACAAAAGTTTAGGTTGCAGATCAAACTTTTATTCAAACCTTAAAAGCCAAATTTTTTGCTAACCATTGGTACTCTCATGAAATTGAATCGACTAGTCGACGCATTTTCGAGTCATTGACTCGTTTTGTCGTCATCGCGTCTTTTCATGTCGTAACAATTTATTTACGGTAAGTATTAAACAACAGTGGAAATATATTATATGTAGGTAGGTACGTTACCAATTTTGTTTGGCAATTATTTGGAACCGTGAGATCTTCAAGACGACAGTACGGCTACCAGTTGCACCGTTTAGCACCACCCAGATGACACGTGTAGGGTAGCGGTGGGTACTACACGCACGTGGTGCAACTTTGACCCCCAAAATCTATTTTTTTCAACAACTGAGAGCCATCACCTCATTCATATATGTTACCGATAAACAAAAGCTACGAAATACTTCGAAAATATCAAAAATTCACCTAGGTAGGTATTTAGGCTATTTTGAAGATTTTGAAATATATAAAAATGTAACAAAGGACGCAATTTGGCCATAGAAAATTCCCCAAAACCTCATATAGTCGTTGGGTTTTAGCTTTAGCTAATCCACTTAAAGCCATATTGTAAAAAGTTGTGACAGCCACCTAGAAAGTTCAGTTAATTATCGACTCTATCTCAATATGCAGTAGATTACGAGTGCACTAATAGAAATATGGAGGTCCAAATGCCTTTGTACAAAAACATAAGTTATCCACAGGCAAAAAAACTGCAAAAAAAAACAAATGCTAAACCAGAACTAGTAATCCCTTGAAAATATACCTACATCAATACTTTTATATCAAATATACACACCACATCAAATTTGTGATATGCGTCTGAAACGGTCAGTTTCATTGAAGGTTTTACTTAAAATTAGGTAGTTTTTCTACACAATAGTAAGTTAAGTACGAAGACAAGCGAAGCGAGGAGGAGTGTTCAAGGACTGCGACCCGGCCGGCGGAGCGCCAGAACCGAATATTCTTTACTAATGAAAACTGAGACTGATACTTGACTGACCTAAACATTTTTTTAAATGGAAGTAGACAGTTTCGACACTCCCCGGGCTCCTAATCCTGAAAAAAATTATGATATTAGATTTCTGTGCGCTTCTATTAGATACGTATTTCAAAAAAAGCTTTAATTTTATATAAATTGCTGTGAAAATAATACTTTGATGAAAATGTTTTGCTTTTGGTATTTTTTAAATACAAAAGGGACATTTTTTCATGTGTCTTTAAATGGGTGCCTTTGTTTATTAGCTAGCAGGAAACAAAGTAATGAAACATAATTTACTTACAACATTTCGTTCTGTAAATGTACAGAATAGGAAATTGTAATCATCGTTGCGTCAGATTAAAGTCGGCCTATTTTACGGAAAAAGAATGTCTTATAATACACTACCTCATTGCACTCATCGCCGTATAAAGATACCTCGGGAGTAGTAATTAGAATTTGCTCCCACTGTATAATTTGTCTCAATTTCATTGCAATGTATACGTATATATGTGATAATCCACATCGAAAGGGACCTTATGGCGGCAGGCGCTTACGTTACACCTATTCACTATTGTATTGGAATAGCGGCAATAAAGGCGTAAGTACCGGCCGCCATAAGGTCCCTTTCAATATGGATTATCACATATATATTGTAGATATGAGTAATTATAGGCCTATGGCTTCGAATCCTCGTACCTACCAAAATTTTATTAAGTGAAAATTACAATTATATATGTATACAACTTTTATTCTAAACCTATGTCGAAGGCTTTCGACTTTGTTAATCATGACATATTATTAAACAAATTATATGACTGTGGCGTACGCGGTAATGTTCACGATCTAATAAGTTCTTATTTAACTGGGCGAAAGTGAAATATCAGTATCATCTGATTTTAAAGAAATAAAATATGGTGTGCCTTAAGGTAGTGTTTTAGGACCCTTGCTTTTCCTTATCTATATTAATGATTTGCCATTGTGTATAGAACATCCTATGATACTTTTCGCTGATGATAGTACTATAATATTCACTGGGAATGATACACAAACATTACAGATTGAAATAAACAAAGCACTAGAGACAGTTATAATATGGTTAAATATGAATAATTTATGCATTAATTTAAATAAACAAAAATTATGAATATCAAGCAAAAAGTTGACAGATTACCCAATCTCACTGTGACATAATAATATAAAGAACACCATATTGATGAAACCGACATTACAAAATTTTTAGGATTAAGTTTAGACAATAAGTTAACATGGAAAGATCAGATTGACATTATATGTAAAAAACTTAGCAAATTTTCTTATGCACTGTATAATCTTAGTAAAATAGTAAGTCACCCAGCTGTACTAACCGCCTATCACGCGTATGTGACCTCGACCTTGAGATACGGCATCATGTTTTGGGGCAACTCCACAGATAGAGAGATGGCTTTCAGAGCACAGAAAAGATGTTTACGAGCATTATGTAAAATACCGCCAACAGAATCATGTAAAACGCATTTCATTAGACATAACATACTTACACTGCCATGCCTTTACATTTTTGAAACTGCAGTTTATGTTAAAAACAACTTGCATCAATTTTCGTTTTTTAATAGTGCTCGCTGATGTGATAATATATATATAAAATCAATAAAAACAGCATTTCTGGCAAAAAGCATTTTTGGAATGGCGCCTAAAATATATAACAAATTACCGAAGAATCTATCCAAAATACAAGATTTGGTAGATTTCAAAAAAAGCCTGTTATACACTTTTAGTCGGAAAAGCGTACTATTCACTGAAGGAATACTTTACGGATTTTGAATTGTAGGTGTATCGTGACGCATTCTTTATACCCATTAATTGCTATTTTTAAACAATACTGTATGCATGCTCCATCCTGACATAAAATATTTGTATGCCTAAATGGCAAAACATAGTGATACCTAATTTAAGTTTATTTTTACCAGCCTTATACCTATGTTTACAAATAAATGATTTTGAATTTGACTTTTGACTAAAAAACTTATAAATACCTATAAATAAACTAGGAAATTAAATACATAAACATACAATGAACGTATAAAAACTAAAAGCCTAATAAAACCAAAATTTATTTAGGAACTAATCATGATTGATGCATGCACGGGCTTCTACACTTCTATCGCAGTGACACTCGTGGTCATAAATTTCTGGTCACCCCAAATGAAATAACCGCAATAGGTTTTTCTAAATATTTTACACTAATTTTATTTATATGATATACGGGCTTCTACACTTCTATCGCAGTGACACTCGTGGTCATAAATTTCTGGTCACCCCAAATGAAATAACCGCAATAGGTTTTTCTAAATATTTTACACTAATTTTATTTATATGATATATTATTCTTCTTAATACCCAACAGTATTAGCAATTCCTGGAATCCTGTCATAAAAATATCAATCTCCAAAACTGATGATTTTTGCGATATCTCGCTCCGTTAACAATTTTTTCGGAGTTTTAGGAGTCCGATTTAAACCTGGAAACGTTAATTTCTTTAACGTTATTTTTGTAGCTTATATGTAAAATTAAATAAAGATAATAACAGGATTAAAAAACTGTATAGGTTTGCACTATTTTATGAACTATGACAGTATTTTACCGACCCGAATATTTTGTCCGCGAGTCTATTAATTAACCAACACATTATTTATTTATTAATTTAATTTTTATTGCATATTAAAAATAAAGTACAAATGGCGAACTTAATGCTTTAAGGCATTCTCTAATAGTCAGTCACTGGGCTAAAAATAAACATTTGTTCAGTACAGGACAAGATCGTAAGTATTTACGATCTTATCCTGTACTGAACACTGAATTAAGTGTGTTTCTGTTTGTATAAACAGAAACACACTGAATTATCAATTACATTTTGTATATTGAATCGCATTGACTGTTTATTGTTTTGAATTGATACAAACAGTGTTAAATTTGTCGTCTTTTCAATTCTCATTCTGTCTCAGCATTCAATTTGGAGTGCTTGAACATTTTTGAAAGTTAAAATTACTCTTTTACTTGTACAAGTCTTGATTTGTTTGGTAATACGTTTTCCGCACACAATTTGAATTCTTATTTTTAACCAAATCAGATTTAGAAAAACAATTCCGTTTAAAGAGCAGGAACAGATGAAGGTGGGTGGTAATGTCGCATTTCTGTTCATCGGTCCCTACAGAAGTGATGCTAACGTACAGAAAGTTCACTGTTTAAAAACCCTTTGAAAAGGAACAGAACCAATGATTCGAAATTTGCCTTTTTTCTTTGTCGTATTTTTATTAATTAACCAGTCAGACAAATCGTCAACAAGATTATTATAACACTGTACAAATGTAATATCACATTTGCGCCATTTTTTAAACACAAATTGCTAAATGACACTGAAATTACACTAATTACACTCACGGACAAAGAAGACGGGTCCGTAAAACTAGAAATCAAAATTAGAAAAATCTGTATGGAGGTGGTAGGCTGCTAACTTTTTTGCATAGTTCCTAAAATAGTGCAAACTTGTACAGTTTTTTAATACTGTCATGATCTTTATTTAATTTTACATTTAACCTGTAAAAATAACAGTTAATAAAATTAACGTTTCCAGCTTTAAATCAGACTCCTAAAAACCCATGAAAAAAATAATGTTAACGGAGCGAGATATCGCAAAAATCGTCAGTTTTAGAGATTGATATTTATGATAGGATCCCGGGAATTGCTACTGTTGGGTATTACGAAGAATAATATATTATGTAAATAACACTAGTGTAACATATTTAGAAAAATCTAGTGCGGTTGTTTAATTTAGGGTGTGTGTCACTCTACCTACACCTGTTGGGAGTACAGTCGTGAATTTATCTTTGAAAAATATCTGAAAGCGTCACAGATTCACAACCCGTTACCTCTATCCCTCTACGCTGGACCTTCTGGCCGCATAGGGCAGCTGTCCTACACTATCTGTTGGTTGTCGATAAGCGGACCAAATCAGTACAAATAAGTCTAAGGCATAGTTTGTATCGATATCCATTATATACTGTTTGCCATCACTACTAAACTCCAGTCCATCTATGGCCAAACAATCGGGGACTAATATCACAAACGAGTATCGGTCCATTCCGCTCCATTCGTTTACTCATTACCATCCACTAATGAACCGACGCATTAACGAACAGAAACTGATCACAATGGCGATAGAAAATTATGCTAATGTACGGTTTGCATAGGTAAATATTGAGCGTTCAATTGAAACGGATTGCGAGCGATTTGAAAATCGATAAATAAAAATCTGACAGGATTATTTGCTTAACATACTTGAGTATATAATTGTAGCTAGGATTCTATACATAGTTACATTGAATATAAAATAATCTTACCTCTCACAGAGACTTTTTCTCGCCATACAGAGAGGTAAGGTGGCCAGGATATTGGGCACCATGCCGCAGGCAGAACTACTGGACGGCATATATTATTTTTATAATTGGGGTTTCTTTTTTAAATTATTTTAGCATTTAATTAGGTATATTTTAAGTCATTATTTATTTCGATTGTTTTTCTTGTGTATAATTGTTTTTCCATAAATAAGAATTATTAATCGGACCGGTAATCGGACCGTAAATAAACAAAATCTAGATGGCCGTCACTTTTTAAAATCTGACATCGATTCGTTCCAAGTGACCTCTACTAGGACGCTCAGATATCAATTTAGACCGTAATCGGATAAGGATTCAGTAATAGAAACACGCGCTGCATCAGGCGGTGGTCGATGCCGTCTTTTCGAAAGACGGACAGAGTCGCATCGTAAGGGTTTCTTTTGTACCTGTTTGGTACGATGGAACCCTAAAAATACGGCCTAGGCTGTGTCAGGAAGTGAACACAGCTCAACATAATGCGGCCTAACAGCCAACGATGGTCTTCCACAGATTTTTTTCACTGAAGACACAGCAGCTAACACTACAAGATATTTACTAATAAACAATCATGTCTAAGATATGATTTGAGACGTTACTGCCGTTAATGAAGCATGAATGTTCTGGTAGATGTCGCTGTACGCCTTCCTTAAGGCGTTTGTATAAAAAATATAGTTTACGTTAGCAGCGGTACTCCTTAATACGAAGGAACGGTTGATGAATTTGGGACTGGGTAGCGATTGCACCTGTAAAATCACCTATTTGATTTTACCAACAAACTATGGGAAGAGCTGTAGCCTAACAAATCTAACTGCCCTATCTTCCTAACAACCCTAAACAACCCTAAACCTACAATGCCTAGCCCTAACCATAGGTTTGAAATAAATGCGGGAAGTCTGCACCAAGAGACCTAAGGTAACAGACGGAACAGGGTAAAGGTGGGATTTTCTCACTGCCAATCACACAGACTCATGTGACTGATCATAAACGATGGTTAAAGGTGTCTTGACCACAGTGAGAGGAAACCTGAAGAGTGACAACAGCAATGTCCAAACTCAAAGAGACTTTATTTACAAATTTACAAGATATTTATACTAATTTATACATATGTGTGCGTTAATACGAATAATCCTCTTCTTAGGTGTATATTGTTAAGTCGACAAAACGTGGTCTTAGTACTTTGCCCGCTCTCTGTGCGACTGTGCAGTTTCTTGTCCCAGATCTTGGTGCTGATGTTGTGTACGCATGTTCAATACACGTGAACATTCTGGCGCCTCTCAGGAGGGCTAGGAGTAGTCCCTCAGTTCATAAAGTTGTAGTGCGGGCTGGGCGACTGGACTGGACTTCTGCCTTCGCGCCGCTGGCTGTGCGTAGATGGGCGGTCGCGTGGTGGGCCGAGGTGCAGGCAGGCCGCTGGAGGGCGGCTGGTCAGGGTCAAGGGTGCTGCTGCTCCCTGGTTCTGGCTCCCATGTTCGTCTCGCTGTCATCAGCGCTCGTAGTTTCTGCACCACCTGTGGACCGAAACAATATATAAGTAACCCTAAAATTAAACATATTATTATTGTCGAGAAACTAGCTATATAGGTTGTTGTAGTTACCCTACTCCAAACTGTGTTGTCTAGGGTTGTTTGCAAGGTCTGTTCTTTATTAATTAAATGTTGAAATATGTTACTAGAACTATCAACTACTTGTTCTTTAGAAATGTCTTTATGGTAACTAACTAGGGACCTGTTATCTACCTTAAACTCAGTTTTTTTACTAAATGACGCTAACACATTTTTAACGATTGTCCTTTTTGCGGCTAAACTAGTAGTTATTGTCTTTATAATACAGTTTTCTGAAATTTGGATAATTCCAATGTCATGAATTATTATTTCTTGTCTCTGACCGTCACACACAATGGACACCGTTTGCGGTTGTTTAGTTAAATATATCCAGGTATTTGTCATTTGAACTTGTTTCCAAATGATGTTGTTAGTGAAGTTGTAACTTCGAGTGGGACATTCTGTAGTATTTTCGTTTTTGGTTATTAGTCTAACAATGCAATTTTGATTTAATTGCATGTTCTTGACCGCTCCAGGAAAGCAAATAAAGTTGTTAAGTTTATGTAAACAGTATTTGAATTCTTCATGCGTGAGTTCGAAATATCGTTCATTGTTATAGTCAATTCCTATGAATGTTTGTTGAATGTCAAAGCTTTGAAACGATCCGTCTTCGTTTTTCTTGGGTATGGGAGTAATGTGAACTAGGGTATATGTCGTCTTTTCTGCTATTGGAAAGTAGGCTGACACTTGAATATGTGTTTCGTTTTCTGACAGTCTTGTATCAATAATCTGGGTTTGTATTATGTTGAGATTTGATGGCAATTTGCTATTTGATTCTTTTATAATGTCGGCCACGTTTTTAGGGTTCAGCACACTGTATACTGACGCCTTAGATATGTATATTTGCACTATTCCTGAGTAGTAATCAGTTATTTCCTCAATGTAATTATATGCTAGTTGATATGATTGGATCACTTGTATTTGAATGATGTTCGTGTTGATTGACTTAAACCATCTGTTGTTATCATTTATATATGTCATTG
Organism: Epiblema foenella; assembly: GCA_963556455.1. Classification (NCBI taxonomy): domain Eukaryota; kingdom Metazoa; phylum Arthropoda; class Insecta; order Lepidoptera; family Tortricidae; genus Epiblema; species Epiblema foenella. Next base: position 6,387,238 of record OY747110.1, read on the forward strand.
CTTGGTTGAGTTTTGTCTGGAACCTTTCTAATTTGTTGCGTATACGCTCTTCAGTTTCATTTACCGCTGATATGGCTGAGATCATGACTTTTGTCTGATGGTTCGCAGAATCTATTAGTGTTTGCTGGTTTTCTTGTAATGTGTTGATGTCTTTATATACTTGGTCATTTACCCCAAATATTGACGTCATTATTTGACCCATTAATCCTCTCCTTTTTCTGGTATTGTTTATTTCTGTTAAATATTCGTAGGTTTTTTCAAACTTGTGTATTTCTTCTTGCAGATGATGATAATACTGATTGCAATGAGTCAGACTGTCCACTGATGTCGCATAGTCACAAAGTGACTTAAATTGTGTAGACACTTGTTTTGTACTCCCTAATTTCTGTTCAAGTGTACACTTTTCGAAATATGTTTCAATCTTAAAGGTTCCTCGGTCAAGCGTTGCGTTTCCCACTTGTTCAATATATAGTCCTGGTTCCAACTGCTTGATAGTGAACGTTGCGCTGGTTGGGGTACATAGTTGCAATAATGTCATCAGACTTAGTAGCCATACATTTAGTTTTACGGGTGATTTTTTGCGCGAATGCTTTGTCTTTACCTCACTTGTTGCCATGTTACTTTTAGCAGGCGTTTTTATTTTTTGTACTTCTATGTTTTCGTTGACTGGGAGTGGTATTAGAGTGTGGATGGCCCTTTTTTGGTCGGCTCCTTGTGCCCTTTCAAGGGTCACAACCCTTATGGCACCGTCATTTCCAGGATGGACTTCTTTCACTTTAGCTAACGGCCATTTACTAGGACTTATATTGGAGTCCTTGACAAGCACGACTGTGCCGATTTTCAAGTTTTCTTCATTTGATTTCCATTTATAACGTTGTTGTAGTTGATGCAAGTATTCCTTAGTCCATGTATTCCAAAAATCTTTTTTCATTTTTTGAATGTGTTTCCAGCGGTTTATAAGGTCCGTATTTGTATCCATAATGGGGTCTGGAATTCCTACCGCCTCGCGGCCAATCAGGAAATGGCTTGGGGTCAATATAATATTGTCATTTACATCGTCTGTTTGAATGCATAACGGCCTTGAATTCAGACATGATTCAATTTGGTATAAAAACGTCGAAAGCTCTTCGTAGGTCAGTGTACTGTCTCCAATAACACGTCTTAAATGGTGTTTCATTGATTTAACTCCTGCTTCCCAAATTCCTCCGAAATGTGGAGCAGCTGGTGGTATAAAATGCCATCGTATACCTATGTTTGTCACTGTACTTTGGAACTGCGGTGACTGTGTTATTTCTAACAGCTCCTTATGCAAAAAATTTGCTGCACCTGTGTAGTTTGTCGCATTGTCAGTGTAAATGTGACTCACGGGGCCTCTTCTAGCCATGAATCTACGAAGCGCTGCAATGAATGACTCCGTAGACAAGTCTCCCACCAATTCTAAGTGAATTGCTTTTGTTGCAAGGCAGACAAATACTGCTATGTATCCTTTGTAGGATTTATGACCTCTTCCTTTCATTGCTCGTACTTGCACTGGACCTGCGTAGTCGCAACCAGTGTGGCTGAACGGAAATGATTGCGTTACACGAGGTTTTGGTAGTGCTCCCATCTTTTGCTTAGCTGCTTCAGCCTTGTATCGAATACACTTGACACATTTCTGAATATGGAGCTTTGTTTTCCGTTTTCCACCTAGTACCCAATATTTTTGGCGTACGTAGCATAACGTTAGTCGGTTCCCACTGTGTAAAGTTTTTTCATGAGCTTCTTTTATTATTATTGATGTCACGTGATGGTCATATGGTAATATTACTGGGTGTTTCTGGTCATATGGCAGTTCCGATAGTTGTAACCTTCCTCCGACTCTGATGAGGCCGTCTTCGTCAATAAATGGGTCTAGGCTTGATAGTTGGTTTCCCTTTTTTAGTGTTTGTTGTTTTTTAAGTACCTTGTGCTCTTGTTCGAACGATTCTTGTTGCACCTGTAAAATGATCTGCTTTCTTGTTCTGTCAATTTCCTCACATGTCAGTATATGTGTAGTTTTTTGTCGGCGTATGAACCTTAAACAATACGCAAGTACACGTGTCATTCTTTGAAAACTGGAGAATCTTTCTAGAGTGTCATTTTTGTTTTTAATTTCCACAATTGTCTGATGGCAGTGTTTAATTTCTTCAGTCGGCATTGGTATGACTTGTGTACATTTTAAATTCTCGTTTTGTAACCATGCCGGGCCATTCCACCATAACTTATTTTCATGAAGCTTGCTGGGCTCAATTCCTCTTGAAATTACGTCAGCCGGGTTTTCTGAGGAGGGAACGTGATTCCAGGTTGCCTGAGGTATTGTTTTTTGAATTTCTGACACTCTGTTGGCAACAAACGTTTTCCATCTGTCCGCTTCTCCCTTTATCCATCCGAGCGTGATCACCGAGTCTGTCCAACAGTACATTTTAACGTCTTTGCACTCGAGAGCTGTGTTTATTTTTGTCATTAATTTCGCCAACAGTCCCGCCGCACATAACTCAAGTCTCGGTAGACTTGTTTTATGCTTTTTTGGAGCTACCTTAGTCTTTGCTTGTAACAATGAAATCTTGTATACGCCATTCACTTTTATCCGACTGTACACAACTGCACCGTACGCTTTTTCCGATGAGTCACAGTAGCCGTGTAACTCGATAGGTGAATCATTAAAGGAAATCCACCGCGGTATTTTAATTTGTTCTAAGCATTTTAATTGCTGTTGAATATTCGTCCATTTTTTATTTATTTCGTTCGATACTACGTCGTTCCAGTTTAGTCCCGAAATCCAAAGTTCTTGCACCAAAAGTTTCATAGTAATAGTCACCGGTTGTAACCATCCATGCGGGTCAAATATCTTGGAAACTTCGGATAAAATAAACCTTTTGGTTGGTTTGTCATTTGTAGTAATATTGATCTGAAACCGAAAGTTGTCTTCCTCTGGCGACCAAATCACTCCCAACGACTTTCTTGTTTCATCAAGGGGTAATTTGATCATTTTGTCGTCTGTGTTTCCACTGGGAATCATCTCTAATAACTCAGCGCTATTTGATGACCATTTTCTTAAATTGAATCCACCGGCGCGTAGCATTTCGGTTAGTTGTGTCTGCAGGACCGTCGCTTCCTCTAAGTCCTTGCCCCCAGACAGAATGTCGTCCACGTAAAAATCTTCCAGTGTTACTTTACTTGCGAGGGGGAAGTTTTGCTGTTCGTCCTTTGCCACTTGCTGTAGAGTTTTCACGGCTAAATAAGGCGCTGGAGTTGTCCCATACGTGACAGTAGTAAGTTCATATTCTTGTATTGGTTGTTGCGAGTCCCATCTCCATAAAATTCTCTGATAAGGGAGATCCTCTTCATGCATCTTTATAAACCGATACATTTTTTCCACATCCGCAATTATCACTATCTTATGTTTCCGCCATCGCAATAATATAGTGCTCATGTCTTGTTGTAGCCGTGGGCCTTTATGTAAATTGTCGTTAAGGCTTATATTCAAGCTCGATTTACTACTTGCATCGTAGACACATCTTAATTTCGTTGTTAGCGCGTCTTCTCGAATTACCGGTTGATGTGGGATGTAGAATTTGCCTTCGTAATAATTACTTTTGTTTACTTTTCTCATATGACCCATATCCACGTATTCTTTCATGAAGTCGTTGTATTGTTGTCGTAGGACGTCATTTTTGTTTAATTTCTTTTCGAGCTGTAATAGTCTAGCAACTGCTTTTTGTCGTGTTTCCCCGTACTCTAACGAGGGGTCCCTAAAAGGGAGTCTAACTGTATAAGTTCCATCTGAATTTCTTCGCGTCGTTCTCTCGTAATATTCCTCACATTCGTGGTCATCACGATTCATCAGATAATTATCTGTGACTTCTTCTAATTCCCAGTATTTTGTCAATTCTGCTTCGTCAAAACGAGTCATCAAACTTATGGTTTTCATTTCTTGTGAACCGTCAGTGCCGACAAATCCGGACAATATCCACCCAAACTCCGAATTTTGAGTGATGACCCCATTTTCAAATTTTTCAAACCCTTGTAATAGCAATTTACTGTAGTCCTCGGCGCCCAATATAATGTCAATCGGGCCTCGCTTATAATAGGTTGGGTCAGCAATAACCTTATTTTTTATTTTATATGGGTCTATTTGTTGAAGGTCTTGTTTTGGTATCGCGCCGGTTAATTTAGGTAACACAATAAGTGACGTTTGTAATTTAAATTGGCTTGGAAACCTCGGTTTTAATGTGACGTCAATCATATAACTTGAAAGCTTTGGTGTTTCGTCTGCGATACCTTTTATTTCGGCTTTTATTTTTCTCTTCGGGAGTCCCAAAAGTTGTGCCGTTTCTCCTGTACATAAGGAAACCTCAGAGCCCTGGTCACAAAGTATACGTAACAATTGTGACGTGCCATCGAATGTCGTTGCTTGTACTAAGGCCGTGGCTAGAAGTACCGTTTTCTGAGTCTGGTTTTGTTGCGTAGACGCGTTCGAATTTAGTCTTTGAACCGTATTTTCATGAGACTGTGATTTGTATGGTGTTCGTTTATTCGTATTTAATCTTGATGCGTTATATGTGTTCTGCATCGTATTATTTTTTCCATAAGATTTCGTTGCTAAATATTCATTTAAATTTCTATGTAACAGTGTAGCATGACCCTTATTGCATATGTCACACTTTCTATATGTGTTACTAACACACTCTATTTTGCCATTATGCATTAAACACAGTTGGCACATTTGCTTTTCCTGCACTTTTTTAATGCGCTCTGTTACTGGTAATGTTTTAAACGCCTGACATTGGTGAATATTATGTTCGTTGTTACAATACCAGCATAAACCTTTTTTATCTTGCCAAAACGGCGATCGTGCTTTATTTTGTATCGGCGATGTAAAGGTTGGTTTACAAGATGGTTTACTCGATTCCAAACTTTTAAAACGCTTTTCCAAAAACTTCATCATGTTTTGGAATTTCTGTAACTTATTGGGCTCTTCTAGTTGGTCTTCATATTTCATATTAGTCTCTGGGTCCCATTTTCGACTTACTATCCGACTTAGTATGGGATCCCATGTGGAAATGTCAATGCTTTGATTTTTTAGTGCCTCTAAACACTCGTTGATACAGTCATGCATATTACGTAACATTCTTGCGTCTGAACTTTGAATTTTCGGCAATTCTAGCAACTTGTCTATAAATGTCTGAGCCACAAGTCGCTCGTCTTTATAACGATTTATCAACAATGTGAGCGCGGCCTTATAATTAACCTCGTTCACGGTCAAATGCTTTATCAGCTTTTCTGCGTCGCCTCGAACATGTGTCTTTAAGTATTGCATTTTTTCTGTTGTGGATATGGTACAGTCGTCGTCAATAATTTTTTTAAATAAATCGTAAAATGAAGTCCACGATTCATAGCTTCCCGTAAAAAATGGTATTGTAATTCGGGGTAGCTTAGTGGATGAAGTCTTGTTAATTTGTTTGTCTTTGTTATTAATATTTCCTTGCAGTTGTTCCATTACGGAGTCAAATTCCTCTTGAGCGTCTGTAAATAAGTCGTTTATGAAATATTCGTCACTGACTGTACATTGCTGCGCTAATAACAGTAATTGCACGTGATTGTCGTCTATTTCTTGAAATTGTTTTTCAAGGGTCCTAGTCAAGCTTTGTAAATGCCATGCCGGTTTATTTTCGATAATGGCGGTCTGTGCGGTCAATAGTCTTTTCTTAAGTTGACTCAGTCTATATTTTTGGATGAATAATTTGGGCTTCATATTGGAGTCTTCTTCTGCGTTTTGACTGCCGATACTGGCCTTTTTTAGTTCTGTGGTTCTGCCCTTACTGCCCGTGGGAATCGCGTAATTGTCGGTGAAGTCTTCTTGTCGTTTTATGTCGTTCTCAATTATTAACAAATGAGATATTGCTTCTTCATAGCGTCTTTTTATGTTAGTCTCGAAGTAACTAAGGGTAATATATTTATGAGACGATAACAGTTCTTGGTCTTGTAATAGTCTGTGGTTTTGTAATGCTCTTTGATATATGCTGTCTAGAGTCATTCTTCTGTCGTCTACATATCTCTGTGTTTTCCTAGTTATTGAATCTTTCTTGATGTTTACCCAAATCCTTTTGATCTCTTCACTGTCGTTTTCTTGGCTCTTAATAAGTGCGTTCATTTCGTCGATGTCCATTGTGTCTTCTAGTCTTCTTTCTTGATGTCCCTATTAGCCCTAGCCTACTCCTAACACCCCTACGTCGGTACTTATTGCTCTCAGCGCCCTCGCATACAGTATGTGCAACTTCTCAATCAACTGGTGGAACCCGCTTGTGGGAAGCCAGCGACCGATCCGCTACTGTACGGGTACCTTCTCAGAGAACAATATGTACTATGTACTTCGAATTACCACAACACTGATGCTTGTTTGAGTACACCAGCATGTGGCTTTCCAAAGTGTCAGTCAGTCAATGTCAAAATCAGGGACAAGAGGGCCGCGGTTCAATTTTTCGAAGGACCAAATGTAAAATCACCTATTTGATTTTACCAACAAACTATGGGAAGAGCTGTAGCCTAACAAATCTAACTGCCCTATCTTCCTAACAACCCTAAACAACCCTAAACCTACAATGCCTAGCCCTAACCATAGGTTTGAAATAAATGCGGGAAGTCTGCACCAAGAGACCTAAGGTAACAGACGGAACAGGGTAAAGGTGGGATTTTCTCACTGCCAATCACACAGACTCATGTGACTGATCATAAACGATGGTTAAAGGTGTCTTGACCACAGTGAGAGGAAACCTGAAGAGTGACAACAGCAATGTCCAAACTCAAAGAGACTTTATTTACAAATTTACAAGATATTTATACTAATTTATACATATGTGTGCGTTAATACGAATAATCCTCTTCTTAGGTGTATATTGTTAAGTCGACAAAACGTGGTCTTAGTACTTTGCCCGCTCTCTGTGCGACTGTGCAGTTTCTTGTCCCAGATCTTGGTGCTGATGTTGTGTACGCATGTTCAATACACGTGAACAGCACCTATAGCTCAGTTCACTAGAGCGACTGGCCGCGAGTGCCGGGAGGTCGCAGGTTCGAATCCTGCTCGGTGCCTAAATTTTTCAATTTTTCCTTTATTTCTAAAACCCGAAAAACCCTTATAAAAATGGCATGATTAGTGTGATTATCGATCTTCACGCTATCCAGATTCTTACACTATTATGGGGATTGGGATAATGATCCCAATCCAATATGTTATAATAGTATAATATTATAAGTAATATAGACCTACCCATGTCTTGGTTGACAACTTGCTGAAACGTCCGTAATCCACCAGGGTCGATGAAGCTCGCTTCGAAACTGATGTTAAAAACGAAAATAAATAATATCGCGTTAGCCTTGTAAATAGTAATATAATAAAAATGTATACAAAACGCCAAAATGCTATTGGTTAATATAGCAAAGATATACATACACTCGCGGACAAAGTACGGGTCGGTAAAATACCGTCATATTTCCCAAAATAGTGCAAACTTGTACAGTGTTTTAATCCTGTCACGATCTTTATTTAATTTTACATCTAACCTGCAAAAATAACAGTTAAAAAAATTTACGTTGCCAGGTTTAAATCGTTCTCGTAAAAACCAGGTAGGGCGCAGCAAAATGTCATCTTACTCGAATTTGGAGCAGCCCAAGAGAGCAAGGTTGCCAGAACTCTCGAGGATATACTGTGTTGAGAGCGAGCGACCTAAATTTGTCCCTTCTGCTGACAACACAGTGCATCCTCAAATTGTATAAAGGCTCGGCAACGTGTACTTGACTTCTTTGGAGTTGCGGGTGTCTATAGACTGCGGGGGCCGCTTACCATCAGGTGAACCGTACGCTTGTTTGCCACCGGAGTTGTATAAAAAAGGACCCATGAAAAAAAAAATAACGGAACGAGATATCGCAAAATCGTCAGTATTGGATATTGATATGTTTATGATAGGATCCCGGGAATTGCTAATTTTTTTTTTTTAACCTGACTGTGGCTTTATAGGCCGGGCCCAATAAAGCGATAGGAGTGCGCGGTTGGAGAGTAGCCTGGGGAAAATCCAGGGGAAAACCTCCGGCACGACCACGCGTGTGGTTTGGAATACTGGAATACTCTAAGAGTTTGCGCTCCAGTGAGATTGGTTGAGCGGTTTCAACCGAATCTGAGGTGTGAGTGGAATCGAGCTACTGGGAGTTTTGTCGCTGGTTCACTAAACCTAGCCTAGCTGAGAAGAGTCCAGCAAGAAACTCAGCTAGGCCCGATCTGGGTCGGACTGACTCTACCCGGTGTGCGGCGGTACCGGGACGAATAGGGACTATATGTATCACTGATGTCGCGACCGCGCGGTAGACATCCCCGCCGGCGGGAGAATTGCTAATACTGTTGGGTATAACAGAGAATAATATATCCTGTAAATAAAACTAGTGTAAAATATTTAGTAAAACCTATTACGGTTTTAATTTAGGGTGACCCAATTTTTTTTACGCCGAGAGTATTTCTTAAACTTTACTTGTTATAATTATGTCTAAAATTATAACAGCATGGCTATTCTGCTAACAAGGTCCAATTAAAAATACTTTATAGGGTCGCTAGACCAGTTACGCGGCCTGTGTCAGTTTGTGATCCTCTGAAGAACGAAGTTTTTTCAATTAAAGATATTTAAATTTTTGGATGCCGTAATGAAATAGTGAGTCGTATGCGTTTTAATTAGTAACTATTGAATGGGAATATATAAAAAAAAACAAAAAAATATTCTTTCAGTTCATCAACTCATCCAACACAGATAGAAATAGTTCTTAAACCAAATAAATACTCTTGATTCAAGATATTTTGTGTTTCCTGTATCAGGAAAACATAAATTACTTGCGTTGCTTAGCTATAAAATGTCTCAAAGTATTTAACCTAAAAAATTAAATACTTAATCCAAGCTGTAAAAAGGTTTTTTTTTAAAAAGCTTAATATTCGTTTTTGGAAGTTTTCTCCACCTGGGTGAATATTCAGCGTTTTTGCGGCGGTTATTTTTCGTCATTGTCGTTTCATTAAATAATGTTAAAGGAGACGATGGTTTGAGTAAACTTTTGTTAAAAGCGTAAACCAATATCGGGTCAGAGTCTTATTTGATCACTGTTTTCGACGGTTTATCCCAACTTTGGGTAGATTATCTTGAGTCGACAATGATTTTAGAAACGAGCGTTTCAAATGCTCGGAGAATCGTCCACCTCTCTTTATTTGTAGCACTGCGTGCACACTCTGTTACAAAACATTTTGTAGTGGCTTTTATTAGATCTGTCCATCTTGTAGGTGGCCGGCCACGAGAACGTTGACCTTCCACTCTCTCTGCACTACTAGACGCTCAATTGAACTTTCGTTGCGCATAAAATGTCTAACATTTTCAGAATTCACACTTGCACAATCGACGAAATTCTTTGTTTGATATTGAGCTCCTTTAGGATAGACAGATTAGTACGGCGAGCAGTCCATTTTATCCTCAGCAGTCATGTCCAGCACCACATTTCGAGCGCGTCGATCTTTTTGCGATCTTTATGATGGATTGTCCATGTTTCGGCTCCGTACAGAAAGATTGGAATTACCAAGCACCTCATGTATGTATGTATGTAAAATTCTTTATTGTACATGAGTAAAACATAACATAAATTACAAGAACAGTTGACATATATGTACAAAGGCGAGCTTATCCCTGTAAGGGATTTCTTCCAGCTAACCACCTCAACCGAACCTTTGTGTTTTTGATTATAATTACAGCTATCTTTCCATATCTTTGCGAGCTTTTCCACAGCTGATCTTGTTATGGCACATCGTCTCTTAATCTCTTCTTCACAGCTCGTAGTATTTGTGATAGTGGATCCCAGGTAAATGTAGCTCTGCGGGGTAATCACGTAACTTTTGTACTACCGTTAGGTAGATTTTAATGTCATATTTTAATTGTCAGCTCATACAGTTATTCTTCAAAATTGACAGTAAACTCTATCTACCGTTAGTACATAAAAGTACGTGATTCGCCTGTTGGACAACTTCGCAATTGAGTAAGTAAAGTTTTCTGAACAGCGGGGTAATCATGTAACTTTTGTACCTACTACCGTTAGGTAAATTTTAATGTCAAATTTTAATTGTCACCTCATATATTTATACAAAATTGACAGTTAAATCTATCCGTACATAAAGTTACGTGATTCGCCAGATGCAAAATATTATTTTATTCAGTTGGTTATGCTGCGTAAAGCAGTTCTATTCAATTCCATTCACACGAACTGCAGCTGTATTTTAGCCGCTTTTCTATTAGAGTTCAGGTATCATTTGACATACAGTGCTGACGCTTCGCAACCTCCGATTTGGGTTGGGATATTGTAACCAAATTTTTGATTGTTATCAGCAGAAAATTGTATTAGGCGTTCGCCCATGGCATTACGTCTACCCAAACCATACTGTCAAACTATGTGTCGCAAACCAGATTCGTTTTTGTGTCACCCACTTTCGCATTGAAGTATCCCAAGACAATTAGAGGTTCTCTCTTTGGGAACTGAGCCATACAGGTTTCCAGTTCATTATAAAAGGTCTCTACGACGTCATCGTCGGCTGCCGATGTAACATAAACTTGAATTATGTTTATTGGTGTCGGGGTCGCATTTGTTTTTATAGTATAGTCATTAATGGGATCCTAACAAGCAAATCAAGTAACAGGCAAAACAGATGCCGAGTGATAGTAGAGAAACTATATATGGTGTGTTTCATATACACCATATATTGTTTCTTAACAAGTAACCTTCTAGTTGATTAGGTATGTTAAGGCCAGGTTTTATAAAGATCCGTTAGACCAAATTTCAGATCAAATTTCAGTAACTCAGTACATTTTTTGACATAACAAACCGACATAAGGTCTAACGGATCTTTATAAAACCGAGCCTTAATGTCAAAATAACTCAAGGTAGGTTAGGGTGACTGTCATTTTTACTATGGAAAATGACATTTAGATCTACTCTACGCACGCACGACTCCTTCGGATAAAGCTAAACTACAACTTTACACTCCTCCTCTTTACAAAGCGCTCTGGAAACTTAGTTTCAAAAGCGCATCGCCAACAACTTCCCTCTAAAATGTTCATTTCTCTACGACAGTCCTACATTTAGCAGCGAAAGACGGACAATAAATAACCCTACACTTTGCTTTCTTGCACTAAATACCAAAAGGGTATAAACGTTGGAGTTAAATCAGGTTCTTAAGTTTTTTTGACATGACCAGAATTTTTGGCGCCAAGGTTGGCTAAAAGCGTTCTTTTGACACTTTATCGCTACCCATTACCAGTTAGCGTATATGAGCAATGCGGCGTTTTGACACTAGAAGTCTCAAATTACTTGAAAATATAATTAACTTTTTCTTGATTCTAACAAGAACATGTATCTCTTGCACTCACCTTTGCAAGTTTCTGTTTGGCCCTATGGTTGACTGGTATAGAATGCCTTGAGGCATTAGGTCAGCCATTTGTACTCATTTGTTTTGTGCAATAAAGTTTAAATTAATAAACATGATTTTAGGAACAGTTTTGATCGTTTATAATTTAAATGGAATAATTTTAATTACACGATATAAGAGTTCACACACCTATTAAATATGTCACTAATAAATTAGAGACGCAATTATAAGTTTAAAAGGGACAACAAGTCATTGAACTCATCAACTGAAGAACGAGATAAATGGATGGTTAAATTGATGAATGATATTGTGATCTAATGTAAAGGGCAACGTAATGAGATAAAGGAAGTGAGAGAGAGAAGGAGAGAGAATATTCTAAACATCCTCTAAACGCATCCGAAAACCCCCATTAATCTCCCATGAAGTTATAAATCATTAGTGATTAATTTTCATTCACGCTTCGGTTGACAAAGTTGGATTGATGTGACTCTTATGTCGAATTTAGACCAAGCGAAACGAATGAACTTGTATATTGTATCCGTTCTTGCACTTACGGTTGATATTTCCTTGTCAGAATAAAAGGTTGAATGATTGATTTAAATATGAACGCACTAGATCACGTTACGTCATATTCGTGGAGTTCAGACAGGAAATCCTTGGCTATATCAAATAGTAGATTGTATGACAAGGGTCTAAAATGAGCCATATTACCACGAGATAGTTATTTTCCCGAACGAAGTGAGGGAAAATAGTTCGAGGGGTAATATGGCTTTTAGACCAGAGTTATACACTCTACTTTTCACTTCGATTGCGAGAAAATAAATAAACAAAGGTTAACCCACCCAAAATTAACAGTAAATTCCACGGCGAAGATATATACTTTTGCAGCATGATTTTTTTTCTATACTCCTTTGACACACAAAACATAGACACTGCAGTTCGCGCGCAACGTTCACGCGCGAAAAAAAGCTAATTGACCTTCCATTAAGCGCTTCAAAGTGTTACTCGAACGATTTAACCACTTTTTTAATTATTGTGAAATAGGGACTACTACAAACTTAATCTTTAGACTTTTTAGAAAAATAATTATGTTTCCAGATTGGTCGATTTTAGTAAAGCTGTATTCTGGTTGGTTAATACCCAATACCAAATATTTTTTAAAGAGTTAAATTAGTGTTCTGTGATTGGTGGATTTAATAGGTGAAGTATTTTGATTGGTCAAATTCAACTGGTTTGTAAATCATAAATATGTATTCATATTTTCCCTAGGGGTTAAATGTACTACTTTAGCCCCGCTTGACAAGTCTAATATGACACACTTTTCGAGCATGAGAAGTGAAAAAGCATTTAAGTTGGTTAGGCGGTTAATTCCAATAAGGTCTGGTTTCCCCTCGGAAGGTCAGATGGCCGTCGCTTCGGGCTTATCCAGAAATCGCTCGAGGTTTACCCCCCCTTGATGAAGTTCTAGGCGACCCCCCATTATAATCATATTATCACTATTATCAGCAGTCTTTATTAATATACAACAAAAAACTAGCAAAAAACAAACAACACAATAATATAAAGCATTATAAATAAAAAAATTGCCCTAAGTCTTCGGTGCTCGGTAGGGTATATATTATCAGCATGTATTTCCACGTCCTTTAGGTACCTATAAAGAAAACTTTACCCCAAAGTACATACAAAGTCCATAATCATTGCAAACTATTGCTCCGGGCGCCGTTATAACGTACAGCAACGTATATTTGAATAAAATATGTACCTTTATAAGAATAATACATTTTTTCTATCTTCTTACCCCATCGGTGCCGAAAGTAGCCGCTTTTCTATTTAAATCACAAATCCAGGCGCTTAGAGGCCGAAAACCTTTTGATTTCTGTTCACTCGGGAAATTTTCACTCATATCTGATTATCATAACCTTTGAAATCAATGTTATGTCACTTTTTGTTGTAGGGGAGAAATATGGTGGGTTTATAGTACGTAAGGTGCAAAGTATGACTACTACGGATTTATTTCTCTTGATGTATTAAAACATCGCCAAAGATATTTTTAGACTTGTTGCTCCCTGGATAGAACAATATTTTTATGGTTGACTCGCGTCCTAAACTATATATGTATTGTTTATCCCAATCTTTATATAGACATTGCAACTTTGTATCGCGACGCAAAACCCTATACTTAGATATGGATCCGAGCTAAACATTTGAACTTATTGTTTTACATTACATCTTAATTTCATGTGATTTGACAAACTTGGCATACATACGCATATGGGGAGGTTGACAGATTCCTTGTCCTACGACCCATATATACGACCGGGATATTAACAGATTTTAGAGATAATATATAAGTATGCCAGGCTCTTAGCAGTTTCTGCGCCTGAGTCCGGATACTGGCTTCACGCAATTCCGTCCATTAATTTCGGCACTTTATTAGATGATACTTCTTTCAGGGTGGCTGTTGGCCTTCGACTAGGTCTAGACATCGTCGTACCACACCAATGTCGCTACGGATCGCAAGTAGACCGCTTAGGACACCACGGCCTTAGCTGCCCCAAAAGCGCCGGAAGACTCTCCCGCCACGCTTTCCTTAACGGCATCATACGTCGGGCTCTTGTCAGCGTTCACGTGCCTGCGGTACTCGAATCAAATGGCCTCGCACGGGACGATGGCAAGAGACTCGACGGTATGACGTTAGTGCCGTAGCGATTGGGGCGGCCCTTAGTGTGGGACTCCACCTGTGTGGACATTTTAGCATCATCTCATTTAGCATATATGTGCCAAAAACCAGTTGGAGCGGCCACAAATGCAGAGGCATTTGTGGCCGCTCCAACTGGTAAGCGCCGAAACTATAATTGTCTAGGGAATAACTACATTTTCGTCCTTTTTACCGTAGAAACTCTAGGTCCTTGGGGGCAAGAAGCTCACGAATTATTCAATGCGTTGAGAAAGAAACTGCTAAGAACTGACTGTGATCCCTGAGCTGGCGCGTTTCTCGGGCAAAGGCTCAACATTGCTGATGTGCAGCGGGGAAACGCCGCCAGCATCTTGGGGACTGTGTCTAGGGTTTTTATATTTCATTTGTTTTTTTTTTTATAATTAATGTTAATTTAGAACGTAATTAGTTTTAAATTTTTACCTTATTGTTTCTGAATAAAATTTGCCTTTTATATATTTTTATACTTATATGTACTAAAATTAGACGACATTTTGCGTAAGACATAATCTCAGAAATAAATAAATGTATTTAAAAAAACTTATGTGAATGTTACAAAGATGACATAAGAAGATTAACACTTGTCCAGTGATTGAGCCACATCATAAATGGATTGTGCATTATGTGTACCTGCGTGCAACAGCTTCGTATCTGGACGCATTTAATCCTATTAAGCCACTGCAGTGCTCAAACTGTGCTCACTTCCTTCCAGTAATATACCTGACATTTTAAATATTTTAAATTATTTTAGGCGGCCAGGTACCGATGTGGTTCGAGAAGATATGCTGTTATGCAACAATGTGTCAACCTAATAGGAAAACCTATAGTAGGTTGACACATTATTTATTGCATAACAGCGTCCATATAAGAATATTTGGATGTAAAAACGGAGCAGAAATCTTCTGAGATTCCTGGACAAGAAATACTTTGTAGTGAAGACAGCTGATATTACCAAACACAATAAGAGGTATAGGTTAGGTTAGGTATGTTATTGTTGTAATTATTAGTAGGCTTCATATGTATTAACTCTGCACCACCTGCTGTGAATCGTTCTGATTAAATTTCATTTCCGCTACCCTAAGGTTATCTGGAAGAAATCGCTCTTTAGCGATAAGACCGCCCGTTGTTTGCTTTTTCTCATTGTGTTCTTTGTACTATACTGTATCCTTTGATTGAGGTGTGCAATAAAGAGTATTTGTATTGTATTGTATTGTATTGTATTGTATAGCTGTACACCGAACACAAAAGCAGTTGGAAAAGTTTTTTTATACTTATTTACTGCTGCGGTGCAACGACGGATTTTGGTTTCCGACACCAAAAACCGCCATGCTTCTCTGTCCCTAGCCATTTCCGTCCATGCGTCCATTCGTCGACAGTCTGGAGCTCAGGACTTCGTCGCCCTATCGTCGATACCTAACACGCCCAACAGGTCTTCAACCAGATGCACGACCCGAGTACGGCCACCGACTGCACGATCATCACCCATTCGGAATACGTGCCCGAGCCATCAGAGTCTTGCAGATTTCGTTTCTCTTATGATTTTTGGCTCGATCTTTTATGCCATGTTTTAACATGCTTAAGCTTTGAATTGTAACCTAAATTTTCTGACTAAAAGGTCTCATTTACGGTCAAAGAAGCAATGGTTTATGTCTTGATTTATTTGTGGTCCCTCTCATATATGAGAGGAGGCCTGTGCCCAGCAGTGGAACGTATGTAGGTGATGATGATGATGTATTTTTGGTGCCAAAAATATGTATTCTACACAAATGAGATTGTACACGTGATGCGCGCGCACAGAGCTAACCTTATACAAATATAAATCAAATTGAGATTGGTAACGTATGGTTTAACCTAACCCCTTTATTCCCAAGGCAAACATTTTACTTGCAACAGACAGGAAAGCGAGCAGGCGGTGTTCCCATTAATATTGTTGATACCTACTAGTGATACTAGAGGTACATATGGTAGAGGTACATATTTTTAGGTCCTAAAAGACTCACGTTTTTATTACAAGCATTAACTACATTAAAATAGAATAAGAGGTGTTAATTTTTTCCTTACTTACGAAAAAATGTATAAGTAGTAAGTACTACTCATTCGCTTTGAGAGGCGCTTAGCCCCAGTCAGAACATGATTGCTAGCCAAAGCTGAAAACCTGATAAAAGAGCCATTTTACAAAAATAATACTTAATTTTGCGACGGCCATCACAAAGCGAACGAGTATGAACTGACAGCAATGTTGGGCAAAAAGTAATTGAGTTACTAATTATCAATTATAAACATTAATCTCAATTACCAAATTCAGTTACAAGAAGAGATTAACAATTATAAAATGTAATTATTCCTTCAATTACTAATTACATTTTACAATTGAAATTTGTGATTAATTACAAATTACATTTATTTAATAAATCTATTTTGATCATCTTTTTTTCTCAGATCAACTTATTATAATATGAATGCTTTAAATTTGACTAACCTTACAATGATTGACTATTCATGTTTTAAAAAGATGTTACTTTTTTGCAAGTTTTTTTACTAAGGGGAAATGATGTAATAATAAACTTTTCAGGACAAAAACGAGTTTTTTTTTCAGTTTTATGACATCGTGTTCAGTAAATGCATATTTTTTTACAACACTGCCTACAATAATCGGGACGACAATGAGATGAGATTAATAAGTTTATTTAAAAAAAAACATTATGCCAAGAATTTATATATATTTTTTTAATTGAAACTGCATTTTGTATATGTATTAAGTAATTGAATTACTAATTAATGTCGTTGCAATTAAAAACTGCACAGGAATCTCAATTACATGTAATTGCAATTACGTTTACTCAATTACGAGGAATTCAATTACAGGTCGAATTAAACGCTATGGATTTCCATAGTTCTCTTAATTTTTTAGTTGTTTCAAAAATGTTAATTAATACTCGTATAATATAAGAAAATGAACAGAACTATGAACTGTAACTACATGTAATTCTACTAAAAAAATTACAGAAGTAATTAATAACGCTCAACTGATTGACAGTTATTCCATTTTCAAACTAATTGCATTCTTGTATCCTTAAGATGACATAATTTCGAATAGTACAGTTTAGAAACCTCAAGGAAATGAAGTCGGAATGTCAATGTTGTAGGAAATAACCCCAGTTAAGGCCCCGGCCGTCATATTGGATTACCGGTGGTAAATAAGTTGGTCGAGTTGCATCTATGTAATTATTTCGAATCGCTATTTTACCGTTCAAAAAATAAGGTCCAATTTCCAATTACATTTATATAGAACTTTGGTCATCAAAAATACATAACCTACTAAGAATACCACGTGGCTGGGTGGATGTACATGTCCATTCAGCGCTTGCAAAGGCGTGTTCTAGTATTGTCACAGATGAAGTATACCACTATGTAGTGATGGGAAATTTCTGAAATATTTCATAAATTTCCTAAACTGTGAAACATTTCAGCTTTAGAAACATTTCAAATGTTTCTGAGAGAAACGTTATATGTTAAATTACTTGAAAGAAAGGTTAATTAGGTTTTAAGGCGGGCCACTCGGGAGTGGTATATCTAAAATTACGTCCAAAACAACCAGTGGATAGACAGCAGCGTTCCCGCAGTTGCAATTGCAGTGATCGCCAACCCGTAAGAGTGGTAATTACGGCCTCCACAACCCCTGGATTTTCGGGACTTCATACAAGCTACATCCAATTCACTTCCCAGTTCTCGTTATTCCTTTGGATATACAGATGTACTTAAGACTGAAGGCTAATTTTTTACATGTCTCCGTCTCTATACCTATTGTATTTTAAAATGTTAACGTTCATGCACATTTATGAGACCATACAAAATTTAATTTATAATGTTAGGAAATCGAAAGCTGACTTACTACACAAATTTACCCCTATTGTTGTTTATTTATGCCACAATGCGGTAATCAAGGGGTATTCATTCGCTAATGTATTAATTTCTTTATGTACTTGAACAAATTAGACATATTGGCGAGCGACGGACTTACTTTAATGGCATTAGTGTGGCTTGAGACGTAGGGAGGGGAAATTATCGATACCTGGAAATTTCTTATTAAATCTGGATATATTTTTTTATGATTACTACAGTTGTGAGTAAGTATTTTATTTTGCGGGTGGTAAAGCCCACATTTTTTTTCTGAACTTTGTAAATCCCTTATACCGTGAGAAAAAAAGGCATTTTTATTTTATTTATTTATTTATTTAAGGCTCGCAACTTTCAAGGACTTTAAGACTTACCTGGGGTTACACAGGGTTAGATATTTAACAGTAGCTTTCCGGTGAAGGGAAACTCGAGGAAACCCACCCCAACAATATCCAGTTTTGCGTCTGGGTTAGAAAAGGTCATGTATGTTTGTGCACAAGTGCATATCTTATTAAAAAAAGGGTAATTCATATTTATACAACAATCAATTAAAAAAAATCACTTCATTTCTTGAATAAAGAATGAAGTGTCCATTACCGGTGCTTGACAGCTTAAAGTCAACACTGGCGGCGTCACCCTATAGTATGGCTGAACTTTCATAAAACTAGTGCCTACGCCAAATATTGCGCTTAGGTACCAAAACGGACTCTTGGCTCCTTTAGTATTCAACCGGGAACACGCTAACAGGATGAATGGATGGATAATCTGTGTATATGACCCAGAGGAGTCATATACAGGGACCACAGGTATAAACATAGGTACCTCTAAAAATAGGAGCGGTTACAATCTACGTTTGCACACCACCCGCTATATAAATTATATATTTATTTATTACTTTATTGCACAAGGAAAATAAGTACAAAAGACGGACTTAATGCCATGAGGCATTCTCTACCAGTCAACCATAGGGCCAAACTGAAACTTGTTAATATGGGTGCAATAAGAAAATAATTCATAAAAGTTAAATGATTTGAAAACAATAAACATACATATATTTGTAACTAACGTATACAAACAAACCTTAACCTTAGGCAAACTTTACCGAAATTGACTCATAACCCCCTCGCTACGCTCGGGCGTAAAATCTACATTCCTCCGATACGTTCAGGATTCAAGGACGCGTCACATAAAACAGTGCTTTATCCCCTTGGTGTACAATACTATACACCCCCGATATGGTAAGTAACTAGCTACAGTAGCTACATCTATAATATAATAATAATATAATATTTATTCTTCCACTATAAGATTACAGATATACAACTTAGTTATAAAATTCAATGGCTTATATAAGGCATCACGTATAACGAATCCCTGAGCCCTAAACTAGGAATAAACCTGTATTTTAGGGAGCAGTGAATCTGGCAGTTTAGCAAATCATGAATTATTTAACTAGCTACATCTATGTATGTTTGTCGATGGAACAAAATGGCGGAAGACATCGATACCCGACTAAACAAACCGCGGCCAGCCCACTTGATAAAATTCGATTAACATGGACACACTTACAATATTGTCCAGTGTCCCGATGGACTGCCTGCGGGTCGCTAAACGGTGAAACGGTTGAAATAATGTGCAGTGACTGTGATTCGGGGTAAAAACGGTAAGAATATATTTTAATAACTTTAATTATATAAACAAAGAAATTAAAATAAAACTAAAACTAACCTAAATATACTTATCAAAAACCCTAATCTAACAAACCGCTACCAATAGGTAACGTTCCCAAAATGCTGGCCGCATTGCCACGTTGGATGGCAATGCTCAATCTTTGTGCCAGAAAAAGGCCAGCATTTTGGTCACGTGTTGCGTCGACCAGACGTCCAGATAGATCCTTGAAGATCTTATGGGCGCCCGGTCCCCACGGCCCAAGTGTTTCGACCCCAAAAGGCTCAAATATGTACCCGCTATCGATTTAATTATATTGATTTCTTTATTGTATAACATAAAAAACTGAAATCAAAGATTCCCTTCGGTTTTTTAAATAGAATATTATTTTAATACTTTTATTTAAATTGCAATATTTGTATGTTCGGGATAAATCTTGCTACTTAATTTTAAAGTCAATTGAGCTGAAATTCGCCATACTTATACAGGATGTAACAAAACTAGTGAGAATCCTTTTAAGGGCATATTCGGTATCGTGTTCTGATTAGGAAAAAGCCGAAGAAATTTTTTTAACGTGAATTTTTTTTTATAGGGCAATTTAGCTGTCCATACAAAGGCCAAAAATTTATTGCATCAAAAAAATGTTATTTCTACTTTTTTCTAATCAGAATACGATACCGAATATGCCCTTAAACGTATCCTCACTAGTTTTGTTACACCCTGTATATAAGCTGTTGTGACAGTACAATATTAAGGTAACTACCGAGCTGATCTGATAATGAAGACAGAAGGTGACCATAGCGACTCCTAAACTAGGTACACAAAATAAATCCGTCGTGTTTGAGCTAAGACGACCGCTTTAGCCTAGTTGGCAGTGACCCTGCCTTCGAAGCTGGAGGTCCCGGGTTCGAATCCCGGTCAGGGCATGTATTTGTGTGATGAACACGAATATTTGTTCCTGAGTCTTGGATGTTTTCTATGTATTTAAGTATCTATTTATCTATATAAGTATGTATACCGTCACTTGGTACCCATAGTACAAGCTTTGTTTAGTTTGGGACTAGGTTGATTTGTGTAAGATTGTCCAAAAAATATTTATTATTTATTTATTATTATTAAATTGGAGCTCTATCAACGAGTAAATTGATGACTGTAAAAGGTACAGCGACAATAAACGGTTGTAAGCGCCGAAACTGAAATCTTTGACATAAAATTGTTTAAATTAATCTTGTATAAATTAGTAACGCTGCTAACGCAAATTACAAATGCTTGAGTGCCGCACGTTCGAATCCTGGTCGGAGCCTATATTTTTATTTTATTTTCTCCTTAATTTGAAATTATACAAAAAATTTTTTTAAACCTGTAGCTTAATAGGCCGGGCCCAATAAAGCGCTATCGCTTGGTGCGCGATTGGAGAGTAGCCTGGGGAAAATCCAGGGGAAAACCTCCGACACGACCACGCGTGTGGTTTGGAACACTGAATACTCTAAGAATTTGCGCTCCAGTGAGATTAGTTGAGCGGTTTCAACCGAATCTGAGGTATGAGTGGAATCGAAAAACTGAATGTTTTATCACTGATTCACTAAACCTAGCCTAGCTGAAAAGAGTCCAGCTAGAAACTCAGCTAGGCTCGTCCTGGGTCGGACTGACTCTACCCGGTGTGCGGCGGTACCGGGACGAATAGCGACTATATGTGTCAATGTTGTCGCGATCGCGCGGTGGATACGAAATTAGTAAACTTATTTAAGTTCACGCTCTCGTTCGACAGCTCGGAAACGTTTTTTTTTCTTCTGGGCAAATACTTACTTTATTTGCTAATTGGGAAAACCAAATTGAAAATCGTAGGTAACAAACTACTTATACTATCACCAGTTTTTATGTAAATACATCGTAATTAATTTGTGGGTGTGCTAAACAATAGGTAGTTCGACTGTCGATCTTGAACTAAAAATTCGACTAACCGCGGTTATATGCGAATTAAGTTAAATAGGTCAAGAAATTTTCATGTTGACACTTTTGAACTCTATTTCTATTAAATTAAAGTCAAAGAGTGCTAAACATTCAAATTCCTCGACCGCACATTGAAGGGATCCGGTATATACTATTTACATAAATATACTGCATCCCTTATATATAGTCGATTATGTATATTGAATCGATAATCGTCATATCGTTATTTGCCATTAAACAATTTTCTCTGAAACCGTAACATTTTCAGGATAATATAAACAGACATTTTTATGACTGAAAAAAACAGATTTTGTGAAAAAAAGACAGGGAAAATGAGTATCTAATAAATAAATAATGATTATATCATCCATTATATCACCTGCTATTACCCATTATCAAATAGGTTATTATTATTATGCCACCAGGTAATTTATTGTAAATAATTTACTTACCTAAATAAAAAAATAATTAACTTACTGACATACAAGTTAAATTAATTTAGGCCGGGTTTTATAAAGATCCGTTCGACCAAATGTCAGATCAAATTCCAGTAATTCAGTACATTTTTTGACATAACAAACCGACATAAGGTCTAACGGATCTTTATAAAGCCGAGCCTTAGTAACATCAACTAACGGAAGTTATTTAACTTACTATGAAATCCTTTATTTGCAACCCGGAAACGTCCGCAACAATTGTTTTACCCTAACTAACTCATAATACAATTAACCTGCTTCAGTCTAACCACTTCCAAACTGTCAAGAAGTTCCACTTAATTATATACCTTTACAAACTTTGATCGAACTTAACATCCCCTGAAGGAATTAGAACAAAAGTCAACTTTGTAGGAACATCTAACAACGTTTGCATGTATTCTAATAGGCCTTCAAACGGCTTGAGAACTTCTAACAGTCAAGTTGCCGGTGCACTTGAAAAGCCTAATCCCTATTATGTTTCCCCCTTGGATGTAGATGGCAGTCGCTTCCGTAAACTAATGCCTTCGACAATTGGTGGGATTAGGTACCAGACCCCGGGCATCCTTCAGGATGCAACTGTGCTCCCTGGGATAACACCAAGATGATAATGAAGTACGTTGAATAACTGTAGCGGATGCTGCGTAAGCACCTGCTTAAACAAGAATTCGTATAAAATCCATCATCATAATTATAGTATGTATTGAATATATAGTAGTATATCTAATCCTGTATGTATGTATCTTGTATACCTGTATATATATATATATCGACGAGGGCGGGTAGATGGGTGATATATTGGTAGTTGGTCGAGCGGTGTATGCAATAGACCAGTGGTAGGTAGGGATGGCATCGAGCACATTTCATCATCACTACTTCGTAACTAGATATTCACACTGACGCACGGAAATAAGGAATAAAACATCACTAATAGGGTTTATTACACTGTATTGGTTATTTCAAAGTAAGCACTGGATCGGTTACAACTTTAAATAGACACTTATCGTTTAACAGTCGAACAAACAGTGATTATGAACCAAGCTAACTGATCACGAATTATAAACCTTCAGGATAAGCCTTCAGGCAATTTCAGTACAGTCAGAAACGCGGAGCATTCTCCGTTTACGTCCGTGCGCCAGAAAGTCAGAAAGAATAATCATCCTCAGACAAGGGGCCAGAGCCTTTTATACTGTCAACGTAGTTAGTTTAGAAAAGGGTAGTTGTCAATGCATGTTTTAGCAAGTACCCCCACGGACCAAACGCAGACCACTCCCAAGCTATCACCGCTTGGCGTTTCCAACATTAAACTGAGTTTTCTTAATCTAATCTCGTAGCGTTGATCTGCTAAACAGGTCGTTATGTAATGTATCTCCGACACGGCCATCCTGCATAGCACACGTCCTCGTGTGCCGATCTGCAAAAACAGAAATCCAAACACAGTATCACATCGCTCGGTCAATCCTGACCAAAGGGTCATAACAAACAGACAGAAGCTCAAATTAAACAGTAGAGGTATTCATGTTCCTCGAAAAGTTTTTTACTCTCAGTCTCAAACTTTATTTTGTTCCAATAACATGAAAATCGTTGATATAACTCAACATATTAGAAATATGAGCGTAGATTTGCAATGCTCATTTTGCTGTACCTATCAGTTGTCACCACATACATAGGGCGTTAAAAAAAAAGAGTCTAATCTTGGCCTCAAAAAGAATTACAAGTTTTGACTCAATCGGCAGTAGAATAATCACTAAGTAATAAGCATTGACGCATTGCGTAAATCTGAGTTCTGCTACTGAACTTAACGAGTCCGCGTCGGCGGCATATCCAGATACTCATCTGAACCAACTTATGGTCCTAAAATACAGGAGGAGGTCGCTACAACGACTCATACACTTATCCATCCGCACCAACGGATGGTCCTTAAAGCTCATCCGCACCAGCGGATGGTCCTAAATGCCCATCCGCACCAACGGATGCCCCCAAGCGCCCATCCGCACCAACGGATGCCCCTAAGCGCCCATCCGCACCAACGGATACCCCTAAGCGCCCATCCGCATCAACGGATGAACTTAAGCGCCCATCCGCACCAACGGATGTTCCTAAGGTGATAACCAGACTCGCAACCACTGAGCTGTATACCTTTTTAGGAACACCAAACAAAGCAACACTGGATTTAAGAGTGTGGTAGCTGCTTTTGCTGTCTATACTTAAAGTGTTGTATAAAATCACAGATTTGGTGAATGCTTCAACTTAGGCATGGGATAAAGTTGTAGTTTAGCTTAGAATCTATACAAGGTGTTTTTACTTGAAGATCATTTTTATCATTTCTAATACAAAGGAAACTAGCTACTTTTCATTTCGAAATAAAATGACAAAATTTTCTACTATTTTCTAAAAATACTCTGTAATCATAATCACGGATCGTGATGAAAAGTCGATAACACAACAGAATCCTAAAAAAACCATTGTTTGAATATAGTTTCAGTATTGAAATCGATTTTGATGACGATTACCAAGTTCATCCCATCATTTCAAATCCCATTAAAATGTCGACAAAACTGATCTATAGCACGTGAGTACACTGTTCCAAAATCCCAATGAAATTTGAACTGCTCACCGGATATACAATGTTTGCCATGGTGTGCTGCTACGATTTGCATGTTGACCAGAAAGTAGGACTTTCAGATACTGCCACACGGCACACCAACTGCCAGCTCGCTCGCTGATGCTCAGCAAAAGCACGAAGTCTCCAATGGAACGACCGAGTACCGGCCACACACCGGCCATCATCCTGTAAAATTCAATTTGTATGGTATCAGTTTTATCATATGTCCTCTTTGTACGTTTCAGTGTAATAATCAGAGACAAACTTTGTATATTCTTTGTTTCAAATTTAACTTTAAACTGTAACTATCACTTTTGTTCAATTGACACTAATAATATCGTGGAGTCTATGAAACCAAACAAAACACAAATCTTCTCCGCAATAATTATTAGTACTAAAAATTAGCTTTGCCATTATTGTCAAGCTCTTTTTTAAATAAAAACAATTGGAACGAAACCTCTCCTTTTATTTCGTTGCTTTGACACCATTGCCAGTGATGTCCACGACTCTACTGCTTCAGAAAATGTTGTGGTAGTCCGACATCCTCCACCGATGCTGGACGATCTCGATCCACGTATCCACGACTGTCGGACGAGGCCTTCGCTGCTAGGAGTATTGCTCGTAGACGTAGATGTAGGTATATACGACACTAAAACAATAATTTAATAGGCGTAGCATACGTTTGTTTACCATTTCAAGTTTTTATCGAAAGGGTTAAAAGTTATCAAATTTAAAGACTATTCAAAATAGTAATAATAATGATAATTGCAATGAAGTTCTAGTTAACTTTTCACGAAACCTGTCTTATTATACCAGCACAGCCTCATTCCGAAGGATGATGGATGGGAAACTAGACCTAAAAGTGAGTGGATAACTTCATTTTTAGAAATAAACAAGCCCCTTGAAGGCTTAGACTGTAGTCATAAACATCGACTGGGACCAACGGCACAGCTAACTACTTAGAGCGGTCACCCATCCCAGTGTTGACCAAGGACCATGTTGCATAACCTCGTTTAACGAACGCGATACGCGTAGGTACTTTACTAACTATTGAAGTAAATTAACTAACGTACCCACCACATTTACGCAATCATGATTACATAATAAATTGTAAGAAAATTCTAGATCTCAGCAATATTAACAATAAAAATAGTTTGATCTCACCAGATTTATGAACCTGTGCCTCACACGTGGTTACTTAGCTTGTAAACACCAAACCGGAAGTTTAAGGTAGTGCGCCCCGTTGCGCACATGACACGCGACCCTGGTGAATACCCGTTGTAGGAACAGGATCATCATCCCAACTTCTGATATCGACGAGGGCGGGTAGATGGGTGATATATTGGTAGTTGGTCGAGCGGTGTATGCAATAGACCAGTGGTAGGTAGGGATGGCATCGAGCACATTTTATCATCACTACTTCGTAACTAGATATTCACACTGACGCACGGAAATAAGGAATAAAACATCACTAATAGGGTTTATTACACTGTATTGGTTATTTCAAAGTAAGCACTGGATCGGTTACAACTTTAAATAGACACTTATCGTTTAACAGTCGAACAAACAGTGATTATGAACCAAGCTAACTGATCACGAATTATAAACCTTCAGGATAAGCCTTCAGGCAATTTCAGTACAGTCAGAAACGCGGAGCATTCTCCGTTTACGTCCGTGCGCCAGAAAGTCAGAAAGAATAATCATCCTCAGACAAGGGGCCAGAGCCTTTTATACTGTCAACGTAGTTAGTTTAGAAAAGGGTAGTTGTCAATGCATGTTTTAGCAAGTACCCCCACGGACCAAACGCAGACCACTCCCAAGCTATCACCGCTTGGCGTTTCCAACATTAAACTGAGTTTTCTTAATCTAATCTCGTAGCGTTGATCTGCTAAACAGGTCGTTATGTAATGTATCTCCGACATATATATATATATATTTTATGTTTATATGTTTTATTAGATATTATGATATACATTTTCATACTCTTTTTATTTTTTTCTTTTCTTTGCACCTTTTATAAAATATCTGTTTAGCCCAATGGTTGGCTGGTAGAGAATGCCATTTGACATTAAGCCCGCCATTTGTACAATTTGTGTATTTTGTGCAATAAAGTTTAAATAAATAAATAAATAAACTGTGAAGGAAAATATTTACTTACGGAACATTCAGAATTCAAAATACCAGTGTCCTTAAAAGCCTTTGTCAGCAGTATATTAATATCAAAGTGAAGGTTGTCATCGCTCTGCCATTAAACAAAATTAGGTCAGCGTACGTGCTCCGTTTAATATTGAGAAAATAAGCGATAGTACTTACGTTATTACTGAAACATGGAAGTAGGCAAATGCAGGCTGGGTATTAATTAAACTGACCTTGGTAATCCGTTTGGCTATAGCGTTTAGCCATTTCAGCTGAGGCTAATTTATCGCTTCTCAGCAGTTCTTCTCAACATTTTTTTTATTTATTTATTTATTATCCCACACTTACACCTATCTTTACAGGTTCTTAGCCTAATACGATAGTGTAACTACTTGTGCATACTATAATGTAATTAGCTAGACTATATCATTACGCCTATAACATAATATATGTAATGCACACTTTGTGAATTCACTCAGAGAACATGAAACAAGTCAATGTTCTCGGCCATTAGGTTAAGGGTTCGCACGGCGATTTTAATCGTTTCTCGCAGTTTTTTCAAACACAAATTACGAGTGCATTTTCATTCAGAAAGGCTCAAGCTGTTTCAAAATCAAAAATCAAAATCACATATGAATTTATTCTGCAAATAGGCCACACACACTTTTGCACCATTGGGTAATTAATTCATAATTTAAAAATAATACTGCTCAAAGCAAAACGAAGGCCACTTACAAATCTCTGTTTTATTGTTAAAATGATTATTGGACATAGACTAACTGATACTTGACTTATGTTCCTACGTCCCCTAGATGGGGCAGAGGGCTTCCACAGTGCGCCGCCATCCCGTTCGGTCTTGAGCTTCGCGCTTTAATTCGCTCCACGTCTTCCCTATGTTCTTCGCCTCTGCGATGATCGTCCGCCGCCAGGTCTGCTTAGGGCGGCCACGCTTACGCTTTCCTTGGGGATTCCAGTCTAGGGCTTGCCTCGGTATGTGATCAGGGTCCCTTCGGAGCGTATGTCCGATCCAATTCCACTTGCGGCGTTTGATCTGCTGGTCGATCGGAGTCTCATGGCAGCGTTCCCACAGTGCGATGTTGGAGATTTTCTCGGGCCAGTAAACACCGAGAATACGGCGAAGACATCGGTTGATGACGACCTGGAGCTGGCGCGAGATCTCCTTCGTAACCTTCCACGTCTCGCATCCGTACAGCAACACGGTCTTTACGTTGGACCGGAATATCTTGAGCTTTACTCTCCTAGTCAGCTTCCGCGATTGCCATACAGGACGGAGTTGCGCGAAGGTTGCTCGTGCCTTGGCGATTCTCGAAGCGATGTCCTCTTCGGTCCCTCCAGTTTCCGACACTACAGTACCGAGGTAAGTAAATTTGTGGACCCTTTCCACAGCCTCTGTGCCAATGAGCAACGGCAAGGAGCTTGTCGCCCCGCACCTCATTTCCTGAGTCTTCCGGGCGTTGATTTTCAGTCCCGTCTCCGTTGCCTCACGTTGTAGGTCGTCCAGCTTAGCTTGCATATCAGCGCGTGTGTGACTAAGCAAGCATAGGTCGTCGGCATAATCCAGGTCTTCCAAGACGCTGGATAGTCCCCACTCTATGCCGCGGCGCTTGTTGCTTATTGCGTTGCTCACAATGCCATCGAGAACAACAATAAATAGGAGAGGTGAGAGGAGACACCCCTGCCGTACACCCGCGTGCACCGGTATGTCCTCCGAGACGAGACCATCGTGTATCACTCTACAGGAATACTTCCCGTAGATGGCCTTTATCATGTTGATGATTTTCTCGGGGACCCCAATTTCACGCAATCTGTTCCAAATGCACCTCCACCTGATCGTATCGAAGGCTTTTTCGAAGTCCACGAAGGTCAAATACATTTCCCTCTGCCATTCTGATGCCTGTTCGAGGATTATGCGCAAGGTGTTGATCTGGTCCGTGCACGATCGGTTAGGTCGGAAGCCAGCCTGCTCTTTGCGAAGAAGAGGTTCAACGGCCCTCGATAATCTGTCTAGGATAATCTTGCAGAGCACCTTAGACGGGATCGAGAGCAAAGTAATGCCTCTCCAATTGCCACAGTCACTGAGGTCTCCTTTCTTAGGCACGGTGATGAGAAGGCCCTTATTCCAGTCATCGGGTAACTCTTCGGCTGACCAGATGTTCTGCAAGAGGGATGTCAGCGCGTTCGCGGCGGTAGGCACGTCAGCTTTCAGCATTTCCGCCGTGATGAGGTCGACTCCTGGCGCTTTGCCATTCTTGAGTGAACGAACGGCTTTCACTACTTCCTCTGCAGTGGGAGGAGACACGTCAATGTCGAGGCTTTGCGCAGGCAAGCTGACAGCAGGTGTCGTAGTAACGAGGTCGTTCGGGACTTGGAAGATCTCTTCGAAATACTCCCGCCAGCGTTGAAGTTGCCCCTCCGACGTCACGATAAGCTGGCCTCCTTTATCTTTCAAGGGTTTCCTCTTCTTCTGGTTCCGGTTCCCGGCCAAGGTCTTCGTCGCCTTGTACATTTCTCTGAGATTACCGGAATCA
Source organism: Epiblema foenella (assembly GCA_963556455.1). Lineage (NCBI taxonomy): Eukaryota > Metazoa > Arthropoda > Insecta > Lepidoptera > Tortricidae > Epiblema > Epiblema foenella. The sequence goes on from OY747110.1 coordinate 6,416,687, forward strand.
GCAGCACGTTGGGCGCAGTCCGCCACACCATCCGCCCATACTCGCCGATCATAACGGGTACTGCGGTAAATGTTCCTGCGTATCTGTCTGTACTGCAGCCTCAGGTCTTCGCGCACCGCTAGTTTGTCGGTTGCCAGGAGTTGAAGATGGAGTTCGCACCTTCCTTCAATGAGGCGCCAGGTTCTCTGTGACATCCAGTCTTCACGTGTATGTGTTTTGTGTCCAAGAACGACGGAGCTGGTCTCTACATAGGCCATTTTGATGTGGTTCCACTCCGCGTCGACAGAAGTAGTAGAGTCCGTCTCAAGGGCGGAGAAGCGATTCCGCAGCTCTAGTCTGAAGGCATCGCCTATATCCGGATCATGGAGCCTGTTTACCTCAAACCGTTTGCCTATTTTGGTGGTCGCGTTAGCCGTCCGAGACACGGCTACTTTGAGCCGCACTTCGGCTACGACTAGGTGATGGTCACTGTCAATATCCGCGCCACGACGGTTGCGGACATCGAGCAGCGATGAACGCCACTTGGAGCTGATGGCAACGTGGTCAATTTGGTTCTTAGTTACTCCATCGGGTGAGTTCCATGTGTACTTGTGATGTTCTCCGTGGATAAATAGAGTACCTCCGATGGTGAGGTCGTTGTCTTGACAGAACTCCAAGAATCTGTCCCCGTTCTCGTTCCGAACTCCCAGCCCGTGTTTGCCCATGTGTCTTTGACAGCCGTCGTTATCTGTGCCAACCTTGGCATTCAGATCCCCCATGACGATAACTATGTCCTGCTTGCGGGTGTTCTTCAAAGTCAGGTTGAGTGCACTATAGAAATCGTCCTTGTCTTCCTCCGATGCCAGATTTGTGGGCGCGTAGCACTGAACAACGGTTATCTTGCGGGCTTTGCTGTTGAACCGAGCTGTGATGATTCGCTCTGAGATGGGTTTCCAGTCCAGGAGGCTCTTCCTCGCAGCATCAGAAAGGAGAAATCCCACGCCGTTTTCACGGACGTCCTCTTCATTTTCCTTCCCGGAGTAGAGAAATGTAAGCCCCCTCGACGTTCTCAGTTCCCCGAATCCGTTTCTGCGCACTTCACTGAGACCGAGTATTTGCAGCTTATATCTTAGCATTTCTGCTTCTGCTTGTGCTAGTCGGCTATCCTCGCTCAGCGTTCGCACATTCCAGCAAGCAATTCGTGTCCGTATTTTCATGCCAAAGGTCGTCGTATTTTGATCGGTCCGGTTTTGCACTGTTTCAGTTTCGTTAATCAATGTGAGGTTCGGGTAAGCGAGGGATTGGCCCACTATACCCTAGCCCACTAGTGGGGCTGCCACCTTAGAGCCTGTGAGCGTGCTCGGTTTTGTTTCGGGTTTCCTCCCTGGTGAGTAGATTCTGTTTTGAGGCGCAGAAGATTCGCCTTTCGCCCTGCACCCTCAGCTCAGCTGCAACTCGAGTTGGCGGTCGCGCGGCGGCGCGGTTGCAGCAGTTCCCAGGAGGGACGGCGGGGACGTGGGTGACTCGGACTGGCCAGGGCTCTGCTTTATCTCGGTGTTCCGCCACTAACACAGCAGATGGTTTCTTGGCATTTTGTAGGTAATGCTGCTCTCACATGCAACGATTCCCACCAAGACCAGACCCTGACTCCCCCCCCCCCCCCCCCACTTACAAATCTCTGTTTTATTGTTAAAATGATTATTGGACATAGACTAACTGATACGTGACTAATTAATCATATGCCGCATTCTTCAGTACCTATCCAATTTCATGCTTTTACCTATTACTGTTTTATTTCACATAAAAATACTTAGTGGCCCCTATTTTCTTTTGAGTGATATTGTAGTAAGAATAATAAGTAAACAAACTACAGTAAAAGCGGGTGCAGCGGAGAAAAATGCCGAAATATTAAAGCTTAATAAATGTAGGGGCCCCGGCAGAGAGCACAATTTTGTACCTTTTAGTGTCGAAACTCTTGGTCCACGGGGTCCCAGCACGCACAAGTTATTAACTGAAATCGCGAAGCGTCTGGTTGACGTAACTGGTGATCAAAGAGCTGACGACTTCCTCGCACAACGTATCAGCATTGCGATACAGCGAGGAGATCCCACCAGCATCCTCGGTACAATGCCCTAAGGACCTGTTTTAGATTTAAGTTAGTTGTAACATTATTTAAGTTATTGTTATTTAACTATTATTACCGCCTGTAAACTAGTTATTAAAATAAAGTTCAAAGCCATGTGTATTATATCCCTGTGCAGTGTATTCCAAATTAACAAAACTAAAGCGTTCCAGAATGGAACTCCTGACCTCCGGTTGCATATTTTCATTAAAAATCAAATGTTGTAGAAGCACCCACGTCCACAAATTTTATGTTGTGTTTATGTTAGTGGTTACTATTTACGTTCAGCTGGAAATTTTATACTCGTAATGCCAAAACATACAGTTTCAGACTGCGTAGGTATACTAAATCCTTGTTTATAGATATACAGTAAGTGTAGCAACGCTTATGACTTCAATCGTGACTGACTACTACTAAAACATTACTAGTCTTCTAAATTAATACTATGGTGCAATTGAATTTATTAATTAACCAACTAATGTACTATTAATACAAAAATGAAATCCGCAACATGCTTCGTCAAATTAACTTAACATAAAGGACCGCCCCGGATCGTAGATGGCTCGAAAGTTCCCATAACCCCGGCGGCGTTGCTACGCTGAATGGCCAAAGAGATCTGTTGAGCCAAGAACGATCCGGACCGAGGATCGCAACCCCTCTCCCTCAGTCGCCTCAGCATTAATACTCCAACGACTTGAGTCGACATCAGTTGGTCAGTGTATGAGTTACCTTAACAGACAGAGAACTGCATAGCCCATCATACAATAATATACTGCGCCAGCACAGATATAGTATATACAAGTAGTTATAGGTGCGATACTGAGCGACCGGGGGTAAGAGAAAGAATATTTATATAAATTTTAAACTACGTAGTTCGGCCGGTTTGCATGTCCAATATTTCGTTTATGGAAAGTGTGTAAAACAAACAACTGTGCCAAGACCAGACCTTTAAAAAATGCTCGATCGGTGATAGAGACAAAACATTGGCACTCTTTTCTATTTCTTCTTATTGGAATCGCAATAAGGCTATCTTTCTTTATCAAAGCGTGTCAGGCTCTTGTGCGCCAGGTAAGGCAATCCGATACATCGGCTAGTAGTGGGTGACATGAGCTACGTCATCAGCCAGCATCAGCCTATCGATGGTGTACGGATGTAAGTGTCGTCGGCGTGACGTCACGGTGTAACGAATCCGGATTGTAAGGCCTTGCTTTCTTAGACCATGCCCTAGATACGACAAAGCGTGCCACACACTGCAGCGGCATGCGGTGGCGGTCTGTTGTACACTATGACAATCCTAACATTCGTTCAGACACACGCGGCATTGATCCTTATAGTGACAGCAGGCCACCACCTCGGCCGCCACCGCAGGCGCTGCAGTCTGTGACAGGCTTAAGGTGGCGAGAGTCCGCTGGATGTGGATGACGCATCTATCGTACTGATTGGGGGATCTTCAAGAAGACAGTAGGGTTGCCTGTCTCGTAATGTCATCATTGAATATTTCGATTTCCTTGACTGTACATATGTGTCTATTCTGCTGTGTATTAAGCAAATAAAAAAGTCAACACTCTGCCGAAGACTGAAACAAGTCATAAACGATCGTCCAGAAATAAATTTGTGGAGGTCATGACCCTCAACAATGAGGAACACAGATGAATGTGTAAGAAAATACATTATCAGACGTGGCATTAAAAAGCTTACCCAAAATTACTCACACTTAGACAACATCCTATTCCCGTCTCGCTTTATAAAATCGACCGACAGTAAAGTACCTTTGATCCAGACATCACGATCAGTTTGTTTACATTTTAAAATGGCGCTTCAATCCGAAAGCATACGTTAATGCCACACCTTAAACACTACTTGTTAAGGGCTATTTTCGCTAAGAAGTCGCGCTACTTTTCAGAAGATATACAAGATATTTTTAGATTATGGATCGTTGCAATGATATGTAGCGTGAAACTATCGAGATTTAGTTTTCAGGACGTTGATTGCTTACGATTTGTATTGGACAGTTAAATCTGTACTTGTTTTATAAACTGACTGACAAATAGCAGTAAACAAAATATAATTATGTGAGAATTATATCACACACAAAACAAACACGCAAGAGACACGACGGCATGACCCTCGTACCATGGAAGATGGGGCGGCCGCTGGTCTGGGACGCGACTTGTGCTGATACCCTGGCGCCATTTCATCTTCATGGCACCGCCTCAAAGGCCGGCTCTGCGGCGAGTTCAGCCGAAGGCCTCAAGTGGCAAATATGCAGTCATCAACAGTGGCTACCAATTTATGCCGTTTGGAGTTGAGACTCTGGGGTCGTGGGGTGAAAGCGCCCATAGTTTATTTATAGAATGCTCCAAACGCTAGATGGAGGTAACGCGTGACCGAAATGCTGAATCGTATCTGGCACAAAGGATCAGCATTGCCATTCAACATGGCAATGCTGACAGACTTCTGGCCACGCTGCTATCAGAAGGCGATTTGGGGCAAAATTTTAATCTATAATTATTTTTAAGATAGTTTTTAGTAATAGTTTTAATTTTAATAAATACTGTTTACTGTTTCTTTTGGTCGGAAAATTCCGTAGGATAATTTGTTTAATTCACGAAACTTTCTACGTTGTTTGAATTAACTACTTGAGCACTTTTCATACCTACAGGTAATGTACGCATTACCATCACACATGTATTTATTACTTTAATAAGATATTAAGTACCTTATAACTATAATTACGTTACTAGTTCTTAGTTAAATAGACACAGAAAGTGTCTAAAACTTTTTTACTGAAGTGTTCATTTATTTTCAAAATTCAAATTCAAATTATTTAAATTATTTTCGTCCTATGTATGTTGACTTGTAGTCTACTTGAACTACTTTATTATTATTTGCAATTGTATTGTTATAGATTAAGGATCAGTTGCACCAACATACGATCACAGGCCCGTCATCGTCAAATATGGCGCCGGAAGCTGTCACCCAATAGAAACTTGTCAAACTTTCCATACAATCAGATTTTAACGAACATCGCTTACGATTACAGACGGTTTAGTGCAACCCACCCCAAGGAAGAAAGGTGCCTCCTAACACAGGTATTACATACTCAAAACAAAAAGAGGCATCAACAGCTATTATGTAATGAAGAACAATTGTGATTTTCGGGTGCGCCAAAGTTCACATAAAATTGCTACTTCGATTATTGGAAGTCCGAAAATGTTTGTTATATAATTTTATATCATAATGATCATTACTTATAACTTGTCTTTGCGCATAACTATCGTAACACTGAATCATTCATGTTAATAATGTCAATCATAATAAATATCTGTAATACTAATGTTAATTTTCATTTATTTTTATAATATAACGATTTAAAATAATAAAATTTTAAATCATATTTATTTTTTAACAACGACAAATTAGTAATAAAAATTTATATAATATTTATTTTAAACTTTACCTGGTTTTATTTATAAACTGTCAGGTATCTTCCACACCACATTCAACTTGCTATCAAAATAGAAATACAGTCGAGAGTCTAATATAATATAGTCCAGAGTCGGGATAGGTACGACGACGAGCGAAGCGAGGAGGAGTGTTAGGTGTCTTTTTTCCTCAGAGCGGAAAAAGGAGCCCCGCGAAGCGGGGCTCCGTCGACTCCTTGGCGGGCCGAAATCGCTTAATAAGCTAGGTACATGAAAAATAAAAAAGTTGCGGGGATAATCGACATAATAGATGATTTATTGACAATCAAATTTACATGTTGTAATTCAGCGCATACATTGACAGCCGATATAATCCAATACACCCATACTTTATATGTTATGCTTTCAAATACTTATACAATATAAGTTTATAATTATTAAGTTTATTTTAAAAATCATTATGAGTTGTGATGAATAGTTGGAAATGACATTATGTTGTTAAAAAATCTGCCTAAATATAATTATGAGTAATGATGTTGGTAGTATATACAACAAATTTGTAGGCAAAAAAATTATGACAAATGATTACTATGATCAAAAAGCGTTATTATGAAAAATAATATGACAAGTAATGTTATGTGAGCCAATATGGAGCCGTGATTTTCACACGAACACGAATTTGTAAATCTGCGGCCTTGATTTCTTAGGTTAACAAACAAAACTCATAAAGGTAACAAATATCTACATAAAATAAAGCTCTTATCTTAGGGTCGGCACTAACAGACGATCACAGGCCGGTCATCGTCAAATATGGCGCCGGCAGCTGTCACCCCATAGAAACTTGTAAATTTTTCTATAAAATCAGATTTTAACGAACACCGCTTACAATTACAGACGGTTTGGTGCAACCCACCCTTGGTTTCGTTTCAGTACTGAGCTACGAGGTTTCTAAGAATAATGTCAGATTTGCTAGTGAGTTTTGGTTGTCACCAGACGATTTGATCTCTTCGTCTCATATGAGATGCGTGGTCTCCTGCCCTGAACCAGAATTAAACGCGTGTAAATAACTAGTTATTTACACGTGGGAACGCGGCGAGTATATTTAGGACATTTGAGCCGGGTGGGTACTTATCGGATAAATCGGTGTTAATGTTGATTAACGTTGTACTGTAGCTTAGGTAACGAAGCGGTGTTGTGGATATTTTGTAGAATTGATTGATGAAATCTGTGGGCTGATTCTCATCGTTAAAGTTAATTGATGTCCTTACCGGTCCGAACGTTAAGTGAAAGTTAAGGAAATCAGAGTCCAATTTAAACTTATTGTTGACTCCAGTTTACTCTATACCTGGATCCCTCACTGTTAAAATAGTTAAAGTCAGAAATAATCACTCACGAGTCGTTAACAATCCGGGGCTGGTGAGGACAAATTAAGAAAATGTTAAATTTTGGAATGAGAATCAGTCACCGTCAGATTGTAAAAATCATTAGATTACAATCTAAGTAGCGAGATTGTAGACTGTCGAGAGATTATAATCTACCGCAAAATAATACGTTAAAATTGTAAGCAGTATTTTACGGTTTCCGAATCTTTTGACATGAAATTTGCAATTTAGGTTAGGTTCGTTCGTTATCTAGGTTCTCCAGAATGGAAATAAAAGCCACGCGCGAGGCTTCGTCGACTTTCTGAAGGAAAGTACAAAACAATTTTCGGTTCACAATCTTTCTATAGTTTACAATCTTGCTAGTTAGATTGTAATCTAACGGTTTTTAGGGTTCAGTAGCCAAAATGGCAAAAATCATAGTTTGGTCATGTCTGTTCGTCCGTCCGACTGATGTCACAGCCGATTTACTCGGAGACTGTAAGCACTACAGTTATGAAATTTGGTGGGAAGGTGTATATATATGAACCGCTATATAAAAGTGGTGTGAAATTATAAAAAAAATATTAAATTAGGGCGTACTTCACACATGTAACCGGTGGATCAAAAAAAAATCAAAGCACATAGTCGTGTAGGGTATCCATAATATCCCAATGACATGGAGGTTTCCAAGAAAAATTCATTTAAGGCAACCGTTGGTGAGCTGTCAAAGTCAGAAAAAGAGCCCCCCCCCCCCTCTCTAATTTCCAGTTTTGAGGGGGTGTGCATTAATAAATACATTCAACGATTTTTGGTTTGAACAAGATAGGTTTTTACGGTTTTTGAGTTTTCGCTGTAAAACTGCCTTGCCCAAACAAAACGTCGTAAGTGCTGTGAGTTCCCTATGAAGATACGACCTTTTTAGATTCAATGTATTGGACTAGTAGGTATTGGTACGGAACCTTTCATTGAGCGTGATGCGATACGCACTTGGCCGGTTTTTACAATTTTATCGTAACAGAGGCATTATTTTGTGAATGGACGAAACAAACCTTCCCTGTAGGTCTAAAAATATCTTGTATATCTTTGAAAAGTAGCGAGACTATATGTTTTTTTTTTCTTTTTAATCAATAAATAGGGCATCGTGCTTTTTACAAAGTATATTCTTGCTAATTAGATTAGACAGTCCCATAATTACTAAACTTTTGAAATCGAATGCGATTGTTCCTCGTCAAATTCTTAGTCATAGATTTATGGAAGGAGCGGCATTATCGATAAGTGATTATATTGTATTGGTATGGATGCATTTCAAGAAGAGCGATTGGCTACATCGTAAATAGACTTCAATATTAGCATAAATAGAGTGTATTGTGCATATGTGAACTCTACCTAAGGGTTATGACATATGATATCAAAATCAATATCAATCATTTATTGTTATTTAATGTTTTTATTCAAAAAGTTCTTATTAATTGGTAAATTATAAACACTGTTTTCTCCGAATACTAAATTTATTTATATTAGTATGTTCTAAGATATTGGAATAAGTTGTGGTTACCTTTAATTGGATAAGCATCAACTTAAAATATTACCTAAGTTATCCACGCATGTATGGTGTATTATCTGTTGGTGATCCTTAATAAATAAATAAATTTATTCTGCAAATAGGCAACAAGGGCACTTTTGTGGGTACTCCCTACGGACGTGGTACAACTTCAACCGCCCTTTGTCAAGTGAGTGAGCAGCTTGACAGTTAGAAGTTCTCAAGCCGCCCGAAGGCCTCCAACTTGGCTTAACGTGCCTTCCCTAGCACGGGAGCGTTCAGTTATTAACCACTCAGAATGGTCACCCATCCAAGAACTGACCCCTGGCCCTCGTTTCTTAACCTCGCGCCCCCGCTTAGATTTAGTCTGATTGCTAACACGGCATCTGTGTTTGGATTTACTCAGACTGAGAGTTCGGGCATTCGCGCGCGCACGAAAGTAATCCGATCGAGACGTGATCTATCGTTCGATAGTGTTTGTATTCATTTGCATAAAGTGACGAAGTGAGTGAGTGAATTACGTGTTTGGATAAAAATGTGAGATTTCGTGGAAAAAATATTAGCTAGCCATAAAAACAGATCACTTAGTATAACGATAGTTCTTAAGGAGAGCTTTCTACTAAAATCGATTTTTAAATACTTAAATAAATAAAACTTAATGTAAATATTTTTTGATTCGTTGGTGATATTCCAGTAAAAATGAAAAACAATATAACAGTACGAAGTAGCAAGTTATATCTAACAATTGTGAGTGAAGTGTCATGACAAGTGATTAAAATGTCTTAGTGAAAGAAAATTAATAATATCAACATGAAGCCACGAAAAAAAGAACATAAAGTGCGGGTGCGATTCAACGTCAATGCT